>CM044439.1:887401-959339 GCA_024363595.1 Xenopus borealis
TGATGAGAGATTGAGAGATGATGAGAGATTGAGAGATGATGAGAGATTGAGAGATGATGATAGATTGAGAGATGATGAGAGATTGAGAGATGATGAGAGATTGCAGGGTGACAACTGCAATACAATTTCTCACATTAACAAATCACTAATTGGACTTGGCATATTTTGTTCCTGTTGGTTGGGATGTGCCGAGTGTTGGACAGAGCTGAGTTATTAACAGAGAGAAGCCACAGGCTGTCAGAGTACAGGGCCACATGGCTAATGAATGAATGAAACTAATGGGCCGGGCTACATCAACTCATGTCCTTATTGGCCGTTTGACATAGAATAACGTTCAGCAAATACATTTGTTTAGCAGCCAAAGCCATTGTTATCATATCAGGTACGGCCAGTGGTAAATGATGAAATAGATCTAAACCCAACAGCTTCTACCCAGAGAATCCTTCCTGATCCACTTCTGCTCCTGAACCCTAAACAGGGATTCTTGGGTCACAGGGTCACTGTATATTTCTATTGATCGATTGCTACAATAACATACATTATAGGCTGCAACTGAATTCTTTATTTCCAAAACAAAAACAGGCAAAGATGTGAGATGTCAGGGTTCATTTCAACTCCCCAATGTACTAATTTCAGTTGCACTACGTCTGGAAGTCACCGATTATTTGAACGTTGGGTGGTGAAGTGTAACTTGTTATTTGTGCAAATTAAAGGGATACTGTCATGGGAAAACATGTTTTTTACAAAAAGCATCAGTTAATAGTGCTGCTCCAGAAGAATTCTGCACTGAAATCTGTTTCTCAAAAGAAAAGATTTTTTGTTTTGTTTAATTTTAAAATTTGACATGGGGCTAGACATATTGTCAGTTGCCCAGCTGCCCCCGGTCATGTTACTTGTGCTCTGATAAATGTCAGTCACTCTTGTGATATCACCCCCCCCCCCCAGCAGCCTAACAACAGAACAATGGGAAGGTAACCAGATAACAGCTCCCTAACACAAGATAACAGCTGTCTGGTAGATCTAAGAACAACACTCAATAGTAAAATCCAGGTCCCACTGAGACACAGTCAGTTACATTGAGTAGGAGAAACAACAGCCTGCCAGAAAGCAGTTCCATTGTGAAGTGCTGGCTCTTTCTGAAAGCACATGACCAGGCAAAATGACCTGAGATGCACCTACACACCAATATTACAACTAAATACACTTGCTGGTTCAGGAATGACACTTTATATTGTAGAGTGAATTATTTGCAGTGTAAACAGTGTCATTTAGAAATAAAAACTCCATAAACAAAATCATGAGAGAATCCCTTTAACATGTGCAAAATGGAAAGACCAATGCCAAGCACAGAGGCTTATACCCACTATGCACCCTGCTCCTCTCCCTGGTCTTGTGAGTGTGATATAGAGTGCAACGAATTGTAACCAAAAGCCAATCATTCCTTGCCTTGTACCCACCATGTAAGGGACTTGCACGTGTAAATAGATAGACATATATATATATATATATATACCATACAAGATGCATATGGAGGGCACACAAGTACTTTCTTTCTTGCTGCCTGAAACATGTTGCGTGGATGCAAAATAAACACTGATTAGCAGATATTCAGCTTCTTGCCTTTGATTCTCGTCATTTATATTCAGAGCACAATGTGGGGAAAGGTTCAAGGAAGGTTAAACAGAAGGGGGGGGGCACATTTCTCCTGCCTACCCCTAGTCTGGCTTTTTATAATTGCCCCGGGAGAGAGTGTCAATGCAAAGCTCTCCGTTTTATGTCAGCTTTGTGCATCACTAATCAAACCCTCCCCACTCCACAACAACCCCCAATTATCTACATAACCCCCCACTCTTCATCTCACTGCTCACAGGGTGGGGTGCAATTGAGAGCAGAGAACTAGCTGTTCAGTCCATACAGTCCATACAGTCCATACAGTAGATACAGTCCATGCAGTCCATACAGTACACACAGTACATACAGTAGATACAATACATACAGTCCATACAGTATACACAGTACATACAGTCCATACAGTAGATACAGTACATACAGTCCATGCAGTACATACAGTCCATACAGTAGATACAATACATACAGTCCATACAGTAGATACAGTCCATACAGTATATACAGTACATACAGTCCATACAGTAGATACAATACATACAGTCCATACAGTAGATACAGTACATACAGTCCATACAGTAGATACAATACATACAGTCCATACAGTACATACAGTAGATACAGTCCATACAGTATATACAGTACATACAGTCCATACAGTAGATACAGTCCATACAGTACATTCAGTACATACAGTCCACACAGTACATTCAGTACATACAGTCCATACAGTCCATACAGTATATACAGTACATACAGTACATTCAGTACATACATTCCATACAGTACATACAGTAGATACAGTCCATACAGTACATACAGTCCATACAGTAGATACAGTCCATACAGTAGATACAGTACATACAGTCCATACAGTAGATACAGTACATACAGTACATACAGTCCACACAGTAGATACAGTACATACAGTAGATACAGTAGATACAGTACATACAGTCCATACAGTACATACAGTAGATACAGTCCATACAGTATATACAGTCCATACAGTACACACAGTCCATACAGTGGATACAGTACATACAGTACATACAGTCCATACAGTGGATACAGTACATACAGTACATACAGTACATACAGTACATACAGTAGATACAGTCCATACAGTACATACAGTCCATACAGGCTCCCTATGATTAATCTTATCATTGAGATGACAGTATTGCTTTGTATCTGCTGTAATAAATGTAAGACACCAATGAATAGTTTACGACTCATTTACTCAATAATGGGATACTACATGTTGTTGTACAAGGGACAGACTGAATACTACACTGTAACACTCCTGATAAAGTTCCTACATGTTCTAATGTGACCTTGTAGCTCCAACGCATTTAGATTCCTCTAGTTCTACTGAGAGTATTTGCAACAGTGAGTTAAACAACAAAGGGTGAAAAACAATAAAAAAAAAAAAGACATAAAAGAAAGAAACAATGTTATTTCTAAACTATAAATTGAGACCAAAATGACCCAGTATTTTCCTTCTCCGTTTTTATTCCATGTTTGCGCAACGTACAGTGCCAGGAAGGGTCTCCATAAATATAATGATATCATAGAATTGTTATAGTGTGACTCATAAATCAGAATGAAACAAGATGCATCTACTGTGTGGATATTATATTACTACTTAGAAGGATATAATCTTCCAGAAGCTGAGAGGTTTCAGCAGTTGTGTTGGCAGCAAGCCCAGTCCAGCAGGAACAGCCCTGACAAATGAATATTATTATCAGAGATCAGTTATTACTGGGGGTCCTGGGACACTTTAATGCCTTTATGTCACTTTCATTCTTTACAGGGAATCCAACAGACATTAAGACTTAGATTTACATCAAGGATAATTCAGATAATCTGATTTTCATAGGGAAAGGGGGATTTTAATTCAAATTAAACTACGAGACAAGCTGATATTTTCATAAGGAACATGTTTGTGTCCTTGGTGATTTATACCCTTCTTTAATAAGGTTAACGGCACACATAGCTAATGGAAATATAATAGGAATGCAGAATCCAGAATGCTCGGGGCCTGGGGATTTCTAGATAATGGATCTTTCCATAATTTGGAACTAGTCTACTTAGTCTACTAAAAATCATTTAAAGATGAAATAAATTATTATTACAGAGAAAAAGGACATTATTTTATCAAATGTGAATTATTTGAGTCTATGGGAGATGAACTTCCTGCGCTTCTCTTATAAATACTCTTATAAATACAGCACTATCAGATGCAGGCAGTGCAATATTTAATATTTTATCTAGTGAACTTATTGCACGAGGCTAAAGTCTCAGCTTGTCAATAGCAGCAATGATCCAGGACTTGAAACTTGTCACAGGGGGTCACCATCTTGGAAAGTGTCAGCTCACATGCTCAGTGGGCTCTGAGCAGCTGTTGAGAAGCTACTGTTCTGGAGCAGGGACTCGCTTTATGTAAAGCATGCAGTGTAGTTATAAGCATTATAGTCAGTTTTTACTGTATACAAAGACATGATAGTCAGCCTTGGAGCCCACACAGCTCATATATTATGCTGAAAGGAGATGATATTAATATGTGAAGTCCATATCCATCAAATGCAATATTCAAATCAAGTTAATGTTTAACTCTCTTTAGAAAAACAAGCTGATATATGCATGTGCCCCTCAATCTCAATAATTGTAGAAATTGGAGGCACTTAGGGACAAGTGTTAGTAGATTCATTCAACTTCTCACATGTTCCCCCGCACCAACACGTTGCGTTTCCTCCGGCAGAATTTGCATATTAGCAATAATGATTCTATTCGTATACATTAAAACGTGCGTCTTTAAAACCTTATCCTATACAATGTATCATAGATAAAACATCAAAATATGTCACTATGTGTCATAAATATGTGTAGTATCAGGGTTACAAACACATACGACTAATGTGCATATATATATGTAAAAATTTCTAAAAAGTGCTTCTACCCTATATAGGGTATATTCTAAATTAACCAAGTTACTATCATAGCAATATTGAGTAATATCAGTGTAAAAAAGCAAAAAATTAGAAGATGAAAAGATGAATGGAATCAATATTAGGCTATATAAGAATCAAATTCTAATGATTAATTTACACCACCAATAAACCATCCATCATTCTTTTACACACCAGCAACGTATTCACTATACAGTAGGTTCCATCCCCATAGGATAGTCGAAGGGTTAATTTATTTCATAAATAGCATACGTCATACTCTTATATATTGAACCAACGTGTGTTGCCCTTATGCTAAATCCATAGCTCTTTATAATATAAGCGCTATCCATATGTTATAAACTCGTAGTGATTTCCAACTATACAAAACCATACACCGTGTGCAAACGTCAACACAATCTGAAAACCAGAATTGTCAGAAAAGGATTATCCTTAACCGACCCAAGTTGAGGATGTGTTGTTAAAATTGTAATTTAGAGGGACTACATTCATATTAAAGACAAAACAAGCCAATGAGTACATTTCATTCACTGTATCTAGTGTCAGAATCCATTTCACCTCCCTTTGTAACAACATTTTTCCTCTATCCCCCCCCTTCGTTTGGGCAGGGGGACATGATCAATTACAATACACTTAGGGGCAGATTTACAAAATTCACATAAATTCACATGAAGTATTCTAATATTCGATTGAATTTTCAAAAAGATTCAAATTCGAATTTCGAATATGCAAATTAGGCAAATTCGACCAAATTCGACGATCGGATATTCGAATCCGAATGATTCGAATATTCGAACTTAATTTTATTCGAAAAGTCGATGGTCGAATACTTCCCCTTTAAATTTAAATTCGATCACCTACTTCGTCAGATTAAACCTACCAAAATGGGGATCATTCTCTAAGATCGATCGCTAAAAATCGTTCGAATATTCGATTCGAATTTTCCCTATTCGATCGTTCGATCGGTCAAATTGCGCAAAAAAAAAAAATTTGATTTCGAAATTCGAATTTGAACTTTTTTAATTCCCTTCTATTCCCTGGTTGAATTTCGAATTTTTTTGGAATTTGAAATCTGACCCTTAGTAAATCTACCCCTTAATTGATGAGAGCGAATATCTAAGAGATGCAGTTTCTCGCCAGTGGAGTTTCTGCTTTACCAGTTTTAAGCGCAGTACGTATCGCAAATCTGTGATTATTCATGTGTAGGGGAAAACTTGTATTGCATTTTCCAACAGAGTACAGCCCACACGGCATATTATACAATACACCACAAATTGTTTCGAGTCTATACGGTATTTCATATATTTTACCACTATGTGGATGTGAGAAATATGATCCAGTTAGTAAAAAGCCACAGGTAATGGAACCACTACATTGAAAGCACCGCGTTTTGTTTGTCTTGACCAAAGGGTCGATCCCTTGCTCAGATTGTACATCAGTAACCCCTAGTTTATCCCGTAATCACCTCCGTTTTTGATATATAGGGGGGCCAGTCTTGGTAAAAGGTAAGTTAGTATCCATCTGTAGTATTGGCCAGTTTTTCTTAATTGTTGTACCAATTTGTTTACTTACTGGTGAAACATCGGAATTAAAGACTGGGGCACTGCTTCCTTTAATTTCCCTAAATATCTGTTTAGGATGCGCCATTTTTACTTTGTTCATAGCCCTTTTCAGCTCCATTTCAAGAAATTCACACTGATATCCCCACTGAAGGAATCTATATCGCGTGTCATAAGCTTGACACAAAGTCAGAATTATTTAGAAAAACTGTTAGAATTTGTGTAAATGGAACTGACTTCAGGTTGAAGGTGGATGGAAACTATGTGCATGTAACACTGGGCTTCTTACAGAACAACGTTGATATCACCAGCTGAACGAAAAATCCTAATATCCAAAAAGTCCACAGAATTCCTATCAGATTTAAATTTCACTGGAGTAGGAAGTGAATCAATACTGTCAACAAATGATTGGAGTCCAATGTGCCCCCCCCCCACAAATCAAAAGCACATCATCGATATATCTCTTATACAAAAACAGTTGTTCAGAGTATGTAGAAAGAATTTATTTGTTCTCAAAATAAATCCATAAATCCTGTATACTATATATATATATATATATATATATATATATATATATATACATAGTCCAATGGAACGCACATCCTTTAACTCTTAGAGATAGCCTGGGTTCTATTTGATGATGCGACTTACATAGACTGCAGAAGGTTTAACAGCACTCCAAGGACGACTCCGACTCTATCATTGCGTCAAACAGTGTGGAAGTTTATTGAGATCCAACGTTTTGGCTCCACACATGATCCTTAGTTCCCTGACAAAGGTTCCTGGGTGGAGCCGAAAGTTGGATCTCAATAAACTTCCAGAGTCGGAATCATCCTTGGAGTGCAGTTAAACCTTCTGCAGTATATATATATATATATATATATATATATATATACAGTATATATATAGTAAGAAACTTTGGACTGTAATTTCTATTGTGTAGCTGCCAGAAGGGTTTTTTATTTTATTCTGCACCACTTTGAGCTCAGAACATTCAAATTCATCTCTCGCGGGGTCCCCAGACACTTCCCAGTGCTCACGTTCCTCTCTCATAGCAGCTCCCTGTTTCGTGACAGTACAATCCAAAGGGAAATCCACTGAATGGAAAATAAGGATGGGAATACTGACGAGTCCCACGGATCTGCGTGAGGTGTCAGACCCTGTAAACTTGTGCTTTTCATCTGCTTTTTCCCTGAGTCTGGTGCAACAAGGTTGAAGCCTAGCGGTAATGAGTATAACACACAAACTTGTGCCTCCTCTTCTTATTTCGGCTATTGTAACGTGCGCATATTACAGCATCAAGCTGATTCATTAGAACAAAGGGCTCCTGCATTTGAATTCCAGGCAATGAATAAAAGCTGAATTGGAGATTCAATGTTTGTTCTGAAAGTTGATACAAAACAGAAATGAGAAATAAATCTACTGATAATCCTATTTAAGGAGTCGTTATTGCTGTTATACAAAATCCAGGCAGTTTTTGATAATCTCAAGGATTTTGCATTGAGTTCCATAACTCTGCAAAGGGGAGATCAAGATGAAGTCTCAAAATGAGATGCCTGAAAGCTGGAGAGATGGGAGGTCCCTGGCTTATCTGACACCCCACCAGCACCACACAAGAGTTTTGGCAAATAGACAACTGTGCATCTTCATTACTACAAGACTTTAGAAAGATTTTTACTCCAAATACATTTTATACCCATCACAAAGCAAATGTCACCTTATAGATGCAATAGTCATTTTTTTTTTTTTGCACACGGTTTTTTGCATAAGAGATTTGCCCCTTGGACAAGAGGGCTGGGTGGGGGAGGCACTTAGGTATCAGCCATAAACCCCCTAATTAGGGAGTGTTAGGAGGCCCAGCCTGGATTGGGTTTTATGGTAGACTTTAAGTACAGGTCTTACTGCACCTCCTTCTGCTGCTCCCCAAACTGGATTAACTGGAGCAAAGTGCAGGGTACAAGTGCTTCTTCCATGAGCATTCCCGGGTGTTCACTAGTGCACCCCAGCACCCCAGCACTTTAGCACATGCATAGAAGACTATAGGGCTGATTTGTGATTGCAGTTGCAGGGTGGTCAGGGCCGGATTTACATAGCGGGCGCCCCTAGGCCCACTGCCATTCATCGCCCCATACTCTGCCCTTTATTCGCAAATTTTCATCATCAAGACCAGAGCAATGGGGATTGGCACATGGGAAATGTGAAAATCTATATTATCATCTGTGTATACCCATTGTTTCTGGACCAATGTGGGTGGGGCTGGGCAGCATGCCGCCCCCTAAAATCCTGCCACCCTAGGCCCGGGCCTAGGTGGCCTTTCCACAAATCCGGGCCTGAGGGTGGTAGTACTAAAATTGGTGCAACTGCTGATTAAAGGCATCCAAACATGCCCCTTCACATCTACATATTTGCACCAAATGGCAATGACCCCCCTAGTCTGCACTGATGGCAGCAATTCCAGGGTTCCCAATAGGCCAGCAGATTTGTACCCAAAACCTCATTTTATTCACCAAATGCTGAAAAGATGTTCCAATCTCATCTCTGACAATTCTGACTGCAATTACACCCAATGTTGTGCAAATTAGGACAAACATACAGTTACACTGAAATTGTGGGGGAAAAAATGCAGAGTTGTGTTTGAAACTGCACCTTGCATATAAAGTGTTGTGTACATTTAATTCCATTGTTACACACAAGGAGTGTGTGTCTGACCTACTCACTGCACCTACTTGCTCACACAACAACATACACCACTTTATCAGAACATAATATATGAAATATTGGTCAACTTTAGTTATTAAGTGTTGGAGTTGGTTCAGCCAGGCACTTGGTGAACCACAATGACCTCAATGAACCCTAAAAAGTGCTGGAATTCGACTTATTCTCAAACAGAATTCTAGATTCGTTGACATTTAAGCGACTGTGAAAAAAATGACAAAAGTCAGAGTTAAGCCAATAATAAATATTCCTATTTGCACATTGTAGTAACTGAGATGAGTAAGTTTGCTCAACTGATATTTCTTAAAAAAACTACTCACCTCTTGTTGCCAAAACACTGTCGGGCTCATATTTCTCAATCAGCTGTTGGACCTGCTCCTGCTTCAGCGGCGGATAGAGAATCTCGTTTAACCGCGGGTCTCGCTGCTTCGAGTTAATAAATTCCATCAGCTCATCAGCAGTCAGGTGGGTTTTACTCTTGCTGCCGCTGCAACGACACAACCAAGGGCTTTGTACCAAATGCCTCTGATGCAGCATGCAACCATAAATGCGACCATAAATGCAACCATAAATGCAACCATAAATGCAACCATAAATGCGACCATAAATGCAACCATAAATGCAACCATAAATGCAACCCTAAATGCGACCTAGTGCAACTCAACAAATACCCTCCCAATGACACTTACACACTACAATGGAAACTGTCACCAATAATAAAGTATTAAAGCCACATTTGAAATAAGAAATGAGAGGTGGATACTGTGGGGGGTAGAAAGAGGCACCAAAGAGGTTGTTCCCTGGTGTCTGGGAAAAAGTCACAACTCAGGTTGGTACAATGCACAAAGCTGCCCCATTAAACTCATTCACAGCAACAAATCTGCATTGGATAATAATGTAGAATAATGTAGGGATAAATGTTTCACTCCAAAAAACATACAGGCAGGTTAATTGGACCCTAATAAAACTGACGATAGTGTGTGTGAATGTGATAGGCTGATGGACTGGGGCAGGGGCTGATGGGTAAGAAGTACAAACTACTGGAAGTGAAGAGGAATATGTAGGCACTAAATAAATCAAACCCAATCCCCACGGTGCATAAGGCACTGGAGTGTTACTGGGAGATGCTTGTGGCTTGCAAGAAAAATCTAACAATATAAATATATAATAATATCATGGAATTCTCATTATGGTCCAATGTAGGGATGCACCAATTGTGGGTTTTTTTTTTTTATTTAGCCCAAACCCAGCACTGTCTGTAGGACTTGGATTCAACATGTACAGGTATGGGACCTGTTATCCAGAATACTTGGGAAATGGGGTTTTACTGATCTTTTTACAGTTTACATCTTCATACAGTAAGTCTATAAGAAAATCATATAAACATGAAATAAAGCCAATAGGTAAAAGCTACTATTTTATTATCACACAGAAGAAGGGAATCATTTTTAAAAATTCTGATTATGTGGATAAAGTGGAGTCTATGGCACATGGCTTCTTCATAATTCTGAGATTTCTGGATAAGGGGTTTCCAGATAATGGATCCCACACCTCACAATCGTCTGGTACAAAGGGAACCTCAGTGGCATCTCATTTACATGTAGCTAAAATAACAATACACAAACACATTTGATGAATGATTTAACATCAGAAAACCAGATGAGAGTTTGTTTTTGAATATTCACATAGATATACCTAGAATAACCGACTTTTTCTTAATCATAATAACTAATATCATTCTATTACATTCTCAGTCCTATTTAATTTCCCCACAGGCGGCACAGCTTGATGTCCCATTGTACCGTCTCCCGTTGAGCATCAGACATGGCCGCCATGTTCCTTTTCTATTATGTTTTTTTTTTATTGTATTGAAAAAAGAGAAATAAGCAAAGCGATGGAATTCTTCTAAACATTCACATCATACAAAACAAAGAAGAAGTGTATTCTGCAAACACACACGCTGAAACAAATGGACCAGTGCAATGACCCAAGATGTGCAGCTCACTTTCCATTTTTCATTGTTGGGGCAGTACAATTATCTGGGGTATTCTGGGTCATTATTTTAGATCTATAATAAAATGTGGCATAACTGTAATCATATGTGTTGGTCCAACAGTGACCTGGTCTGGGAGAGACTGGACCCCACTGTGCCACATACAGGTGAGGGGGTAAATACATCTATTTAACAAGCCGGTGCTGTAATTCAGACCAGTCAAGCAGCAATTCACTTGTGACACATGGGCATATTCGGGGAGATTTAGTTGCCTGGTGACTAATCTCCTCTTCTTCTGGGCGACAATATCCCCAAACTGCCTTCCTGTGTCTTCCCATCCATTTCAATGAAAAGTTTCCAGCGCTAAAGCCCACGAGGCTCTTAGTTTTCCAAAGTTCCCCGAAGTTTCCTCATGGGGCAACTTCAGAAAAGGAATTGGAGAGTGTGCTTTAGTGCTGGTGACTTTTCATTGTAGTGGACGGGAAGACACGGGAAGGCAGTTCCCCAAGCGGCTAAATCACCCCGAGTCTGCCAGTGTCCCCCAAGTCTGCCCGTGTGCCCTAAGTCTGCCCATGTGCCCCAAGTCTGCCCGTGTGCCCCAAGTCTGCCTGTGTGCCCCAAGTCTGCCTGTGTGCCCCAAGTCTAAGGAATAACAGGAACACATTTCTATTTGGTTGCTATGGGTTTCTGCACTAGGGCAGATTAGCCAGGTGCCCCCCGATTGTTACTTTGTGAAAGAAACAAAAACATAATATAATAAATAAAACGAAGCAAATGTTTCTTACAACTCGGTAAAAATGTTGTCAATCTCAGGCCGCGGGCATATGTTGTTCAAGAATACTTTGTAAACCTCTGGAGTAAAGTCGTCTTGTGGAACGGAGTCGCTCTACAGAAACAAACACGGGAAAAACAACCTGTAAAGAACATGCAACTCAAATGGGAATTTGACAACCTACAGTACATTAAATATAACACCCCACACTCCCCTTCTGAAATCATGTGCACTGCCCCCTGGCCTCCCGCCAGGCCTGAAAAAAGGCAATAAAGTACTTGTCAGTGGGGGGCAGAGGGGGCTTTGGTTGGGCCGGGCGCCCGGATGGCTTGTGGCTGGGGGGCTCGCAGCTGGGGCCCCAGGGTCATGGCTGGGGGCCTAGGGGTTGTGACTGGGGCAGGGGGCCACTGAAGCCCTAGACCCGCAATCCAATGCTTATTTATATATCCTACATATATCAGAATTTAGAAGGGATGCCCAGAATCCAGAATTTGGTTTGGAGTGTTGAGGCTCAAATTCATGTGACAACTGAAGGCAACAACATTTTGTTCACACATAAAATCTGAATTTGTGCAATTTAAATTTTTTTTACATTTAAAAAGATTCTAAAACTCACCAAACATGTTAATGAAAGAACCATGATTTTTTTTTTGTTCTTAATAAATGCGGAACACTAGAATGAGAGTAAGTGCAAAAAATATGAAATTGTGGTAGAAACTTGATTTGGAATGCTGATAAATCTGCTCCATTACGCAATTTTTTCTTTCTTTCACATTTGAATATGAACTGAGGGTTTGACTGAATGTTTTGTGGAGGATTCAGCATTTCTGCCATAACCAAAAATGTTGGATTCAACCCTATTTTGAGCCTTATAGTCTTGAAGGAGCTGCTGGATCAGGATTCCAATCAGGATTTTTAAGTCTTCGGGTCAAAGGGAGTTTCCATTTTTTAAGAAAGACATAGGGGAAGGAAACCCATTGCCATTTGGAGAAATTCAAAGCCAAAAATAAGGACCAATCCTTTTCTGGAAATTGTTAAACTAGACACAATATACTAATATCAAAATTAAACATTTTTGGGTACTCATTTAATAACAGTTACAAAGTCCAGCATGTTAAAAAAAACCACACACACACATATATATATATATATATATTCTAACATATCTTGAAGCATTTTTACTGAGATAACTTACGTTTATACATTACTGTGTGTTTGTTTCTTGCTGAAAAGTCTCGTTCCTTAGTAACAGGGGCATTATGGGATTATGTGTTGGAACTGAACATTGCTCTACAGCTTCACTTTAACTCAAACCCCCCTCAACAAAGTTACTTTCATTCTTATTTTATGACATTGGAACAAGGTTTAACATTATCTACATCAATTATATTTTAAAAATGTTTCAATGGATTCTTTTCCTGGAAATAGAATAAATTGCCTTGTTTTCAGAGTGGATCTTACTGTGAAATATCACTTGGAGTTTGGTGTCCATACTATGCAGGTAATACGTCTCATGTTATTCAGGCCAAAGAACGGCAGTGATTTAAATTTCTTTAAAACTCATATTAGGGAAACAGTCTAATAGTTTCTAAAGACAAACAATGCCACTGTATATATTACTAATGTAGGTATTTAGAACTTAGAATTTTCTTTTAATACTTTGCATTTTCAAGCAGGATGTTTGCTGGTTTTTGTCTGACTCTGGGGTCATGAGTAACAGGTTTGCGTTGTGTTTAATAAGTTATATATTTCACTTTATGACATCATAGATTTACATATACAGATGAAGCCACTTTGGATTGTACATTTGACACAGAATAACTTAACTCATCTATCTCATTTTTCCCACTTAGCACAGAATATTGTGTCACAGCATCCCATCCAATTAAAGAGTTCACCATTGAAAACAATGGAGCTTTGGTATGCTAATGAAAAGGTTAAATGCATTAAATGAGTTAAGATAACTTTAGATAACACAGTTTCTTCAATTAGCCCTGAGTCACAACGCATTTAACTCACCAATCCCAGTGGCTGCATCTGTATATATATATATTGCAGCTGTTTGCCAAAAGAAGACCTTTAACCTTTAAGGGATCACTAGTAAAGACTCAGACACTTCATTAAACAGCTCTGTATGGGGTGGGGTAAAATGTGCTAAAACCATAACATTCTGTAAATAAGTCCCATAAAGTCTTCTCATACTTTTACCCAGAAATACATTTGTAAAACCTTTCCAAACCATAAATGTTTTAGATTCCCAATAATAACTTTGGCGTAGAGAGCAGGGCATAACTACAGAGGAAGAAGTAGAGCAGTAGAACAGTAGAGAAGTATCAAGTAGAAATACAATCACACACACACTAAGTGCAAAACAAGGTGCAAAGTACACGTAATCCAGCACTGTTTTATTGTTCTGTTGTTTTACAAGCACAATGGTGCACCCAGACAGCTTGCCATGTATTTTCAGATGTTTATTCCTGAGAGCTGGGTGGTGATTTTCACATAGACATTCTCACTCCTGCCCACTACTCACACACTTTTGAACCCCAAAAGAAGAAGTCACATCTTGTTTTAGCATCCAGACTATGAATACTTTATAGGAATACACAGAATATACAGATGAAGCCACTTTGGTTTGTGTGTTTGACACAGAATAACTAAACACAGATATCCCATTTATCTCATTTAAAGGTAAAGTAACACCAAAAAATGAACATTTTAAAGTAATGAAAATATCGTGTAGTGTTGCCCTCTGTTAAAACTGATGTGTTTGTTTCAGAAACACTACTATAGTTCATATAAACAAGCTGCTGTGTAGCAATGGCAGAAATTGGAAAATGGCTATGTGGCACAGGATAAGTAATGGATAACAGATAACATAATGTTCTACAGAGTTTATCTACTGTGTAACTTGAGCCTTTTCTCCTTTGAATGGCTGCCCCCATGTCTACACAGCAGCTTATTTATATAAACAATGGTAGTGCTTCTGAAGCAAACACTGCAGTTTTACCAGTGCAGGGCAACATTGCATTATATTATTATTACTTATTTCATTTTTTGATGTTACTGGTCTTTTAACACAGAAAATTGTGTCAAGACATCACATCCAATTAAGTTGTTCAACATTGAAAAACAATGGTGTTTTGGAATGTTAATGACAAGGCTAAATGCATTAAATGAGTTAAAGGAAAACTATACTCCCAAATTAAATACTTGAGCAACAGATTTAGGGGCATATTAAAGAATCTTACCAACCTGGTATATATATTTAAGTAAATCTTGCCCTTTTACATCTCTTGAAACCCCATTGGGTGATGGTCTGTGTGTCCCTCAGAGATCACCTGACCAGAAATATTTCAACTATAACTGTAGAAGTGTGGAAGCAAAAGACACACCTCTGTCTGCTAATTGGCTCATGTGACCTAACTTTATAGTTTGTTTGGTGTGTTTGTGTGCACCGTGAATCATATGATCCCAGGAGGCTGTCCTTACTATTTAAAATGGCAACTTTCTATTTATGATTACCCAATGGCACATGCTAGCAAAAAAGTATATTATTATGAAAATGCTTTATTTACATGAAGCAAGGTTTTACATATGAGTTTTTTATGAAATTTTGTGGGGTAAAGTTTTCCTTTAAGATAACTTTAGATAACACAGTTTCTTCAATTAGCCCCGAGTCATGACGCATTTAAATCACAAATCCAAGTGGCTCCATCTGTATAATTCCTCCTTACACTGACATCCAAGTGGTGTGGGAGTATAGGAGAAAGTGTAGAAATAACCCCTTTATGCTGGATGATACAATGTATATTGTACCTTTGAGTATGATATGTTTTATATTCTGCATTTACAGAGCACGATGTTGATGGATAAAATAATCTCACTTCAATTTCTCTTTCAATATCACTTTTATGGCTTTTATCGGCAAGGGAATCAATTGCATAAAAGTACTGCACTTACTCTGCCAGATGGAAGATTGCAAGCCTCCAGGGCAGTCTCCACTCTTTTTCTATCAGCAGAGAACAGGCGGTAAATGCTGCATGAAATGGATGAAACAAGTTTATTAGAATGTATCATGTGCAAGTCACATTGATGTCCCACCAATATTACACTGAATCAAGTAAAATCTCAAAAAAAAAAAACATTTCTCCTTAACCCAGAATAAAAAATCTATGAATTTATCAGAATATTAGTTAACATATCTGTGTAGGGTCAAGGAGCAATCAAAATCAGAAGAAAATGCTAATTTCCAGTAATATTGATAGGGATTGTAGTAGGATCTACTGGGGACATGTAGTAAAAGGATCAATGTTTCTTTGCTCTAATACCCCATTAGCAAAAGATAATCATGAAATTGTTCATACAAAATTTTTATGCTAAATAACTGTGACATTTCCATTTAATTGGCGATTTGGTCATGGGGTGTAGATCTGCTGGTTCCTGCCTGCCAAACTGGCGTATTCTGAAGCTCCTGGGATTTCTATGTGGGGTTGACTTGATGACCATCAATAAGGACATTTTGAGAAAAGTCAATTCTTAATGGATAATATATCCAGTATTGTTAGCGGGTAAAACAGAATAATTGCTAGCGATAACTTCAGTGAATACATCAAGATATCATCAGTCAGGTTTAGGATCTATTATCTGGATTGATTGGATAAGGTTTTTTCCTTTCATTTGTTTTGCCACCAATATGGATCCATGCAACTTGGTTCCCCTCAACCACAAAGAACTGTTTTATTATTACATAGAAAAAGTAAATATTTTTTTGAAATGATAACTATTTGATTAAAATGGGCTCTTAAGGGTAATGGCCATCTCATAATTTGGATCTTTCTGGTTTCCACATAAAGATTCCCATAACCTACAAACAGAACTGTATTATCTTATTTAAACTCATTAGAAATCTTATTGCCAGAGTATAGACTATTTGAAGTCTTGTTTTTATTTGAATTTCTATTTGGTGAAGCTGAAAACTTTCTCTAAAACTCTGGATTGTCATTTCATTCTTGTGACCTACTAAATGCCCTAAGCATTTGGATACATTGCAAATTTATACTTTTATCCCATGATTCGCGACTTTCTCCTTGACTCCCAGCCGGCATCTCATTTTTTAATTATGGACTTATAACTTCAATGCCTTTGATTTGGGATGAAAAAGGGCTTTGTTATATATATTTTCTCTACATTCATTAGCTTTCTATTAGGAATTAAAATGAAATACTCTTATCAGTAAATACAGGCATTTTTTTCTGGCGAAATGAAAGTAAACTGGGCCACACTGATGTGTCTGTATGTGTTGCTATGACCTGATGAATCTCATCAATGGAAAATATATTCTTGGTGAAAACATTGGAATTAGGCAGTTAAAAGTGGTATTTGATGTATAATTTGCATTATCAGATAATTATTTTACATTTAACAGGATAAAAAATAAAGGGGATCAAAATAAAAGTTGAAAAATGTTGGCTCCAGGTAGTAACCTATAGCAACCAGTCAGCAGATTGTATTTACTAGTCACCATATGAAAGCAAACATCATGCTATGTCAATACTATGATCATTTTTTCCATCCCCTCTTTAGGACCTTCCAAAATAAAGGAAACACATCTGAAGCATCAGTTTCTTTGAAGGTGTCAATAAAATGTTTTAAGCTTAATGACTTTCCTGCTCATCCCTAACATGGAAGTCTACACCAAGTCTAGTAACCGACAGCAACCAATCACAAGAAAATGCTACCGTCTCATTGGTAGCTAGGGGTTACATTGTTCCGTAACTTTGTCTTGGAGGCATGTTTACTAAGATTGGAGATAAATATCTGGAGAGATTTCTAGAGATGTTGCCCATAGCAACCAATCCGCAATTAGATTTAAACAGCCACTTATAAGTTAGCAAATATCTGATTGGTTGCCATGGGCAACATCTCCAGGAATTTCTCCAGATATTTATCTCCAATCTTAGTAAACATGCCCCACGGTCAACTTTAGTCTTAAAGAGAAAACCAGGAGAGATGTATCTGACACAGTGAGATTTCACAGATTTTATTGATAATTTAATTTGTGAACGGGACTCGCCAATCCTATTTTTTGTCCTGTAACCCTTGGTTGGTAAGTTAAGGTCTACGTTTGTTATAAATAATTGCAAACTGCATGACAACATGCTGATACTATATAAATGATGATGATGATATAAATGATTCCGGCTTCTATACAGATTAATAGATATGCCACTCACTTTTTAACAGGGATTCGTCCTTCAGGGTTCACTTGCAGTTTCAGCTTGGTGTAACTAGAGAAAATAAAAACAAGTCAGTTCATCAGGTGCATTTATTCGAAAATGCTAATTAAAGAACATTGGGTGGGGGTAGTTACTACAACTCAAATTTTTCAATTTTGTTTATTAAAACAAAGTCGACCTCACTTCCATCCAAAAATGTAACTCATTTATCAAAAACATCAGCTTGAAAAAGTTGGTACAGCAAAATGAATGAATTTGACCCCTTGAATCAAAATTCTTTTTTTGAGTTGTCGCAAGAAACCCCTGACTTTTTTGGATTAACGTATGAAAACCAGTGCAGATCCACATGTCAAAACATCTTCAAATTGTAAAAGGAACATCAGCCATTCAGGGTCTTACCTAGCGGGCGCCCCTAGCCTTGCTGTCATTTGTCACCCCTGTCCTCTCCCTTTTATTTCCTCAAATTTCCATCATCAGGACAGAGCAATGGGAATTGTCACATGGGAAATTTAAATTTCTGAACCAATGTGGGTGTGATCGGGCAGCATGCTGTCCCCTAAAATCCAGCCGCCCTAGGCCCAGTCCTAGGTGGCCTCTCCACAAATCCAGGACTGCAGCCATTGCCTTCTACAGGACCTTGAAAGGTTTCAGATGGAGTATTTTTGGATTAACATTTTTAGCTGCTTCAGGGTATAATACATCTCAAACATTCTAGCTTTTATTTTCCTATAAAAATTTGAGTTTTCACCCTAAAAAAATCAAAGGCTTCATAAAGTAAAGTCAAATCACTATGGGGCAGATTTTTTAAGGGTTGAAATCGAATTTGTAGTTTTATTGGTGTCAAAATTCACACATTGGAATTTTAATCTCCCAAATCGAATGTAAATTCAAATGTGAGATTTATCACACTTCAACCATGGAAACAGTCCTAATTCAGATATTCACCATCTAAAACCTGCCAAGTTCATGTACAAGTCAATGGCAGAGGTCTGTCAAGATATTTGAATATGTTAATTGCCTTCCTGACATTCAAGTTTTTTCGGTGGGATTAGAATTTGATTCGAATTTTTGGATCGGGGCTATTCTAGACATTCTCATTTTTTCTTAAATAGCCACCCATGTGAGTTGTGAGTATATTTGAGTTTATTAAAAAAAATGTAAAAAAAGTTCCCATGAATTAAAAATTCGACCTGCGATAAATCTGCCCAATAATCTGATGCAATCTTCACATTTGTATAGTCATATGGAGAACACGTTTAAGTGCTCCTTGATCTCCTCTTTTGATAACAAAATAACAAATAGTATCAGATAAAGGTGCCAGCACAGTTATCTTTCTGAATCACTGTTGGGAATAGGACGTATTTGGTATCTGGATCATCTACTGTATTTGAACTGTGATATGATGTATCCTCCTTTAGGTCATTCTTCAATTATACTTTGGCCATATCTACATCACCATGTATATTGTGTGTGCATACTTATAGATTTTACAACCTTTTTGTGAATAATTATGAATTGATATGTGTATACAACACACACAGATAGGCAAGCAACTCAACTCAACCTCAGTATAATTATATATATATATATATTTATTTATTTTTAATTTATTTTTTTTTTTCTAACTGAAATATCTTGAATCCTAAATCAATGATTTTCTTGTGTTGACCAATGGGATCATAGTAAGCTTCAATCCCATTTTGTTTTGCCAACAACCCTTTCTGGAAATGGACCCAGTCAATTGAATTATTTATTTGAAAATGCTATTTATTTATTTGCCCTTGTTATTTATTTGTTATTTATCAGCATAGGATAAAGATCACTGACCATTTAAAACCAAATGTTACACTTTGATTACATTTGAAATGCTGCAGATCGAAGTACTTTACATAAATTGGTGCTAATTTTGTGTATTTTTATTTTATATGTTTTTATCTCTATTCTGTCACTTTCTAAACTGAAAATGTGGCTGGATTGCTATAGTCAGTGACCAAAGTGGAAAGCTGATTGTTTCAGTACAATATATTCATTATTATTACTTTCATTGTAGCTTATGATTCTATTCAGGCCACTTCATGTTTAGATCTGGGGTCAGTGAACTGAGCAAATAGAAAATTGAAATACAAATCAGAAGAGCTACAGAATAAAAAAGTTACAAACAATTAAAACTAAAGATCAGACTGGAAAGTATGATTGAATGAGACTGTCTATATAATACAACAAATGTAGGTTTTAATAATCTTTTAATAAGTTTCCAAAGCTTTTTCCAAGTGGGAGAATTGGGGAAAGAAGGAAAAAATTGGAAGGGACGGTGAAAGGTGAAACCTGAAAGGCAAATGTCAGGAGGAAAAGGATAGAAAACTGAGAAAATAGTCCTTGAACCCTTGAAGGAATTCTTTTGTGTGTGCAGGATGGAATGTCGGCAGATAATATGTGATTCTACATGTGAACATGGAAAACTTGCTCTGGTTCTTTGGTACTTAAAAGCCAAAGCCATAAATTATGGATCATGGGACTAAAAGAAAAAGGAAAGGTTAATGCTAAAATAAAGTCACTAATAACAATAAACCTAAAACCTTAAACTTAACACCCTGTATAAAACATGACTTCTCACCCTTTAATGAATATATAGTGATCATGGTGTAGTTCTGTTTGGTTCAAATAAAGGGGCTGATACGGGGGGAGGGCAAATCGATAGGACAATCTACTCTTCTACATATTCTGACCATAGAAGAACACATATTTCAATAGCTATTAAAAGCCACAATTCATTGCTTATTTATGGCCATCACACCCTACAGATCACAGAAATATCAAGTGCATTAGTTAAAGCAAAGGGCAGGACTTCTCACGTTCCATAAACTTAATCGCATAGTGTTAATGTTGTTTACAACTGCAAGATCAATAGAGTTCCTCTAGGGATAATTGTAGTGGATAAAAATAAAGGCTGACCAATACCACTCTAGAATGACTTGTACTTTTTTTAAAGAGATATTTAATAATGCCATGCTCCTTGTAAAGAAAGTGCATTGTAACAGGTCAACAGACACCACAAACTGTCTAAAATTAGCTTTTTCTCAACTCGGCAGAGACCAGAACATGAACCATAGAGGACCTGCTGCCTTGATTTGCGTTCCCTGTACAAGAAATTTTGTCTCTTTCATATGTTTATTTTGATTAATGTTTGAATTTCTATAACTTCTTAACTTCTCATTAATTACATCCCCATAGTCTGGAAGTGCCCTTTGTTTCTTTCAACTAAGCTGCTCATATAATAATAACAGTTACCCTCCGGCATTCCTTCTCCTTGTCTGTGTCTCTCAGTAATCCAGGAAAATGTCCCCCCCCACATTGCAGGTATTCAGACCCTTGCTGGAAAATATGTATTTTTTTTGTGAAAAAACTTTTGATCTGTAACAAAAAATGACTGAGAAATCACATCTGTAATTTGTGATTTGAGATCAGGGAAAATCCCTCCACTAAGCAGAAGTGAAACCACAATTTACTGCCTTTGAACTTCTGAAGTTCTACCTGAATTCAGATTTGAAGTAGCATTGAGTAAAACGGCACAGACAGTGTCTGCAGGGCAAGGAAACCACCCAGGGAGATTCGGTAGGTTGAAGGGCATTTACTGCAGGCAAAGTGTGTAGATGCCCCGGGGTTATCAGGTAACAGAGTGAAATGGACACTAAAGGGAACATTTTCAATTTGGAAGCCTCAGACATACTTCCTACTACGTCAGACATTGTTTCATCATGAATACGTGTAGTCATCAAAATTTATAATTCTGTTTTGACAAAAGAACATTGGCGTAATAAATACGCCAAGGTCACACGTATTCATTAGTCATGTTGCTGAAATTGTTAGAAGTGGTCAATTCTTCTTAAAAAGGAAGCCCAAAAGGTCCAAGGAAGCAAAATGAAGATCCGCTATTGTCCTTGACATGAGCCCACCCTAAAACAATTGTGGCTTCACATATTAAAAAAGTGTAAATAAGAAATTTGTAACAGTTTGTAAACATAATCCCACTTTTGGACTTTTGCTTTTGACTTTTTTTGAGTAACACATATAGTAAGATAATAATGTTGAGGATGTGACTTGTATTCATTTGCCAGTCAGAACCAGGGGGAATAGATTTTGGCAAAAAGGGTAACAAGCTGAATTTTTCACACTTTGACAAATTTGTGGATTTACAATCATTTGCTTGAGTGAAGATTCGCCTGGTGAAACGCAGCAGCAGTTCTCCAATGACAAGGTAATTCATTAAATAATTGTGTTGCTCGTCTTTTGGTCCTTGCAAATTGTCTTTTTAGTAAAGATTTGTCAGAAAAACACAATTTGCTTTCTAGTAAATGTGCTTCTGGATGTGAGTTTTGTTGTGTTGTTTTTTTTTTTTAAATCACAATTTTTGGGGGATTTATTAAACCCTACAGATGAAAAACTTCCGATATTAAAATCTGGCATCTCAAACCTGCCGAGGTTGCATACAAGTCAATAGTAGAAGTCCCATAGATTTTTTGATGTGCGCTGGGTTTTGTGCAATTCCACAATATTATCAAAGCTTTTGGGGGGGAAAGAAATTTTTTGGGAAAATGTTTAATACATAAACCTAAAAACCCACCACGGATTTGTTCGGAGTTTCTAAAAGAGAAAGCTGAGATAAATTCGGAGCTTGATAAATAACCTCTTAGGGGCAGATTTTTCGATTTAAAAATAATTGAATTTCAAAGTACGGTCTCTTTAAAAAAACTTCGAATTTTGGACGCCAGTGCGAATGTGTGCTGGTGTCCGTCCAAAAATGGACGCCCACATCCAAAATGAGACGCTGGCGGTGTTTAGTGAAAATGTTTTTGTCGTTTCGCTAATTTCTGAGTAATTCTCAAAAAATTTGGTGAAGTGAAACGCCCCAGATTGTCCCATCACTACAGATGTGTATATAATACCCACAGGGGGTGCCTATTCCATCCCCCTCATTTGGCATCCCTGTTAATCTTTGTTGACGTCTCTCATTCTCATCACTAACAAGCTGCTGGAATCCACAATTATTACACAAACAAACAACACACAGATGCAATTAAAGGAAGAACTGCTATTATTTCCTGGGAATGTACAGAGAAAATATAATTTAATAAAATTAGCTGCCATTTTCCAATTCTGAAGAGCCGCCTGGGGAGCTGTGAATACGTGCTGAGCTTTTTGTAGCTTCTCAACTAGAGTTATTATAATAAGACGAATAATAAGACGACTTTTTACACCATAAACGTCCTATTTACTGTGTCCCATCAACCCGAAACAGTTACGCCACTGGACATTGCACCACTTGGCTCACTGCACTTTTGGGAGTAAATAAGTCCAACTGTGGGTTAATGTAACAAAAACCTGTTCAATGCATTTAAATGTGAAGTTTACTGGACTGCTGTATAGTACATACAATTCACAATAGAAAATGTACAAATTTGTACTGATGTCTATAGAAAATCCATAAGTAGAAATTCATTGTTACGTAGAGAATGTAGCCACCCCGAACCTCTCCTGCGCGGGGTACCGACTGGACATATAAGTTCATATATTTACAGGTATGAGTATATAAGGGTTTTTAACGTGGACACTATTGGGGTAATGTAATAAAAGGCACTAAGTTTGCCCAGGGGGCGGTAACCTATAGCAACCAATCAGCATGTAGAATTCACTAGTCACCTGTTTAAATGCAAGTATCTTATTGGTTGCCATGAGTTACTGCTCCTGGGCAAACTTGGTGCCTTATATTACATATAGGGGAATGTATGTTTTGTTGTTTCCATTTTTTTCTTTGTATGTGTATCACTTAAAATGAATGACACTGGTGTATTGTATTCAGTTAATTTACATATATTAAACAAGACGTGTATTAGGAACCACTAATGAGAAAACTTGCATGCTATTTATTTCTCTAATCGCGTGATGCATGCAGAGCGGCAAGAAACGCGTCAGTCAGTCTGACTGTGCAGCAAACCCACTGTTTCATGTCGATCACTAAGGGGCACATTTACTATGGGTCGAATTGTTGAGGGTTTTTAGCCTTAGAATTCGACAGGCGAATATTTGGCGAATAAATATTCGCCGGTTTTGAGCGCATTTTCAACTATTCGCCAGAATCATACGATCGAACAATTCTATGAAAAGCCGCCGAAAAAACGCTTGAATATTCGCCAAAATCGTACGAATCAAACGTTCGAATCGTTCGATCGTATGATTGAAATTAGGCAAAAGACTTCCCATAGAGGCTTCCCATAGGCTTCTATTGCAATTCGGTAGGTTCAATATGGCGAAGTAGGCAGTCGAATAAAAATTTAAAGGGAAAGTTCTTCAACTGGCAAATAGTCGAGCGCTCAAATATATATTTATTCGATCTATTCGATGTGCCCGAATATTCTATATTCGATGGTCGAAAATACTTAATTTGCATAGTCGCATGATGAAATTGAGACTATTCTCGACTATTTGCGCAAATATGCGAATCCTTCACATGAATTTAATAAATCTGCCCCTATGTGTGTGCCACAATAAAGCCGTGCATTTCTATGAAGAAAGTGTCACCAGTTCCTTCTGACTAGCGCCCAAGAAGCGGGAGTTCTAGTTGTACATGGATCATTGGGGCGTGGAGTGGCCGGCGTCACACAGTGGAGGAGTCACGCAAGAGTTGGGTTGGTCTGACCCAGACCACTTACTTTTGTCTTATTGTACTGTATGCTGTATAGCACTTATCACTTCTTATGAGTTACTATACCTAGACCCTTTCTCATGTCACACTATAGAGTGTATGGAATTCATTTTGTAATAAAACAATTCATAGAAATGGAAGACCCATCATTTATTCAACAGGAGATCCATGAAGCATAACTATTTTCATTATTATGCTATTGTATATATGTATATATATATATATATATATATATATATATATATATATATATATATATACAGTATATATATATAAAATCATCAGCAATCTAATGTACATCAGGAAAACATGAAATACAGGATTTTTTTCCTGATTGATTTTTTTTCATACTATTCCACTGAAATGTCACTATTTCCTTTCACAAAATGTTCCTAAAGACCTTTCAGACCTTTCCCAACTTTATTTAAGAACCTGAAAGCCTCTGAGTACACAAAGAGCTAAAATTGTCCTGATGACTTGGCAAAGCCCAGAGCACTATTTCATCAGCTGCCTCTGCCGTACATTTCTCCTTCATTTCCATGGAATCTGATGCACATCTGACGTGTAACCCCCACACTATTTCTTAAATGACAAAAAAAACATTCTAACATATGGTGGTCTTTCTCAAAATTGGGATTTGGACTTCTAGGGCTCACGGTAATATTTAAAGGCCCCTTAAATTCTTGCCTACACGACTCGATAATCTAAATGGGACGTCTACATTTCAACCTTGATTGGAGGGGAAGGAGGGCTGGACTGTTGTTCCAGTGTGTTGCCAGAAAAACAAAGCTGTTATCTCTTGTTCCCTGTCGACGTGTGTCTTTTTTCAACCTAATTTACTATGTTACTTATGAGAAACGAAGCTGGTAAAGGGAAAATCTTAGCTATGAGGAAAGACTGGCCATCCGGACAGTCATGGGGAAACTGGTTATCAGTGACCTACAGGACAACACTAATGATTTACTCATGCCACACACACAGTGGCGTAACTACCAGGGGTGCAGAGGGTGCAATTGCACCAGGGCACCCACCCCCTTGGGGCCCATCAGAGCCAAGAAAATGGTAATGGCAGGCGGTTATCTAGGAGGAGATTTTACAGCACACACGCTATCAACAATCCAGCATGGGATTTATAGAGGTTGTAGTTACGCCACTAGCCACACACAATTTTATTTCACACCTCGAATAAGACCAGCCTTCCTCTGGATCAACCAGCAGTTAGGCAAGTTATTTATACACTTAAAGGTTTAACTTGATGGATGTGTGTCTTTTTCAACCTCACTTACTATGTTACTATGAAGTACTATGGCTGGATGTAGATCTTGTGTGTGTGGTCATTAAGGGGTTAATCTGTTGATGATATAATTTAAAAGGGTTGCCAACATCAAATTGTTCCTTATTTATTCAGATTTATTCTATTTCATCTATTTTTAGCAGCATGGCCAAATATAAAAAGATTCCAAGAAGTGTTAAGCATAGGAAATACAGGTATCATTTAGTGATGGCTAGAGTCTTGCAGTGGGTAAGGTACCCATGGAGGGTAGATTTTCAGGTGCAGTTTGCAGGTATGCAGGTTGTGGTTTAGGTTGTGGGTCCCATCTAAATGTCTTATCTTATATTATATTCTCTATATTTTTACTTTTAAAACTTTAAAAACTGTTTTCTGTCCCAGCCCACAATTGACGGTTTGTAGCAACATCACTTCCTGTTTACTGGTAGTCGGCGGGTTGCGGATCGGGTTGCGGATAAGGCAGTAGTGGTCAGGGTCGGGTAGTGGATCAAAGTGGGTAAATATGCAAGGTTGTGGTTCAGGTCAAGGGCTGCGGGTTGGGGTTGGACAGGGTCTTATAAATTGGTTCCAAGCAAGACTCTAGTGGTGGCTCGACAGGTTGCAAAGGTGGTGCATTTCTTACTTTTCACCCTGCCCCGCCATCAGCACCAATGGGCAAAAGCCTTGCAAGGACCTGTGTTTGCCCCATGAATACAGCTCTCCCTGCATTGGTCATAAATGTATTCATGAGAAGTGGGTGGAGACAGGAACAAAGCCCACCCTCTGAACTACCCTAACTTGTGTCATTCAGACATGTAAGTTAGGGTGCACTGGAAAGCACAGGCTGCAAAGGGGACCCTGTACTCTTGTGCCCACCAGCACTGAGCTCTACACTTCTTGGTGGATTTGGGGCAAGATGTAGAGTGCAGCAAGACCTCAGATGCAAACAATTATTGAATGAGCATGAATGCATGAGTTTTCACCTTTAACTGCTCTAAAACTTCCACTCAGGGTCATCATAAATTACCCCATACCTATTTGTGCCAAGATGCTACAGAAAAAGTTCATAAATAAAATAATCATCCACTCCTGCCCTAATCACAGATGAGTCCCACCAAATGCTTTTTATGGCACCCAGCCTGCTCAAGGGCACCATAAAGATCTTTCTTTTTCTTTGACCAACTGGTCCATCACATTATAATGTTGAACAACAGTTTTGTGGATCAAAACCTAAATAATCAATATTTTGAGGGGGACAATAAATAGTTTCAAACATGAGTGGAGGTTGGATAAATGAACAGCAAACCTCTACCCTTGACCCATGTGCAGTTGGCACTCATGCAGCTTAGTTTTATGTTGGAAATATATGTTTGTGTTCGTAGGTATTTATTCCCTTTTTTTTGGGTTCCATTTATTGTGCTCTGATAATTTCCCTTCAGCACTGGAAATGTTTCCAAAATTTGCAAGAGGAAAAGAGATGTTTATAGAGACAACATCCCATTTAGACATAAACAATAAAGGTTAAAAATGTCCAACACACGTAAAAAGGAAATTCATTGAAAAAATAAAGAAAAGCAAGAGGAAAACGCCCATTTTTCATAAATATTGAAGCTACTTACGCTTTTTGAAGAAATGCATCTCTGGACATGTTCTGTGCCAGCAAATTGGTCGCCAGACTGAATACCTCATCTGTCCACTCCTAAGTAGATTTAAAATAAACAGGCTTTTAGCTGAAGTGCTGAGCGCATAACATGTTTCCTTTGATAGATCCCTGCAGCCAAGCAAATATTTTCTAGGTTGCATGGCAGGGAAAACACAGATGTAAATACTATCACCAAAGACAATTCTCCCCTTGCATTGACAGTTGCTGTGTATCTATGGGAAGGTTTCCCACGTGTTCAAATGTGAGACATGGTATAGAGATACCCAAACATCTGAGAAAACATTGGCCTGATTCCTAGAGCTCTTCCAGTTAAACAAACACTAATAGTGACACTAGACAGGCTGATACAGGAGAAACATGCTGTTCTCGTTGCCAGACATATGGAATCATTGCTTAACAGAACTTTGTACAGCATCTATGACATCACATATGTTGTATCTCAGGAGGCCTCTTATTACCCAATATGTAAGTTGCATTCTCCATTGGTTATTGCTTCTTCTAGACTAAAACATCTCCCTTGGAAGTGAAACATGCAAAGGCAAACCACTATCACCCATTCTCTATTGTTTCCCCAACAAGAAAGTGTTGGAAGAAAATTAGCTTTCGCTACTGATAGAGATGATTTCATCCTTTTAAAGTAGTAGAAGGTCAGACACAGTTTGGACATTGCTTTCACCACCTGGGTTATTTGAACTTTCAGGGTTTGGAGATACAGGTAATACTCTGGCTCATAACTCATAACAACCAATTAAATGTTGGTTTCCTTATTATGAAAAAAATATACTTAATGCTGATTGGTAATCTAGATTACTAAATCTAGAACAGACCGTGAACCTCTACAACATCAAACTAATTTTTTGTTCCCTCTGTATTTTATGCCATATCCCCAAAGGTGACAGTATTTCTTCTAACTACATGTATAGAGACCCAGACCAGGAGATTAATATCCGACACCCTAGATGAGACTAAAGAAGACAATTATGCAGGAACAGCTCCGTATTTGATATTTGGAATTAGACTGGGGGTTCCCCAACCTTTTTACCTAGAAGCCACTTTCAAATTTAAATAAAAGTTGGAGAGCAGCACATGAATGTAAAAAATTCCCAGGTCTGCCAAATATGGGCTCTATTTGGCTACTGGTAGCTCCAATGTGGATGATAAGCCAACAGGAGGATCTGTTTGGCAGTACCTGAAGTTTACATTCAAGTCTGGAATTCAAAAATGAGTACTTGCTTTGAGGCCACTGAGAGCTACCTAATGGGTTGGTGAGCAACATGTTACTGGTGAGCCACTGGTTGTTGATCACTGCTAAAGTAAAAGTAAAATCTACTCAAGTATTTGTAAGTATACCTTGCAACCTTCAGACGTATACATATGCAAATGCCACCTTCTAAACTGAATAACTGTATATCACTTGATATTGTGGGTTGGTGTCGAATAGATGTTCCTGGCATATGGTGGCATAGAAAATACCATCCGTTATACTTCTTATACATACTACATCTACATTTATAACTGATGTCCAATATTTGGCCTTCCATAGTTCCACTGAACAACCAAAAGCCTGAAGGGGAGAGATTATTTTCTACTATCACAGCCTCTCTGTGCCTTTAAAAGCACTTGGTTCTGAGCCTGCATTAGCAACTGAAACTGTTGTGGGTGACTTGCTTTCAATGGAAGGGAAGGACATTTTGAGAACATGATGTTTATTTCCCCCTACGGATTGTTTGGCCGGTCTGTTTCAGATGCTCAGACAAACAGGGAAGTCATTGAATGGGATTCTCGGCTGAAATATCTATGAGACTGGTTGCCATGCACTTGCACTTGCACCCGGTTAATCTGGAGAGAAAGAAGAAGCCGAACTTTATTATTCCCCATCACGTCCCTCTCCCACTTTCAAATAGAACATTTCTGACAATGTTGATTAGGCCTTCTCTCCTCTAGAACAAAATGCAATTCCAAGAAAGCACAGTCGTTTTAATAATGAGAAACCCACAAATGATGTCTCTGTTCTCCTCTAACTGGATCTGTAATTCAAATTTATGTCTTTCTCAATAAGAGCTTTGGTGCAGACTCCAGGCAGCTCTAATAAGTGCAGTGAAGAGCCAAAGACAAGTAGAAAGTATTCCAGGGCTTCCATTTCTCTTCATACAGGAAAGCATCAATCTTACCTCCCCCCCCCCCCCCCCCCGCCTGTCCCTCTAAAAAAGCTTCCGAAAATAATTCACATTTGCACTTGGACAATTTAGTAAGGAAACAGCAAACATTCACTATCACAAATAACTGCAATTCAAACTGACTAAACAGGAGTAATGAATTGAATAATCAGCTGGAAACTTGGCGCTGCCAACACATCTCTGTTAATCATTACTTTGGTACAGGGAGGTTATTTATAAAAGCTCTTCTTGTAAAGTCAGGTATTTCATCTTGAATGATACGTTCTTCAGGACTTTTGTGGTGGCTTCTTAATGCCTTGACGTCCAGAGCAGTAATAATGTTATAATATATAAATTATAGGGGGTTATGTCATAAAAGGCACTAAGTTTGCCCAGGAACAGTAACCCATAGCAACCAATAAGATGTTTGCTTTTACACAGGTGACCAGTAAATGCTTCCTGCTGATTGGTTGCTATGGGTTACTGCTGCTGGGCAAACTTAGTGCCTTTTGTTGCGTAACCCCCATAAATCCTGTCCTATTACTTTCATTTGCTCCCAACCGAACACTTCACTCTCGCTCTCTTTTCAACTATGGCTAAACACTAATGGGGTAAAAAGATAAAAGTCTTCATCAGGTCTAGTATCCCATAGTAACCAATCAGCAGGTATCATTATGAAGGCAAACACTTCATTGGCCACTATGAGCTATTAGATCTGGTGAAAGTTATATGACTTTTATTACATAACCCTATAATTATTTCCTCAGCCTAAATTCTATTTTTCCAAAAAACACCTCACAGTTTCCAGTAAGAAACCAACTCTGACCCATCAATGTGCCCAGACCCACACTTTTTGGAAAATGTAACTACATAAATCGAACCCTAAACTTAACCCTTGGACTAGCCCATATGATCATTTACATTGGGACAGTCTCACTGCTCTCAGGTCCAGCTTGAACCAAACCAACACAACAGTCAAAAAGGCTCAAATACTGTCATACAATACAGTACAATATTCTTTTTGGAAAAAAAAAACGTTATATCTAATCCCAACATAAAATGCATAACCCCCAAATCCACATACTTCTATCATTATGAAGAAAAAACAAACACATGTAATAACGGTCATATTGAATATTCCTTATAAAAACAGAATTACGATGCAAATGTTGTCTGGTGCAGATACAGAGAAACAGATTGTAAAAATGTTTTGAAAGTGTCAAAATTTAGGAAAAGACCAGGTGCCGATAGAAAACACTGTGCCAATGAGTAAGTTGAGTATAGTAACTAGTGAAGACTAGTAATGGGTGAATCAATCCCGTTTCGCTTTGCTGAAAGATTCTCGAATTTCCGGAAAAGTCGCGTCATGCTTTTCGGCGCGTCGCGTCATTTTCATGGGCATTCTCTCAGAATTCACGCCTGGCGAATAAATTCTCCCATAACTAGTGAAGATAATGAGCAAATCAAAGCAAAATAATAGCCGGTCGCTTGGAATGACTCTTCCACATAAAGCTGTTTGGATCCCCTCAAGATTGGGTCTTTTGGCAAAATTGGAATATTAGATAAATAAAACAAGTGTTTGTTAAAGTGATTTCTAGAAAGTGTATGTGTGTGTGAGTAGCACAGTAACCTCATACTCACAGGCAAGCCCCAAATGTGACGGCTCTAAACACCCTACTATAGACTATAAAATGTATGACCCATTATGAATATAAAACATTTCTGACAATAATGCTTCTTTTAGAACATTCTGTGTCCTTTCTGAACTTGAAACTCCTCTAACAATTCCCCACTGAACAGAGAACTGAGCATAAGGTTTCCCGGTAGCTCAGTATTATCATCATCCTCCTCATCATCATCAGATTATTCTTTTATGACGTTAATGGTTTAAAGTGCTCAGTATAACAAGTAACGTTATTTTTCCAGTTCTGCCGTTTCCTGGTCCATTACAGCTAATTGTTCATTAAAGAGCTGAATGTGATGTATTGTGAGAAGTTCAAGTCACACTGTTCATGTTCCATTCTTTCAACAAGTCAATTTTTGCTATTTGAGCTTTTATCACTTGTAAAATGTATTATGAGGCTTTTTACTTGGTCACAGAAAGTGGGTGTCAGTCATGTGATGAGAGTTCCGTGTGGAGAATGAACTGGAATGGGCAGAGAGGGAACCCTAACCCTAATGACACGGGGTTCATTCATCTGCAGCTCAAACTCAAACATTTATGTGCAATTATCATTCAAGTAGCTTTGGCTACACGGCATTTTATTCTATAGAACTCTCCAATCACCCTCCTGCATTCCTCTGTATTTCACATTGGATTGGCCCTTTTGCCCCATGTGCAAAGTTTATTCCCTGCACTGCTGACATGACCCAGTACTCTCTCAACATGACTCCACAATCTGTGCCAACTTTAAAAAGGAAACAGGGCAGATTTAGCACTGTTTTTGCACTCAGCACAAAAGAAAGGGGTTAAAGGACAAGGAAAGTGTAAAATAGAATAAGGGTAGAAATTGTGTATTGTGTATACTAAACATAAACATAAACTTACTGCACCACAAGCCTAATCAAACAAATGATTTATGCTTTCAAAGTTGGCCACAGGGGGCTGTCATCTTGTAACTTTGTTATACATCCTTGCAAGACCAAGACTGTGCACATGCTCAGTGTGATCTGGGCTTCTTAGGGATCGTCATAAATGATCAAATAATATCTGCCAGAAGATGATGAATAATCAGAATATACAGACTTCACTGGGTCCTGTGTTGTCATGTAATCTAATGTGGATTTTATAGTTTTTCTATTGTTTAATACAAACTTTCTCCAACTCTGCAGAACCAGTGGCTGCAGCAAAATAATCCTCCAAATAGAATCCCAGTTTATCTGTTTAAATCTGGCTCCACGATCTTTGGCCCTGCAGCTGGAGTTGGAAACAGTAAAGGGGAAGTAAAGGCAGAAATAAAATCCAATACAAATCTCTACACAGTCACCGACTGCTCTACAGGGAAACAAACAAAGCTGCTGGAGTTCTGCATGGCTGGAATATAAGGCGGGGCTCCCCCTGCTGTTCATATGTATGATTGTTTCCTGCACAGCAGTTAGGGATTGTGTGACAATTCCTATCCACAGGAGTAAATGAAGGGAGACTGCATACAGTCAGGTTTCTTATAAAAATGGTACACATTTTTTAATTAAAGTATAATGGAGTTATCTTTTTTATTAAAGAAAGTAAAAATGGGATTTTAATGTTTTACCTTTCCTTGTCCTTTAAGCATGTAAAGCAGCAAGAACAAATGGGAGTTGTGCTCCTGCAATTTTCTCTACAGTGTAAGTAGGTTGCAAAAAGACACACGTCCATCAAGTTCAACCTTAAGTCTATACTGTATACAACCTGCCTAACTGCTAGTTGATCCTGAGGAAGGCGAAATCCCCATTTGAAGCCTCTCCAATTTGCCTCAGAGGGGGAAAATTCCTTCCTGACTCCAAGATGCAATGGGACCAGTCCCTGGATCAACTTGTACTATGAGCTATCTTCCCTAACCCTGTATTCCCTCACTTGCTAAACACCATCCAACCCCTTCTTATACCTATCTAATGTATCAGCCTGCACCACTGATTCAGGGAGACAATTCCACATCGTCACAGCTCTCACTGTAACAAAACCCTTCCCAATATTTAGCCTCAACCTCTTTTCTTCAAATCAGAATGGGTGACCTTGTGTCAGCTGGAAAGACCTACTGGTAAATAAAGCATTAGAGAGATTATTATATGATCCCCTTATATATTTATACATAGTTATCATATCACCCCTTAAGCGCCTCTTCTCTAGCGTGAATTTGGCCAGTCTTTCCTCATAGCTAAGATTTTCCCTTTACCAGCTTAGTTGCCCTTCTCTGTACCCTTTCTAATACTATGATGTCCAGAGTGATGGAGTTTTAAAGGAGAAGTAAAACCTAAGTAAAGAAGTGAGTATAAATGTTGTACATGATGTTTTGTGCTTGTGTTTTAGCAGTAAAGATCTGTATCTCCCCAGTAGATACCCCAGTAGCTCCCCATCTTCTTTTCTACTGATTCACATGCTCTGTGCTGCTGTCACTTACTGAGCTTAGGGACCCACTCACAATATACACCTGGTGCCATGGAAATATAGTCACAATATACACTACACCTGATATAGAAATATAGTCACAATATACACCTGATATATAGTGATGGGCGCGATTCGCTTCGCCGAAAAATTTGCGAATTTCCAGAGAAATTCGCGAATCGGTGAAAAATTCGCGAAACGAGTCGCAGGACGCTTTTGGCGTGCTACGCGTCGTTTTCGTCGCGTAATTTTCGGCGCGATGCGTCATTTTTGGCGCGGTGCGTCGTCTCTGACGAGCGTTGCGTCGTTTTCGCCGCGTCGTGTCAAAAACGACGCGTGATTCGCGAATTTATACGCCAGCGCCGAATCGCGGGAATTCACCGCAAATTTGACCCTGGCGAATAAATTCGCCCATCACTGCTGATATAGAAATATAGTCACAATATACACTACACCTGATATAGAAATATAGTCACAATATACACTACACCTGATAGTGTCATAGAAATATAGTCACAATATAAGGCTGATTAGTCATTAATACACATAATTAGAAACATCACAATTTAATAATCAGCAAACCTGTAGCATCAGCTTATATTACAGCCAGGGAAGCTCATTTTCTGCTGCTGGGTAATTAGTGACGACCCCTAAGCTTAGCTTCTCAACAGCTGCTCAAAGCCCACTGAGCATGTGAGTGTCACAGACACTTTCCAAGATGGTGACCCCCTGTGACAAGTTTCAAGTCCTGGGTCTTTCCCTTTTTAAGTTTCACTCTTGTGACGTCTTTTGTCCTTTGCTTTCTACTTCTGTTCCCCAGTGTCTCCTACTTCTCTTCTCTCCCCAGTGTCAGTTTTAGGCTCCTCTCTGCCCTCGTGTCCTTTCTTCTCCTTCTCATTTCACTTTTGGAAGGGAACTTGCTGCTCAAACACAAGAGGTTTCACTGATGTATATGGTCTGACTGTGCAACTGCCGCCTTTTTATACGTGTGTGATAAATGACAGTTGAATGGAGCTGGTCTGCTGCAGCTCTTTATGACACAGCATTTAATTATTCACATAAAGACGACCCCATGGAGCCAATGAGCAATAGCCATAACTACATTAAATGTGGTGCATCTGCTCAGAGCAGTTTAGTGTAAATGTGCAGTTTATATACAGTAACTCTGAGACATGGAACAGCCACACTGTGCGACTATTTGTCTCTGCTTCTAACCCTTTAACTGCTGCAGATGAAAAGATCTATGGAGGCTTTTTGTAGGCCCATCAGCAAGAGACTTTGATATAATAGAGAACAGACTCAATACCTTTCCATGAAATACATTTCTGCTATTGCCTTAAAATGTGACAATAACAATTATCAACACAAAACTCATTAATTCCGACCCACTAGCAGATACTGCTGATACCCAAAAGCCTTTGCTTCCTCGGCAAACATATTAACTAATCTATTAATCTGTCACCAAGGGGGAAATATAAGAAAGACGTAAATGTCAGAGTCACTCAGGATAAATGTGTGATGAATAAATGAAATGGCAGTTTATGGAAAGGCAAGAAAACAAATAACTACTCGGACAATTTGTGGCAGATTTACTAAATTCACATATATTCACATGAGGGATTCAAATATTCGAATTTTCAAAAAGATTCGAATTTTGAATATGCAGATTAGGCAAATTCGACCACATATTCGAATGATTCGAATATTCAAATTTAATTTTATTCGAATATTCGATGGTCGAATACTTCCCCTTTAAATTTAAATTCGATCACCTACTTTGGATCATTCCCTAAGATCGAATTTGAAAAATTCGATTGATTGCTAAAAATCGTTCGAATATTTGATTCAAATTCGACTCGAATATTCCCTATTCGATCATTCGATCGATTGAATTGCGCTAAAAAATTCGAATTCGATATTCGAATTTTTTTAATCCCCCACTATTCCCTGGTCGAATTTCGAAATTTTTTTTCATTCGAAATTCGACCCTAAGTAAATCTGCCCCTTAGTCTGTATAACACTTATAGGATACAATGTCTCAGCTGGTTTAGTCTTCTTCATGCTTTCTCAACTCATACAATATGAGCTTTTCATGTTATTTGCGTTTATTTAAAATAACGACCATCCAACAAATGTATCTAAACACTTGACTTTTCTTTTGTGCCTTCCCGAAGTGCAGCAAACGAGTCCTCTAGACTTCTTCATTCCGTACAGACTGACTGGGATCTGATGAAATTGCAAAATCTTAAACTTAAAGGGTTAGTTCACCTTTGAATAAACTTTTAGAATTATGTAGAGAGGGATATTCATAGAGACAATTTGCAATTGGTTTTCATTTTTTATTATTTGTGTATTTTGACTTATTTAGCTTTTTATTCAGCAGCTTTCCAGTTTGCTATTTCAGATTTGAATAAGTGACTAGAATATGAACAGGAGAGAGATTGCATAGAAAGAAGAGGAATAAATAGTAGCAATAACGCCAATAACACTGACCCCCCCGTATAAAAGCTGGAGAAATTCAGAAAAAGGAAAATTATTAAAAATCTATAAATAATGAAGATCAGTTGAGACATTGCTTGTAATTAGCCATTCTAAACATACTAAGGGGGTTATTTAATAAAATTAGAATTTATCTTATATTGTATTTAAAAAAACACAACCAAAATCCCATGCCCAATTTTAGCTTATTTATTCATTAAAAAAACTTGCTTTAATTGTATCACAGAAGAACTCAATAAAAATCTGATCTAGAATTTTTTCGGCTTTATCCGAATTTCCAGGAATTTATTGTGCTTTTTTCTGAACTTCTCAGATTTTTCTAGTTCTTGCCCGAAAACCCCCAAAAAGTCAGATTTTCAGGCTAAACCCAGCAAAGATCATGACAACTTCAAATTGGGATAGTTGTCTCTCCCATTGACTCATACAGGACCTCAACAGGTCTGAGGTGGCGTATTTTAGGTTTTGGGTTTTTGCAGCATCAAGGTATAACAAATCTCTCTTTTTTGCTTGAAAAATTCTAGTGAAAAATGTTTTTTCGAGATTTTAACTTTTGGATTTTAACACTAAAAGTTAACTTAAATGTGAACCACCCCTTTAAATAAAATGTTTGTGAATTAACCTCAGGTACTAGGGACTGTCCCAAAAATATATATTGATGTGAGGACAGTTTATTGAGACTGATTGCTGAGGTTCCCACCAATGAACAAATAGTAGGACAGCAAATGCCTGATCACTTCTGTTCATATGGAGGTTCCTTGAGAACCCAGCAAAATCCATCACCATCAGTTTTCCTTAAATCTGTTCTTACAAACTCTCTTAATAGCAATGGACTGTCCAGCTCTGACCTAAACCCACGTGAAAACCTTCACAATCAACTGGGACCCTAATCTTACAACCTCTCTTTCCAACAAGGGACAGTATGGACTGATCTTAACCCAACTGAATCCCCCTGACATTACAACTTCTCATTACAACAAGGTATAGAACAGAGGAACCTCAAGTCAACTGAACATCTAGGGGCTGAAATGGAAAGTTGGCTGCTTGGCAGATCTGACTCAGCAACATCAGTCCCAGCTGTGTATTACAGTTATGGCACTGGGTACATATCGGTGCAAATAGACACTTTATTAAAATTAAGCAACTAAGTAGTAGACTTAAAGGATCAGAAAACCTTAAAAGAATGAATGTAAAGTGCACTTTTGGAGTTTCCGATATAAAGCTATTAAAAGCTTTTTGGGACCCGTACCCGCAATCCGCAACCCGGACCCGTGACCCGCATTCTTACCCGCTTGGACCCGCGACCCGACCCGTACCCGCAACCCGAGATCCACAACCAGCAAACTGCAACCCGCTGACCATCAAGAATCAAGTGCTGTCATTGTAAACCGGATGTCACATCATCAGTAGTAGAAATGCTCAGAAAAAGAAAAATCAATATAGCGAGAATCCGCGACCCTCAACCCGCCAACCTGCAGAACCACCGGCCCGCTTCTATACCCGCACCCAGAAATTCTACAAGCAACCCGTAGGGTACCACGTGATTCTGCGGGTAACCCGCGGGTACCCGACCCGCTGCAGGACTCTAGCATCTAGTACAAATATCAGAGAAAAACAGATGCACATTATTTGCTGACACTATGGGAATTTATAAGGTTATCATCTTGCTCCAAACTGAAGGTTAGACAAATCCAAATATAGAGATATAGATAAATACATATACACACTATGATCCTTCAGACCCATGACCAATTCTTTCATGTTACTGATTAACAAATCCAACATTGACAACAAAACAACTATAATTGTATGGAACATAATACTGTGAAGATTTCAATTATCGTTTTTATTGCTAAAGCATTAACTACTCAGGCATCCTACGTAATGTTTTACTGTACCTTGGCAATTTCTTCCTGAAATGCCACCAAGTTCAGATATGAGATATTAACCAAATCTGGTCCATAGACGATTGTAAACATGCGATACTCCAGCCGGCCTCCAAAGTTTCCCACCTCTAATTGTTCACGTAATTTGGGATCCTAAAGGGAACAAGAAAGTTATGGCATTATTATTATTATATTACTCTTAAACAATAATAGATATTTTTGTATTGACTCCCCCAAATGACAGCTGTCTCAAGACATAAAGGGGTAAATTCACAAAACTAGGAGAGAGACCATTTTTGGAGTAAAAGTGGTTTTAACTATTGTAAAATACTTTCTCCATATTCACAAACAGAAATCCACCTACATTCCACCTACATTCTGACTCAACCACCAACTTTTAATTTTTTGGTGAAATAAAGAGTTTACAGACACTTTTATGAATTTGTTTTTCAAACAGCATAAAAATGGAGCAAAAACAAAATTTTAAACAACATTTACTCCCGACATTTTAAAATTGGAGAAAAGCTCAGTATAACGCTTCCCCATGTGTCAGATCAATTCTAAGATAAACTGCTCAGTTTTGGTTCTCCCAGTCTTCCTTTCACTCCTCTTGTAGGTGCCCCATTGGGGAATTATTATCATATTAATAGGGATTAGCATTTTATTCTCAGGGAACAAGTTTCTAGGGGTACAATCTACATTAAGAAAACAAATAAAACACCGATTAAACAAAAAAACATTTAATATGTAAAAAGTATGTAACTTACACTTGCATTATTTTACTAGTTTTATCTTAATAAATAAGGCAATATTAGCAATTTGAGTGACTATATTATCAGAAGGAAAAGAAAAGCCGGCAATTTTTTCGTTTTGGCAGTACTGAGACACTTGACCAAATATAATAAAACATATTTCAGATACAAATCCTTCTATTGGGAAAATAACATTTCTTGTATTTAGACCCTTATATCTTGTTACAGAAGTGGAATTACACAAACATGTAGGCAGATTTAGAAAGTTCAGGTTATCCTGAAAAAAAAAAAAGATAATTTTCCTAATTAAAATAACCCTAATAATCCCCCTATACACAATTTCACAATTGCTAAAGACAAATTCAGAAAAAAACAGTTGTTGAAATGTTGTGAAAAAGAAAAATCTGAAAACTTTCTGTTTAACAGACAAATTCACAAAAGTTGAGATAGAGGTTTGTGAATTTGGTGGAAAACCTGACATTTTTATCTCTACTTTTTTGTCTCAATATCACCACTTTTGTAAATTCCCCCCCCCAAAAAAGTTTGTATCGATCATTGGCTTTGCAATTGAGTTATATCATCATATTCACACCCTCTCTATCACACTATTTATATCTATCTATATATATATATTCATACAGTATAGGCAGAAATAGACTTTACATCAAGATCTCATAACGACAGATCAATATTGTCCATCAGAGGTGCTGGGAAAAACTCCAACGGAATTTAAAGAACATTGGACTCAATATTAATTCTCACAGTGTTTCCAAACATGACATGATTAAACATATAAATCATAAGCCGAGTTATTAATTGCTTGGGACTAAACAAAAAACCAAGAGGACCCGAGAGGATAAGATTTTAAATACTCTATAAAGAAACAGATTGGATTTTTAATAGCAAGTTTATTTTCTGAAAAGGTCTGGATAAGGTTATTGATTTATGTGAAGTTCAGATGATCCACTCTGAGTTGATTTCTAATGGTACTGTATTAATGGTACTGTATGTGCTGAACTATTATTGTTTGAAAATGACATCTACTTGGTTCTCTCAATGTTTATATGTCAATCATATTAATTGTAAGGTACAAGCATATTATACTGTTTATGGAGGCCCATTTATCAAAGGTCGAATTTCAAATTCACGTGAATTTTTTTTACTCTAATAAATTCAACTATATACTCGAATGGTAGGTTATTTAAGAAAATATTTGAATGTCTAATATTCGTTCGATTCGAGTTTTTCTCCAAAAAAACCCCTCAAATGTCAGGAAGGCTATTAACATCTCTTGATAGATCTCGACCATTGACTTGTACGTGAACTCGGCAGGTTTAAGGTGGTGAGTATTCAAATTAGTATTGCTTTCATGGCCGAGGTGTGATAAATTTCACATTCAAATTTACATTCAATTAAAATTCTATGTGAATTTTTATACCAAAAACGTTTTGAAAGTTCCAATTCGAATTTAGTTTACAACCCTTAGAGGCACATTTACTAAAGGTCGAATTTCGAATTCATGTGAGTTTTTTTTACTTTATTTCATTCCAATATACTTGAAATTTGATTAGGGGGTTATTTAATAAAAAAACGAATATCTTAAACTCAACTTTTTGTGAAATTTAAACACTCGATTCGAGTTTTTTCTCCAGAAAAAACTTGAATGTCAGGCTAATAACTATAGCTGATGGGTGTATCGGGGGCGTTTTGCTTCGGCGCAGGAATTTGCTGTGAATTCGAGTCAAGCGATTAAATTCGCCAATCACTACTAATAACATGTCCAAATTGGTCCCTGACCTCTCCCATTGACTTATACATGAACTCAGTAGGTTTAGGTGGCGAATAGTTGAATTTGAGTGTGAAGCTCAATCCTAACCAAGTATGTTTGTTGCTAGATTTGTGCCTTAACACCACATACTTCAAATACAAGGACCTTTTCTATAGACAGAAACATGGCTGTGCAATGAGTTCTCCAGTCTCTCCCATTGTAGCTAACTTATACATGGAGGAAGTGGGAAGGAGAGCTTTACTTACTTTCCAGGGAACTACACCAAGTCACTGGTTCAGGTATGTGGATGGCACCTGGGTTAAAATCAGATCCAATGAAGTGGCAGCCTTTACAGAACACATTAATTCAGTGGACAATAACATCAAGTTCACAAGGGAAGATGTCCACGGGAACAAACTTGCTTTTTTGGACTGTTTAATTTGCATACAAGAAGGGGGTATTTTAAAAACTGAGGTGTACAGGAAACCTACTCATACGGATCAATATCTGTTGTTTGATTCCCACCATCCGCTGGAACACAAACTGGGTGTCATTAGATCTCTGCACCACAGGGCGGAATGTGTGGCAACTGATACTGAGTCCAAGGACAAGGAGCATAAACATCTCAGAGGAGCTTTAAAAGCATGTGGCTACCCAGACTGGGCCTTTGTTAAAACAGCAGCAACCAAGTCCAACAGGAACATCAAAAGAAATAACCACCCGGAGACACATAGTAAGCAATACATAGTCATCCCATATGTAGCTGGAGTGTCTGAGAAACTCAGGAGGATTTTCAACAAACACCACATCCCTGTGTTCTTCAAACCTAGCAACACACCGAGACAAAAACTGGTACACCCAAAGGATCCAACTCCTAAGGGAAAACAAAGTAATGTGGTATACGCAGTCCAGTGTAGCGATGAGTGCACAGATCTATACATTGGGGACACAAAACAACTGCTCACTAAGCGAATGGATCAGTATAGGAGGGCGAACTCTACAGGACAAGACTTGGCTGTTTTTCTACACCTAAAAGACAAGGGACACTCTTTTGAAGATAGCAATGTCCAAATTTTGGATAATTTTTTGGATAATTTTGGTTTGAAAGAGGTGTGAAAGAGGCGATTCATGTTAAGGTGGAGAAACCATCCCTGAACAGAGGCGGGGGCCTTCGACACCTTCGACACCACCTGTCTGCTACATACAATGCTGTTCTCGCATCTGTACCCCGGCGGTTTCAGAACTCTTGACACATCCATTCATGCAACTCTCACAAGTAACACCTGTGTCTAGGAGTTGCATGACACATTGGTTATTCTATCACTGTAACTACACACAATCAAGACCACTGTGAATTTCAAATGTCACCTCTCTGAAGAGTTGCAGTGTGCCATTGTGATTGGATTGTTGGAAGAGTCTATTTGCCGAGAACTCCCCTACACCAGTCAGTTGAACTGAAGAAGCTGCTTGGATGAGCAGTGAAACGTCTTCATTAAAATATCTCAGCAAGTCCAGTTGCTTTGAGTTACTTTTTATATATATATACCATGACCTGGATGAATGAGAATCTTCATAGTTTTATTTTGAGTGTGATAAATCTCAAAATTTAAATTAAATTCAAATTGAGTTTGTATAATTCACAATTCGAATTTGAGAGTTTTGACCATAAAAAAAGATTTTAAAAAATCTGCCTCATAGTATAGGCATGCGAGAATGAATTACCCATATAATAGGCTAAGTGACTATAGATCATAATAATGAGTATTCCTGGCAGAGGCATGTGCCTACTCTGTCTACGTTCTGGCCCTGGGTATTATACACAGAACTGGCACTACATTTATCTGTGTTCTCTGGAAGCAGCATAGATACAAGCTGCCACTGCATTTAACTTGCCCTGGACTATTATGCATAAGAATGCATAAAGAATTTTTGTATAGAATGTGTTTGATGAGACTCCCTGACACACATAGTAACCTCTGACTTTGTAGAGAGAGAGGTCAGATTTTGGGGACTTTTGTTTCAACTCTAGGAGGCATATTTACTAAGCTCGGGTGAAGGATTCGAATGCAAAAAATTGGAATTAAAAAATAAAATTTTAGGCTACCTCAACCATCGAATTGGCTAAATTCCATCGAATCAATGATTCTAATGAATCAAATGATTCTAATTTGAAAATCGTTCGAGCAGTACTTGCCCTTTAAAAAATCCTTTGATTGCCTAGTTTGCCAGATTAAACCTACCATGTTCCTATATTTGCCTATGGCAAGCTCCCATAGGCTTTTCCTTAAGTTTTTTTGATCGAATAGAAATTATCTGATTTCTCGAAAAAATCATACAAGTACGATTTGTAGAATTTTTTTTCTCGAAATCAGATGTTTAGTATGTTTTTTTCATGCTATTCAATCATTCGATATATCGAATAGCGGTAACATCCTACAAATTCGATATTCGATTTCATCCGATTTTACTTTGGGACAATATCGATGGTCAAATTCGAGGGTTTTTAACCCTCAAAATTCGACCCTTGATAAATCTGCCCCTAATATGTTGCACTGCCCATGTTTTATCAGAGGAGATTTTAGCACAAATAAGGATTTCCATTTACTGCACTTGAGCCTTCCCTTATTATACCAGTAATGTGTGATGAGCAAGGAGGTACAAGGGATATAGGGCCACCATGAGTCCTTTCTTCTACACCTTCAGCTCATTCTTTCTTCTACACCTTCAGCTCATTCTTTCTTCTACACCTTCAGCTCATTCTTTCTTCTACACCTTCAGCTCATTCTTTCTTTTACACCTTCAGCTCATTCTTTCTTCTACACCTTCAGCTCATTCTTTCTTCTACACCTTCAGCTCATTCTTTCTTCTACACCTTCAGCTCATTCTTTCTTCTACACCTTCAGCTCATTCTTTCTTCTACACCTTCAGCTCATTCTTTCTTCTACACCTTCAGCTCATTCTTTCTTCTAATCCTTTTATATGACAAGAGAGCCCAGTTTGATGACCAGTGCAGCAGCCCTGATGGTTTAGAAAGTTCATCTTTGTCATGACCCCTGAAAACCCCTTTCCTACAAATCACAAGGCTGAAGTTACAATAAAGAAAGTAAACCTTTTATATTATCATTTTTAGAAATGAGATACATTTAGGAATAGAAATAAATGATAATACATTACTGAAATTAAATGTTTCAGGATTTATTTATTGAAATATAAAAGACACGTACGTGTATGGGATGTCTTATAGTGTGACTGATAGACCTTTAGGAGAAAATATATGAGGTCTGGTCTATATAGATACATGGAGTTAAAATAAACCATGCATCATTTCCTATGAGTGATATGAGCTGGAGCTTAAGAATGTAACATTATACTGTCATACATCACTACATGTAGATATGTGGAGACAGGATTAGTAGAAATCTCATCCCTGAGACAGAAAGATGATCACTCTGATATGATTCATGTTCACAACAGAACATCTCATATAAAAGTCCTACATTATTTATGGCTAACATGACTAAATGAGAACACATGCATTATCAACATGAAATGCTGGAGGTGAGACATCATACGACTCTCAACATAGAAAGCTGGAAATAAGGAATTATAAATGTTCAATGTGACAATTTAGAGATTAGAAGTATCATCCATCACTATTTCAGTGCAGAAGGGTAAATAGAATTTACACTTGGTTGACACATGGACAAAGGAAGCAATGTATATGAGCAAAGGGCAAATGATCCCTGGCTTTTATAATAATGTAAAAGATCATTAAACCCTGCACTTTTCTCTCACTACAAGTCAATTTAACAATCTATAGATAAAATTAACAAAATAAAGTGGCACTTTTTACACTTCTCATGCTTCTGTGCAGGTAAGTACAGTGTGCAGATGAATACATTGTAAGTAGTGCCACAGATTTTTTAAATTATTCTTATAATGTGCCTATTCTCTTTTTATCCTGCTACACAAAAAAACACACAAAAACACCCATTGGCTCCAGTGCATTTGGTGTGAGAAAAAAACACAGTGAAGTTGGGCCCATTTATACCAATGGATGGGGTGACATTTGTCATTTTACAAATTTTTCTGCAGTTTTTGCTAATTATTCAGCCAAGAGAAACAGGGTAGTTTAACTCATCGATGCCCTCCGCTTCTTTTGAACTGCTGTGTCCACGCTGGACTGACCCCATAATTCCAAAAGCCCAGACTATAATGTAGTGTCCATGAACAAAAGCTTCTGTGCAGCTTTCTACTCAATGACATAGCAATTGGCTGATTTTCTTCATCGCTGAGCCAAATAGATTTTCATCAAGCAGACCCAACAAGCCAGTTGCACAGTGAACTATACACTAATAGCAGAACAAACACCACAATATACGACATTACACTATACTTTCCATTAAAGTGGTTTGCAGTCAGTGATACATACATCACTTCTCTAATCTGGAGCGAGTGACCCAACCGTGGAGACTTTCTGTGAATGTTCACTTCCAACAAGCTGAAATATATTACAGTTTAATCAGATATATTCTCCATAAGAGGGATTTCTAAACAAATATTAGTCACTTAAGATACTAAAGAATTGTTCTCTTAAGGTAAAATTTCTATTTCAGCAGCACTAACACAGTCCATTGAAGAGGCCTTCTTCTTCTTTTGGTACTTTTGAGACCATCAGGTTCTATAATGCTGTTTGTAATATTTTTGTTTGCTCAAAGTTTTATATCGAGTGAAGGGTTTCCCCAAAATGTTCCTGGAGTGCCAAATAAGGTTTGTAATTGGCTATTTGGTAGGGCTGGTAGGAGGCTTTCTTTGGTATACACTTGGTTTTTACACAACCAAAACTTGCCTCCAAGACGTGAATTCATAAATAAGCACCTGCTTTGAGGCCACTGGGAGCAACATCCATCCATGTTATTCATGAGCAAGTGGTTGGGGATCAGTGATCTAGAACATACAGGGCTCCACAGCCAGAAGCTTTATAGGGCTCCAAAAAAAAGTCCAAGAAGATGTCCTGTTTTGCATATATATATATATATATATATATATATATATATATATATATATATATTGTAAATCCATATGTTGACCCCCATCACCTACAGCATTTGTTTCCCTTATTGTTATGCCCCAGTGGATGCTCATGTACAAAAACAAAGATGGAGAGGGGCATATACTGCACATAAATCATGTTTTCTTTTCTGATATCAACACTTACCAACAGCAATATCTTTTATTGACTATAAAGTAAAACTTTAAATCCATAGCTCATGGAATAAAGACGTTTCGTGATATTCTCCTTGTTGTTTCAGATCAAAGTTACTGGAAAAAATGCTATTCTTGAATTGTTCTAGGAGTTTCCATGAAATGTGATACTCTAAATAATTCCAACACATCTATTTGAATTTTGAAACTTCCAAAAACCAACCTTTGTTTTCACAAGTCTAATGCAAACATATAGTGCCATGGAAATTCTTTTATGCCATTAAAGCTGCAGAGTGAAACTCCCTCAATACAAGGATGACAGGCCGAGACATACGCTCTGTCTAAAAGTAGCAGAGTCTCTTAAACAGGTAATTCCTCGGGGGGCTTCAGGCTCAGAGAAGCCACTTTCTATTAAACTTCCATCTCCTCCTGCTTTTGTTTTCAGAACATAAATAAAAAATATACAACTGCTCTTTCAACAGTTGATAATGAATTTTATTTCTCCAGAATTTATAAGGTATGGGTTTTTATTAACACTATATTCTCAGTTCATAATATTTGTATTTATATTTTATTACATTTGTGTGCCTTGATGACACTGGAGGGCATATATTTAATAGGACCCATCTGTTTTGGGGGAATTTTACTAAAACCATAAAAAAACAAGACCATGTTTGCAATATTTTTGTTTATACAATATCAGCAGTTTGGGCACTGGTAATATAATGAATTTGAATCAATGGTCAACAGAAAAAGAAAAGCAGAAAAGAGTTATCTGGTGTTTCTCTGGTCAAGTTCTAAGCAGAGCAGAATCCTTTCTCAATAATTTAATTTTCTACCAACTTTGTCCAGCTGGCCCAAATGAATAGCAAGTTGCAGTGTTGTTTCAAATGATTTTAATTGGCAGTAAATTAACTGCTAATATATTGAAAACAAGACAAAAAATAATTAATATAAATTCCAAAAGTACTCAGAGGAGAAATCTGAGAATAATTGTACATAATTTGAAGCATATACATTTGCACCTATAGCCTGACTAGCGTTGGAAGAGCTCAGGTACCCCAAGGTGTTACAGAGGCACACACACGCAAAAACTATTGATACACAATGAGAACATAATATAATATTAAAGTCTTCTTTAGTGGAATTTGCTAGAACACTATAGTCCAGTAATGTTCTGTAGTGTATTTCTTGTCTCTGCACTTACCCCTATATGCAATAAAAGGAATAAAGTTTGCTCAGGAGCAGTAACCCTTTGCACTACCTACCCACATGCTGATTGGTTTCTATGAGTTACTGCACTTTTGTACAGTGCTTTTATTCCATAACCCCCATTACTGAGATAACCAAATGCTCCTTTGTACAACAAGATGGAATTATTTGCCTAGAAATAAAAACAAAACTGCCTTTGCATTTCTGATGCACTTTGCCACCATTCAGCAGGCAGCCTCATTGCTGGATTCATTTATTTATTAAATGCCCTACATAAATGCCATACAGTAAAGCATAAAAAGCTGCTTGAGCTGCATGGACCTGTGCCAAGATGAGATCTTTGCTGCCTCACTGCTGCCCTTGACCTACAGCTGCTGCTTCTTCTACAGAATCTCTGTTGCTTCCCAGAGAGGCTCCGCTTACACAGCAGGGCACTGTGCCCAAGTCCTTCAGGGTTGAGTTGCAAAGTGAGGATGATGTAAATCTATTTGTGGGCTCCGGTGTATCTTTAAGAATGTCATGACCCCCAAAGGAGAAATTATCAAACTGGGAAGAATGCCATGGTGCCTTCTTAGGTTCAACTGCATTGATCTGGCAGGTCATTAGTTTTCAGACGGGCAACTAAATGCTCCTGTACGAAAAGTTCATGGCTTACAAACTATTCATGCTTTGGCCTTGTTTGGAAGTGGGTACGGTGCCCTGGGGGCAAATTCCCCCACAATGACCCCTTGCAAGCCCTCCCTGCCTTTCAATTGAAGATGTACGGGGTAATTTACAACTGTAAACACAGGTGTGGGGGACACTAAATTGACCTCAGTCAGTTGAAAAACTGAAGCAAAAAATCCTATTCCGTATACTTGATCAACATGAGCACCTTGCACTTCTGTATAGGCATGTTTGGCACTGCTCGTTCCTTCTCCTCCACTGAGTTGTGCCATTGTGCCACTGATGCAAGAGATCCCAGAGCTGCTGGAATCACTCAACATCTCAGTTTACCTTGTGAGTCTGGCCCAACAGGGACACATTGATTTTAGTTTGGGTGATGTTCCGATGGTAACATAATGACACCAGAGACTCAACTCAACTTGGCAAGAGAATATGTGACCTGAAGAGAAGGAACAAATGGCCATTTAAAGCAGTTGCCATTAGAATTCCATGGCTGATTTCTCTTTTTGTTTCATTTTACGGGAGAATGAAATTGAAGTGTTAAGGAGTCCATTTCTCAATCAATTCTTCTGCATTTGGAGATTTCTCAGGCTAACTCTCACATTCCGCAAAGCACTGACTTTCTCCAAATGCTTTGATCCACAATCATGAAAGAGACTAACAATTCACACTTTTTTCTTTTTTAAAGATCTTTGGAATTGATCGACAAATCAAGAAGAAAAAGAAAAACGTGTGTTTAATGGGGAAAGAGGCCTTGGCATTTTGGCAGTTTCTACTGGTTCTTTCAGGGCCGGCACTAAGAACAAGCACAGAGATCAAAGATGTTCTGAAGGCTGAAAGGAAGAAATCAGGAGTTGAAAATAGCATTTTACATTCAACACCAAGGGGCAAATTTACAAAATTCACATGAATAGCTCGAATATGCAAATTTGGCCACTTCGATCATCGAATTCCGGAAATTCGATGATCGAAGGACTTTAACTTTAAAATTTTCTTCGACTGCCTACTTCACCAGATTGAACCTACCAAATTGCAATAGAAGCCTATGGGAATCCCCCCATAGGCTTCTTTTACAAACACCTGCTCAAATATCATTCGTACTATCGAACGCCTCGATCGTTCGAATCGTACAAATTTTTCGAGCACTCGACGGAAAAAGTACGTTTTTTTTCGGGAAATCAAACGATCAGTATTTGATCGTACAATTTCATTGAGAAATTAAATATCGAGGTAAAAGATAGCCTAAAACTATTCGATAAGCATTCGAGTATCGAATGCTTATCGAATTTCGAGGGAATTGGAGGGATTTTTAGGGAATAATAGTAAATGTGCCCCCAAGTGATTCCATAAAGGAAACACCAATTATAGGTATTGCTTTTAAGTTAACAAATGATTTCCTATATAAAATTCACAATTTGTTAATTTCTTCCAAACACAGTGTGCTTACAGCTTTTTAGATAGATGGGAGGGGAAGGCCTTGAGCGGCAAGGGGAGGCAATGGGTGGATTATAACGACATCTGCTGGTTTTTATTCATTGTGAACCACAACTTTCACGGTGAAACTGTTTCAGGCTAAAAGTTTGGTCATCCCCTAGTCCTCATCCTTCAGAAATTTGTTTATTATAAATTGCCTCCATAGCCCTAACCATAGTCATATATATAACCATATTGATTAACAATAAAAGTACTTAATATCCCTTTTAATTACCAAGTATAGTTTTTTCTATACTGCTTCGTAAGCCTTTCGATGTTGCTCTGCATAGACTTGACCAGAGAAACCTCAGATGACTCTGATCACTAAATTAATTTTCTTCCATTTCACAGGAAATTCGTTTTCAGCCGATTGAAGCCATTCCACTGAATACACCAGTTGATGGTGCTATCATTTCAAATTCATTGCATTAGATTAGAAACTGACAATATCATGAAAACTACAAACAAAATAATGTAAATTGCAAATATACCTAGAACACTCTGAGTCAATTTACAATTTTTTGAGGGTTTAAATTTCCTTTAAGTACAGTTGTTTACTTGCGAGGGTTATTTACTAAAATCCGAATTAATGTCATTATTAAAATAAAAAACCATGACCAAATTCCCATACCTGATTTTACCTTATTTAATATTTTAAGAGCTCGAATTTTGGGACAAACCCGAAAGACTTGTATGAAAAATCGTATTTTACAATTTTTTTCTGACTTTTTATGATATTTTGGGGGTGTTTGTCTGAAAAGATAATAGTTTTGGTCTAATTCCAGTGCAGACCACAATAGTTTCCAATGAGGATAGGGACCTCTGCCATTGACTTTTACACAACTTTGACATGTGCTTAGATGGCGGATTTTCCGATTCTTGCTTTTTGCAGAAAAATTTGTATTTTTAAGAACAACCCCCAAAAAATCTAGTTTAGCCCCAAAAAGACCCCGAGGGCCAAATGATCATCATTTTGGATCAATCAGTCCATAGATAACATACTGTATGTATATATATGTATATAGGATAAAGAATACTGCAAATGGCAAAACAGAGAAGCTGTCAACTTTTTAAATGTTCCCTTAAGCCTGGCAATTACTTTTATCTCATATGCTTTGATTTATCTACATATGTAAATTGTATTTTGAATAAAACATCTAAGCGCTTGGCTATTCATAAATTTGCTTTCATGTTCTACCATTTAAGGATCTTCAAGATATTCCCCTAAATGCTTTGATAAAAAGTTGAGTTTAGACTGGGAGGCAAAGAATCACTGGCAGATTTATGCACTATTCTTGTCACCAGTATTTTCAGAATTTATGAGAAATAGGGCAATGTGTAAAGTGAAATAAATGGGTGCTAAGAACTTTAAACACTCTATAAATTGCCCTTATGTTTGTGCCCTCAGGTGAACTTCTAGAATAGCGAGCAAACAGCTGCACCACATTCAGCATATGGACCTCCCTAGGAACATCCCTAACTTTTTCACAGTTTCCACCACCACCAATACCATGGGTGCAAATGCTCCGTGGATGAGACCTAAGGGATACAACTGTGTGGCCACAGAGCTTGAATATTTGCTCCCATAAAGTAGCAAGTAAGAGTGCGATTACATGGAGACATCCCTGGCCCTTTGTTGTCTACAACTGACCCTTGGTACAAAAAAGCATTATGGTGGGTATATTTCAAGAGGATTGTAAGGATAAAACATTAGATTTTTTCCAATGGAACCTTTTTGATAAATGCCCCCTGTTTAAAGCAAGGAAAGCCCAAACCATTGTTCAGCAGTGATGCAGGTCGATATTGTGACTCACCTTTTGACAGGCCAAATTTATCAATTAAAGACTGAAGGAGCTTTTATGTAGAGCTGAGATCAAGATAGACAAGAGAGATGAATGCAAATAACAGGTTGTTTTATAGGATGAGCATAATGTGCACTTTAACTGGCAAACAATATCATGGAAATGGATTTTATACCCTAATGCGATCTATGTACTTCTTGCAAGTGTTTCTCTTCGGCTGTGATGAATATCCTTGTGCTGGAAGAGAAGGCAAATCCCTCTGATCATCTCCGAAGCATTTCCCTGATGTGCTTCTTCCTCGCACAGCTATTTATCCATTCTATAGTTGTACACAAGCAATGCAACTGGTAACGGAATGAATCTCTTTCATTCATCTCACTGTTTCATAACATTGCAGGTGTTTCAGGCAAAAAAATCACTTCAGGAAATGCTGCCTTTAAAACAACCTGGCTCGGGATTTTAGACGCCAAACATCAAAAAAATGGGAAAAAAGCGGATTTATTATACAACAAAATTTGCGACAACTCAGAATACAAAAATACTTCAGAAATCATGTAGAAGGCAATGACAGATGTCCCTTGTACAACTGGAAGATCTTTCTTTGATTCCAGTTTTCCCATTCATGCTTTTTCAGTTACTATTGAGTTAGATGTGAGTTTAGTCATGTTTTTTTAAACCACTAAAACCATTGAATTTCACCCATTAATGGCCTCTAACTGTCTACAGAATGGACTTATTATTTCTCCTCCCCAGATCATTTAATGTGGCTGCCATATTGAAAATCCACATTGGGTATTGCACGTGGGCCTTACTGAGAAAGTCACTGGTTAACCCTGCACAACATAATTATGTTTATAATGTCAAGGATGATTCCAGGGCCTCACGCATCTTTTCTGAACTTTAAATAATCACACACTGATGGGAAGGCTAAAAATGTATGGAAAGTGTGCCTTCAGCAATTTTCTCTGGAAGGGTCTTTTGGGTGTCCTTTAAATGAAGCCCCAGCCTTCCCTCCATATAGTACTGCAGACCTCCATGACACAATGCTAGAGAATGGTAAAGCCCCATGTGATGGTGGGACACAACGAAAGGACCAGAACCCCACAGTCTGTTCTCAAATTGTCTGCCCAGCATGAAATACAGTACAGTACTTTTTCTTGTTTTCTGTATAATGTGAATAATATGCAGACAGTAAGAAAATATCAACTACATCAGTCAAACAATAATCCTATATAATAAAGTTCAAGTGTCTCTGCGTCCAGTCCCTGTGTCCGTGGAATTGCGCTACTGCGCATGTGCCGCACTGACCGAATTTACCAGTTTTAGCCACTAGAGGTCGCCAATCACTAGCTAATGCTATCAGTACCAGTACTTAGAATAGAGACAATGGAAGCCTGTGGTGAAGTGTATAAGGTAAATGCCTCTGACCAGTGCTTTTAGACGCGCAAAATAGATAGACGCGCAACTTTGCACCCTTACTCTGTGGTTTGTTTTAGCATTGTGGGTGATAGTCTGAAAAATGTAAATACATTACCCTTCGCCGACCAGAGTGTAAATTCGCACGTTAGTGAATTTGCGTAGCGCAGGCAAAAATTCGCCTACAACAATTCTGTTTTTATAAATGTTTGACTACATATGTTCTAGCGCCCATTAATTTAACGGGCTTAATGTAAAGTTCAAGTGTCTCTGCGTCCAGTCCCTGTGTGCGTGGAATTGCACTACTGCAGATGTGCCCCACGGACCGCAAATTTACGCTAGCGAAGTAGATAGACGCGCAACTTTGCATCTTACACAGTGGCGTGTTTTACCATTGTGGGTGATAGTCTGAAAAACGTAAATACGTTACTGTTCGCCGACCAGAGCGTAAATTCGCACGTTAGTGAATTTGCGCAGCGCAGGCGAAAATTCGCCTAGAACAATTCTGTTTTTTTATAAATGTTTGACTACATATGTTCTAGCGCCCGTTAATTTAACGGGCTTAATGTCTAGTATTATATAATGCATATTTTCTTTATACATTTTTCATTTATTTTAGTAATTTAGTTTAGTAATAGAAGGCTCAAAAGAGAATTATAATCCACTTGGCACCACCACTGACACATCATCAGGGCATTATTCCTGCAACAGCAAATCAATGGGTGCTGGGTGCTTGTGGCTGTAGCCTTATCCAGCTATACAATAACCTGGAGTGGTAATGTTGCTTGGCCTGACTTCTCTCACTGACCTTTACAAGTGATTTAATAGAGGAGCAGGAGGCAAATTTACTTGGTGGAGTTGTAGTTTCTTAGCGATAGAAAAATCAATATCCGTCACAATGTCTGACCTACAAATTCATCTGAATGAAAGCAATAGAATACCGAAAGGTTTTATATTGCAGTCAACTCATTGGTCTACTTTGAGCCCATAGTATGTTCAACAAAGGGTCTAGTGAGACTGTGTAAGGCCTGGCACAGATTAAAGAAGGCCTGGCAATAGCTCAGTTAAGTGAAGGATTTAAAACATAAATTGCACTGATCTGACCATTCAGCGTATGGACCAAGGGAGAACCACTAATAGGAGAAACTGTGGTGCCTCAGTGATGATCCACACTTGCCAGTGAGAGACATCAGCAAGCTTGGAGATCTGATGGTCTGTCAATGTGATGCCAAGGGCATAAAATCAATGTGTCCCTAAACAATGTGCAGTGGTTCCAAAACTCCAAACAAGATTGAAAATGGGTCCATTATCTTTAACAATAATTCCACAGTTATAAAGATTTGCTTGGACTCAGTTGGCTTCACTCATTTTTGGTGAAACGTCATACTTTTACCTTAGAGATCAGGACTCAATAGCAGGAAGGAAACCTTTTTTAAAAGCTTGGCCCCTCCCGAACCACAACATTTGGGTCCCCTAAAATGCCTCTTTGGCTGTACCTTAGTTCTAGTGCCATTGTTCCTACTGCAAAATTCTCCCATACCTCTAACTGCTAAATAAATTAGAACATGAAACTGCTTTATCGTTTTGAATAAGAAATTCCAATATCCACAAGTAAAATCCACTTAAAGCCTCCACCGAAGAGATTTACATGTTTTTCTTCAAATCGGCAGATGTAGCACGGAATGGGTGCCCAGATCAGCCAGCTGCTTAGTAACCATAAGACAATATTAATCACTGTGGAACAATCATTGCACATAAAGTGCATAGACGTTAAGGTTTGATGAAACATTGAACAACTTGTAAACAGCCTGTCCTTTGGAATCACAGATGTGGCCACAATGCAGGGAAGAAGAAAAGGAGCAAAGAGAGCAGAAAAGAATGGAATGTTGGGAAAGAGTTTACTGGGACCTTGGCCAACAATCTAGTTAACATTTAAATGAGCCCATAGATATATCTACATACATATTAATATTTCTCTACCTGTAAATGCTGTGTTATAAGAGAATTACTGGAACAGAACATTAGTAATTATATAAACTATGTGCATTACATTCATGACTACTGGCCATAGATGCACCAATAAAATCATCTATGCTGCTATGTACAATATGTACCATGGATATCACGGTTTAGTCCTGGAATTCTGCAGCACATGGGCCAGTGCATGGTAAAGCTGCAACTCCTCTTCACTGTTTTAGTAGTCAGCCAGAACCAATGCAACAATACAAAGGAGTCCATTACATGTATGGCTCATACTGTTTCCACCCACTGGCCAGGGTGTCAGATATCAAACGATCAATCAATGAATGGCCACCTTCAGTGTCAAGTCTTGACAAACACAAGTGGAAGGTGTTCCCTGCATCACATAGCTTACAATGCATGACAGAAATGTACAGGGAACCAACAGAAGATATCCCAGATAGAAATCTTGACATATGTTAATATATCAGTAGAACTGTAGGGTGAAGGTTCCAAGAGGTGGCCATACATGGGCTGATGAATGTATATAGGGCCCTCCGCTGGGTCTGTCTGACTGACATCAGCCCAAAAATGGTGCAGACATTGATAAGAATGGTTTAAAAATAGCATCTGATTATTTATACAGTCCTCCTCCAACAGCCTGCATTAACTCTGGTTGTGATCAGCCAAATATCGGCCCCCTGGGGGTTCATCAAGGAAAGCTCCACTAGTAACCAGCAGTAAACAAAAATAAGGTTATAGTAAAGTCCTTATTCCTTAATCTAACCAGTAACCTTCTGTGTGGCACTGTATCAAAAAAAAAGTCTAAGTAAATCACATCCACTGACATCCCAGAATCCAGGTCCCTGCTTACCTTCTCATAAAAAGAAATTGTTAGTCTGACAAGATCTATTACGCATAACCATGCTGGCACAAACTCCTAGTATTGTTATTTGGTATGAAGTCCAGTATCTTATCCTTTATTAACCCCTTGACGTCAGACTAATTGGCCTATAGTTTTGAGGCAGAGAATGGGATCCCTTTTTGAATAGCGGCACCACATTAGCAATTCGCCAGTCTCTCGGCACCATGCCAGACCTCAATGAATCCTGAAAAATTAAGTATAGAGGTTTGGCAATCACAGAGCTAAGCTTGTTAATTTCCCTGGGATGAATCCCATCTGGCCCTGGACCTTTGTTTATCTTAACATGTTCTAGTCTCTTTTGAATTTCTTCATCCGTGAACCATGCATCATTAGATGTATTATTAGAATTGGACTATTAATATGGAAACCTTTGTTAGCTGGTTCCTCATTTGTGTGGACAGATGAAAAGTATTCATTCAGAATCTGAGCTTTTTGCTTGTTCTCATCAACCAGCTGACCCCCTCTGATAATAAAGGTCCCACCCCTTCCTGCTATCCTTAATCGAACGTTATGCTGCTCTGTATTAAACAAAAAAAACAACCTTTATATGAAATCCAGTGCTATTTTAAACCCTTAAAATGTGGCACCATCCTAATTCTGTTTAAAAGGAGTTAGAAGTCAGGCCGAGCAGTGCAGCCAGAACAGTTCACCTGCACCTGTTGTTCTGACCGGCAGCTCCAATTGCCACTCACCAGTCTTTATGGAGCACAACTGAACATTTGTTTGTTTGTGCCAAAGCCCCATGCTGCTATGCAAATTCCCATTATCTAGACATAATGGTTTTTTTCTCTCATCTATTAATTTTAATGACACTTCAACGTGGGCTTATTAAAATGAAGAGGAGGGAAGAGAGCCAGAGAAAGGATCCAATCTTCCTCTCCAGCAAGTTCAAATGCCAAATTCCTGCTGCCAACAATAATGAGTTTTTGTGCTGCTGCTCCAGTACAATGACGCGCTCGCTTTTATCATTCCCGGCCATATCTTGTACATTCATTTCTACTTTATATGTGCATCTCACAATAGCATTCAATTACCAGATTTTATTTGCCCGTTTAGGCAGCCATGTGTTTTAGTTCCCTATTCTTTGGCACATTATTAGCTAAATGAAATTGATTTCCCATTTTCTGCACAATTTTGTATTTTTATAGAACTGTATTAAGGGAATATAATAGATTTTTTTTTAGCATAATTATTATTTCACATGCATGGCTTTTAAGTTTCTGAAATTATAATGTCAAAAATGAAGTTAGTCTCGATGTTGCTTATTATCGGGGAATAACATTTTGCTTTTCCAAAATAAAGAAAATCTTTTATTATTCACATCAATGAAATGACAGTTGAAATGCAGTTTCTGGGTTTATAAGATGCTCATGACTTAATAACAGTTTGGAGGCCAACCATTCTTACATTGTTTCTGGGCCCAAAAACCTTTGCCTCAAGAAAAAAACATGAGAACAAAAGCCCATGGACTACAATGCATTTCATGCAAGAAACAAATGCCCATGGACTACAATGCATTTCATGCACGAAACAAATGCCCATGGACTACAATGCATTTCATGCACGAAACAAATGCCCATGGACTACAATTTGTTTCATGCACAAAACAAATGCCCATGGACTACAATTCATTTCATGCAAGAAACAAATGCCCATGGACTACAATGCATTTCATGCAAGAAACAAATGCCCATGGACTACAATTCATTTAGGACAAGAAAAATGCATTTGGCAGAACAAAAAAGACCCAATGACTTCAATGCCTTTGGCAAAGTTTAGCAAATTTCCCTGCAGTTATTATTTTAATAATTCACTCTACCATATAAAATATTATTCTTGAACTAGCAAGTGTATTTTTTGTAGCTGTAACATTGGTTTAAAAAAAAACAAGCACTTCCCAATGGAACTGCTTTCAGATAAGCTATTGTTTCTCTTGTTATACTATTACCTTTCCATTGTTCCAGTAGGCTGCTGGGGAGGAAAGGGAGGGAGTAATATCCCTCCAACTTGCAGAGCAGCAGTTACATCGCTGGGGGCATCTGGGAAACGAACAACATGTCTAGCCCCGTGTCAGATTTCAAAATTAAATATAAAAAATTCTGTTTGCTCTTTTTTAAAAATGGATTTCAGTGCAAGATTCTGCTGGAGGAGCCCATCAACTAATGCATCATTTTGAAAAAACAACATGTTATCCTGTGACAGAATCCCGTTAAAACCTCCAGTCAATAAAATGGAAACGAAAAAGAGGAACAAGCGACAGTTTGACATATAGGGCAGCCTGGGAAGTGAATTACTGAGATGAGGTACATTTGGTGGCTTGGATTTATGGTTCCATATTATGGAAGTAGGAGATAGGCTGCTGGTTTATTTTATTGCCAAATACAGAGACTTAAAGGAATTTGCCAGAAACAGAAGGGGAAATGTAGTTCAATGGGCCAAACAATTTCCAAATATTAACCAGCTACAACAAATAGATATTTACTGATTTGTCCAAATGGGAAAGGTAATAGAATAGTGTATTTTGTTATAATTTGAGACTCGGAATAAGCAGAGGAAAAAGTCCAAGTAAGTGGATGTGTAGACGTTCTGTCAGGAAGTGGAGCACCTTGAAATAGATCTGCTGGATTATATAACAATCTTAGAACAGTAAGTGCTGAACTGAAGGGTGGCTGTAAAAATAGAGTGATACATTAACCCATCTTTACAACGGGTCTGGGATATAATAAGAAACAGTCATTTGGCTTAAAGGGACGGTAATGATAGATCTGCTCCTGCCCAGAATATTTACTGACTCCACCAGCATCAGCACATCTAATAGAAATTCTTGCCTGGAGATGGGGGTCTTGCAAAAAAAAAAAACAATAATCGTAAACCATGGTTATAAATTCACAGGACTTGACTTATGGTGCGCGGTCTATAGGAATAATAAAGCAGAGAGATGACAGATAAATGTATTACTGTGTAAAATAAGATTCAAGCAGTCCCCACATATAGAAATATAACCGTGTCTAACCATGACCATTAAAGTCACATGATATAGAAATATAACCATGTCTAACTATAACCAATAAAGTCACATGATATAGAAATATAACCATGTCTAACAATGACCAATAAAGACACATGATATAGAAATATAACCATGTCTAACTATAACCAATAAAGTCACATGATATAGAAATATAACCATGTCTAACCATGACCAATAAAGATACATGATATAGAAATATAACCATGTCTAACCATGACCATTAAAGTCACATGATATAGAAATATAACCATGTCTAACCATAACCAATAAAGATACATGATATAGAAATATAACCATGTCTAACCATTACCAATAAAGACACATGATATAGAAATATAACCATGTCTAACCATAACCAATAAAGTCACATGATATAGAAATATAACCATGTCTAACCATAACCAATAAAGACACATGATATAGAAATATAACCATGTCTAACCATGACCAATAAAGACACATGATATAGAAATATAACCATGTCTAACCATTACCAATAAAGTCACATGATATAGAAATATAACCATGTCTAACCATGACCAATAAAGACACATGATATAGAAATATAACCATGTCTAACCATGACCAATAAAGATACATGATATAGAAATATATCCATGACTAACCATAACCAATAAAGACACATGATATAGAAATATATCCATGACTAACCATAACCAATAAAGACACATGATATAGAAATATAACCATGTCTAACCATAACCAATAAAGACACATGATATAGAAATATAACCATGTATAAAAATGCTTTTCTACCCTGACATACTCATACAGACCATCTTTACCCAGTCATGCTTGGAAACATAACATAACAAATACAATTATAGCAGCCTCCTTGCCGTTGGCCTCTAGGTTAAAGGTCACTGACCCTGATTAGATATTGCAGTGGAGATGGGTTTGACAGGACTGTAGGTGTGGGGAGACATTGTCTCCCCCTGTATCTAAGGAAAATGAAACAAAGGGGCTTCAGCTAAAGTTGGTTTAGAGGTCATGCGACATACTATTTGGCATAAAATATTTGGGATTCCATTGACTGTGAGACAAGACATGTGGACCTTATAAATGGATGGCATTTATGTGCACAACAACGGGTGTGTTCTCATACAATTCCTGTGGGAATACATGGGAGGGCCTCCTCTCTTGCGTGCCACTTCATAGTCTGACGCTATTGTGACGTCTTCACACACGGCACAAAATTCAGATATTTTAAGGCTCAGCAACAATTCATTTCATGGTTTTCCTGCTCTAGACCAGTGCCTGTCCCTGACCACTGCTGTATCTCTGCCTGTACCGACCTTTGCCTGGTACTGAATGTTCTTTGGGTTCCTGATCTTGTACTGCGTTGACTGACTGGTTTGACCCCCCAGACCATTCTTTGACTATGCCTTGCTCCTTCCCTACTCCAGTCCCATGTTCCAGTTCCCTTGTCTGCCCTGAACTCTCACCTTGGGCCTCTCACTTTAAGTCCTGGTGGCATCTGAGTAACAAATGGCTACTCCAAACATAAAAGGCAGTTGTAGGCAGAAGTGTGAGCCATAACCAGATCTAAGTCAACACTTTGCCTCTTTAAGGCTGTGTCCCAAAGAAGATCATTAGTGGTCCCCACAGTGACCTTGTAGACTGATAATGATGACCAATACAAAAGGCTAAAGCACAGTTATTTCCCATTGCTCCCAGTGATTTCTATAAAAGCAAGGCCTGATGAGTTGACTTGAATGTTTCCATTTAATTGGACAGAGAATCAGTCTATTAATTCATGCTTGTGAATTGTGCAAGACATTATCTGCATTACTCCTTTATACACTGAGCAACGACTGGGAAATCATTTATCTTGGAAACATTCAAGCAAACCCAATTGCTCCGACAACTTCTTTCAAAGAGAATATGAATTGTTCTTTTTCTGCAAAGACCCGAAGTCCAGCAGATCAAAACCGTGTGGCTGACATTTCCTGGTTGTGAAATAATAACTTATCATTAAATTTCTCTGCTGCATTTTGCTTCATTTTAAAGACGCTGCATCCACTAGCAGAATAAAGATCAAACACATAAAAAGGCGAAACACTTGATTTCTAGTTATTGTAGAGAAAACAAGACGTATCTGCTCCCCACAACCCGACAGGAGTCAAGGGGTGTCACTGTCAGACAACAAATGGGAAAGACATTTACTTCTCATTCCCTTTTTAAAAGAACTAAAAATATCATCTAGGCAACTAGACTAATTGTGACAGCTGATAAACGTCTGAAAGCTTAAACAGAATGAAAATGAAGAATAATCTAAACTGACTTTTTATTAAAACTTCCATTACTGCAAATTGTCCACTTGCCTCCTACTTTGATGGAAATGTCTTAAATGAATTGTAAAACCTCAAAACAAATTATTGTATAAATGCTGAGCACTTGTAAAATTCACATTTCATTTTACAGATACAGGTGTGGGACCTGTTATCCAAAATGCTCAGGACCGGGGGGTTTCTGGATAACAGAGCTTTCCGTAATTTGGATCTTCATACCATAAGTCTACTAAAAAACAATTTAAACATGTAATAAAGCCAATAGGCTGGTTTTGCTTCCAATAAGGATTAATTATATCTTAGTCGTGATCAAGAATTGTTTTATCATTACAGGTATGGGACCTGTTATCCAGAATGCCTGGGACCTGGGGTGTTCCAGATAACAGATCCTTCTGTAATTTGGATCTTCATACCTTAAGTCTACTAGAAAATCATATAAACATGAAATAAAGCCAATAGGCTGGTTTTGCTTCCAATAAGGATTAATTATATCTTAGTTGGGATCAAGTACAAGTTACTGTTTTATTATTACAGGTATGGGACCTGCTATCCAGAATGCTAAGGACCTAGGGTTTTCTGGATAATGGATCTTTCCATAATTTGGATCTTCATACTTTAAGTCTACTAGAAAATCATATAAATATGAAATAAAGCCAATAGGCTGGTTTTGCTTCCAATAAGGATTAATTATATCTTAGTTGGGATCAAGTACAAGCTACTGTTTTATTATTACAGGTATGGGACCTGTTATCCAGAATGCTCAGGACCTGGGGTTTGCTGGATCTTTCCATAATTTGGATCTTTATACCTTAAGTCTACTAGAAAATCATATAAACATGAAATAAAGTCAATAGTCTGGTTTTGCTTCCAATAAGGATTAATTATATCTTAGTTGGGATCAAGTACAAGAAATTTGGATTATTTGATTATAATGGAGTCTATGGGAGACAGCCTTTACATAATTCAGGTTTCCGGATAAGGATCTCATACCCTTATTAGCAATTTTTATACTGTTAATATAATACATATACAACAACAGCACCTCCTGCTGCACCGATCAGTAACAGGACAACATGGAGTTTGCTTTAAAGAAAGTCATGTGATGTTGCTCTGATAAGAAAACTGAGTGAGCAGAGAAGAGATATTTTATGTTTTTCTGGTCAGTTGTCTTTGCACTTTTAGCCAGTCAGCCATTAGATGAGCAGCTGGTGCTGCTATTTTAAATTCATTATACCATTGATGTAAAAACTGCTAATATCTGTTCTACAGCATGTTAGAGCTCAGAGCAGTGCCGGGCTCTAACACCCCACTGAAATTGCTAAACCCAAATAAATTAGCATACAGTTTAACTTAACACAGATAAAATACATTTTAAATTAACACAAAACTCTTAATTTTTTATTGGTAAAAAATTCAGATATTTTAATATATTTCCTTCATCTAAAGTTTAAAGGATTCAATCTCCTATCTCATTTGTATCATTCTGTCTGATAATTAATGATACACATATTCAAATTAAAATGTCAACGTGTGAGGAGATTTCAGTGTGGCTTTAATGTTGCCGGCCAACCTTGACTAATCAGTTCATTAACCAGTGATGTACTGGGTGCTCCACAGCGGCTCATTCTCAGAAGCACCCATGGAAACTAAATAGGTCCCTGTTTCTGACACAGGTTCAAATGTCTGCCCTGTGCTCTCTTTGCATATTAAAAATGGTGGTAACATTTAAATGATACAAAAATAAAAAAGGTGCTAATGTATTATACATTATTTTTTCATAACTGACCCTGTTGAAGAGGAGCTTACAATCTACATTACCTATCACATTACCAAACACATATATAGTTGCCCTACCTGTATGATTATTGCATAGTATCCTAGTCAGAATATAACCCATGGTTTACTGCCACACCAAAGACCCATGTATAAACTTATAAACCAAGAAAGTCATGGATATTAAAGGCAACATTTCAGCACCATTCTGAAACACATTTCATTACAGCAGAACTTCTAAATAAACCACTAAATTCTCTCTTGTATGGAAAGAGCCCACAGTACAGGAATCTATTGGTTCTGCTGCTATAACCAATGATGGACCATGAATATCTGTTTCCTAAAGACAACTAAATGGCTCTGATAGGAGAAGGAAGGTCTGGAAGGTTTATGGCAAATTAGAAGATCGATTGATTGATGGTCCTTCATTACATTTTGACCTCATTTCCCCAAATTATATCCCAAAGTGATTATTTTGAACATCTGGGGATTGTGAGAAGTTGTAAACTCCAGTGAATTATTACATGGACGCTGTCATTTTACTCATCAATAATAACCTTAAAGCAGTGGTATTCGATCTCCGGCGGTGGACCACCTGATGGTGTCAGCAGCAGTGGCAACCCATGAAATTCAATTATGGTGACATTTGGGAAAATGCTTATTTTCTCCCTGAAATACACCAAAAGGCTCAGCTTGAAGGTAAATCCAGGCGTAATTTGCGGTGAAAATTAGATTTTCTTTCAACCACGACTAAATGACGGAAACATCAATTGTTTCCATATCTCTAACCTTGGGCCCTCACTAAAGGATGGACTTCCAAAGACAATTAAATCAAACTGTTGGTAACTGCTGCCTAAAAAACACTTTCCAAACATATCAACTCAACCAATCAGAACCTTTAGCTTCTTCTGCCATGTGGCTTCATGTACCGATCACTGGTGAACCACCATGACATTGAATCTCATCAGAGAACAATATGCAACTGTCACATCATCGATGCAACTGCAGAAGAAGGAATTACATGTTTCACAGGCGTCTCGACTGGAGTTTTGTGCATTTTAGTTTTGTGCTTTTAATACCTGTGTCATCCCATCGGACCAAGTCACTAATTCAAATAAACCTGATGCATGAAGCTCAACTTTATTGCATTATAAGCTGCTGAGTGATTCCGAATATTTGTTTTGATATTTGTTAAACATCCTGCTAACACTCAAGTCTATCAAGATTGAAAAGAATAATAGAGAGAGGCACTCGGCTGGCAAGTCACATCATTCATATGAATAAAAACACATTATTATTGTGGAATAATGTACCGATGGAATTAAATTCATTAATCCCCTTGATATATGCAGTCACTAATGTGCAATTACAAAACTCCATTTGTTTCTTATATAAAATATAACCTTAGGGACACAGAAAATAGGAAAATCCCAACGGGTAGAATTCGAACAGCAGTCGCTACATTTACATTCTAAATATACATTTCTACAGTGGGTGATCGCAAGGCTGGAGACATAATTGCGTCGTCTAGTAGAGGCTCAATCAAATTCATAAAGAGAGCAGGTCACTGGAATTAAATGAAAACCTGGTATTCAGCAATAAATAGTATCTGACCAATATGCCTGTTTATTTGAAATAATGGAAAATTCTCCCTGAGAACCTGATTCATCATCAGAGAACCAGCAACTTATTTGCTTTTTTATTCTCATAGGTCACATGACTTTTCAGAAATGAGTTGAAAATAAAAATAATTTAATAATATCATCCCTAAAATATAATCTCACCCGAAAAGACCCTGAGACCGGGCTTCCAAAACTCAATCTAATTGGCCTTCAAGCTGTTTTGGGACATCGTCGAGGGTCCGGTCCTACATTTCTGCTTCCTATGCTAAAAAAAAGGTTTTAAATTATCTCTAATATACACTTTAAAGTGATTTAGGTTTAATGTCTAATTAATTTATTTATTTCTATTTTTGCATTTTTCTTTTTTTTCTTCCTAAGCTTGAAAAGATTTGGTTCTATTTCAGACATCAAACACAGCTAATGGAATACATTTGCATTTCTTGAATTATTTACAGCTATCGACAGCTCAGGGCACAATTACAGAAGTCAAGCTGTGTTTTTAAATGGTTTCAGATGGAAACTCTTTCTACAGCAGGTACAAGACGAAGACCCTTCCCTGCCATCAAGAGACATCAGAGATGACCCAGTGAATGGGAATGTCATCATATATGTAGCCAATGTCCTATACAAGCATCAAAGCTTTCTGTAAGATTCTGGAGGATACCATTGGGTTTACTAACACTTCATCTTCTCCAAGCAGCGAAAGCCCTCATCCCAGGGAAATGGAAAGATGTAAAACCCCCCACTTATAAGGAATGGGCCTCCAGAGTAGAAGAGACCAGAAAACTATACATAATAACAGTTCAAAATACTGGGAAATATGGTCGCCCTGGATTAATTTTGTGAATCACACTAATGAAGATAAAGATAGATAATAACTCTAAGGTAACAAGGTTTCTAAGCATGGAAATTACAGTTAAAATCTTAAGTTCAGATCTCCGCCTGTATAAGATAAGATAAATATTTGAAAGATTACTTGAACCTCTATAGACAAGCCTGTTTTCGTAGATATGACTTGTTATCATTGTTTGCATATATTATGTCGATATTACAGATAAACATGCTTGCACTTCTCCCCCCTCCCCTTCTTTCCTTCTGTATCCCCCTATGTTTCAAAACAATAAAAAAGAGTTTATACAAAAAAAAGATTCTGGAGGAGGATTCTATACATTCTCTTTGGCACTACTACTTTTAGTGAAGTTATCAGATGAGGACCTTCCATGGCAGTAATGGTAGGAGAGGTTATTAAGGGTAAGAGGGGCATTTAACTCACACAACCTACTTATTCTATAGTTGATCATTTTATTTTGTATCCTAAGGAGTTGTTGTCCATCCTAATATGTGTTTCCATATTGCAATAATAGGAATAGTCTGAACATTTCTGAATATTATACTAGCAACATATTATTCCTTCTCATCCATCATATTCTTCTCATCTTTAGTCATCACCTTACTGTTATGGTCTTGCTGTCAACAGCCCTGGATGGATTATTAACTGAGGCTCTATATTTAGCCTCTCCTGGAGGCATCTTCGGAGAACATAGGGCATGGTGGTATAATAGGGTTAGTGCTGTTATTATAAACATACAGTATTATGCCCCTACATGTATGACTGGGCAATAAAATACACTCCAAAATATAACCTACTGTATAGGCTTGGCTCTTTACTTTCACTGAGGTGCCCACTTAAAGGAATCACTTCTTCTAATTATACCTAATTTCTCTTTGCCTGAAATATCTATGATACGTTGAGAACGGATGTACAGCTTAGAACATACTGGCTTCTTTACTGGACAAAATGTAATGTTACGTTACAAGAAAAGATAAGGAATAATAACTTCTAAGAAGTCCCTACAGGTGCAAAAGTAAATTACAATCAGTCATTCAAGGTTTGTTTTATTCTGAAAATATAAAATGTGTCGGACCAAATGTCAGTACTTTATGACCTAGACTGGTAGAGATAATATAATAATTGATTAAACATGTAGTCAACACCTTTTGTACCCCCAATATGTCCCGCATCCCCTTTAAATCCAAGCTGGGAATTCAAACATAAGAAATAACCTGACAATGGTCTACAATGGGCCAATATCTGAGTATGAATCCGTATTTGTGCTGTTGGGTTTATACACCCTTCACTGTACAACATGGTGGAATCATCTATACAGGATCAGATATTTTAAAGTAACTACAGCATATCTGCAATAAACTGGGGATGTTTTACAATACATTCTCTCAGTCTCCCCTAGCAGAGCCCAGTCTTCCCTCAAGTGCACCCATATTTGATAAAATCCTACTTCTTTTCGGGAGGTGCAAACTATGTTTGTACCATCTTGTATATTATATGCTAACATTTTTGTTTTTTTTTCCTCTTAACTTTGTCTAATGAAAATATTAGCTTTTATGGAGGTGTTATTGAACAGAATCTTTGATCTATTTATTGCATTCAGGCTTTCTGTTCATAAGAATCTTCTTCCTATTGTCTTTTAATTGATTTGTACACTTGTCCATTGTACAGCACAGTAGATTGAGCCTTCAGTCTTTTTTTTTTGGGGGGGGGGGTTTCCCCACTGTCTAATGGAAATGACTAAGTTGTTTGTATGAGCTTTGTCTAAGCTGTCAATAATCATATTCTTACTATTGTCTTTTATTTCCCTTTAAAGAATCCATAGTAGTGATGGATGAATGTATTCGCCAGGTGCGAATTCGCCGCCGGTGAATAAATTCGCAAAACTCCAGCGAAAATTCACCTGCCGAAAATTCGCTTGCATAAAAAAAAATGAGACACGGATCAAAAATGCCTTGTTCTGCAAATTTTTCGCCAATTCGCAAATTTCGCTGGAAATTCGCAAATTTTTTGGCGAAGCGAAATGGGATAGATTCGCCCATCACTAATCCATAGGGGAGTGTGTGTTGTAGAAGCCCCTGGGTATGGTTGCTTACTGGTAACTTGTACCTTATTTGGTCTTACCCAGAATCACTTTGGCCAGTTGCAACCGCCTGCAATTCCCACTAGAACACGGGTTACATCTGAGGGCTAGACACAGTTCACATATCCAGAAATAGCCTATTTCACAGTCTGAGCACTGAGGTCCCTATACTGGCCGGTACTAAGCTTTCCATGCTTCTTCACTGGAGCATATGGCTGCTCTACTAACTACCATGATCCTGCTTCTCACTCCGAGAGTAAACTGTTATAGGTCTTTCTAACACTATCCTACTGGGACCTACCTCTGTCCTAGGCTCATCTGCATACCACTTCCTCCATCAAGTTGGGAACAAAAAGACAGAACATGTGGTTGCTTCCCTTTTAAAAACTTGGGAATCCTGTCACCAATCCTGTCACCCCCCTGGCCAAATATTGAATTGCAAGGCCAATTCTTGGAGAGGGAAACATCTCCTCTCAATTGTAAACCAGACCTAGCTCTTTCCTTTCCTTATATTTCCTATGGGACTACATGAAATAAAGGTAGGCAAAAGCTTTATGCCCCCTAGTATTTATAATTTCAATTCTCAAAGTTAAAGATGGCAAAGTACTAATAATTGCAAGTTCTTCTTACCCTATATTTATACCCTTGGGCAAAACACAACTATATTCTGTATAAAGTGCATCTCCCATAAACAACTCGTTCTAAGTCCAGTAATATTCCATGAGGAATTGTGTATTTCATTCCATCTATGTTTATCCGACTCCTCTAAAGCCTTTCATTTTCATATCAAGCTAACGTCTCTTCATCATGGCAGCAAAACAAATTTCACAGCAGATAATTAGATTATCTCTCATGTATTAGTCATGATGCCTGGGGCTATGCCTTGAACTGGGGCTTCTGCAAGCGAGGATGCATATTGATAAGGTTAATGAATTCATTATGAAATTTTCCTCAATATCCAAAAATTATTTCATTTCAAGCTTGGTTTTCACTCTGCTCTGCACAAGAAGGAGTTAAAATGTTCTACACAAACTTCAAAAGATTTGCATGTCATTAAAATACCTGTACCCCCCAAAATGATTTGATTCACATTATATCTGACACTTCTTCCATAATACTGAGTCTCTGGGCAGGTGGAGCAAAGACTACCAGCAAGAGGTGGGACAAGAGGTTGGCTGCTCCTGTGTATTGAGGTCCAGTAAAAATTCTGTTATGTCCCCTATGCAACTGTCACCATATTATGATATATAGATAATACATAGATGTTAGATAACAGATAGAAAGATAGAAGATAGCTAGATGGACAAATAGACGATAGATAGATAGATAGATAGATAGATAGATAGAGCCAAATGGATAGAGAGAGAGAGATAGAGAGAGAGATAGAGAGAGATAGATAGATAGAGAGAGATAGAGAGAGAGATAGATAGATAGATAGATAGATACATAGATGGACAAATAGACGATAGATAGATAGATAGATAGATGGATGGATGGATGGATGGATGGATGGATGGATAGATAGATCGATAGATATATAGATGGACAGATAGATGATAGATAGAAGATACATATATAGATGACACATACAGAAGGTAGATATGTAGCTAGATAGATGATAAATGAGAACTTTAATAATTTAAATTTCCCTTAATAATTAAGCGTGCTTGGCTGATATTATTATTCCCTTGACATGACCACCTCTGAAGCGAGGTTTTTATAAAGTCTCGTTGACATGAACTTTCACAGTTGAAGAAAAAGAGCAGTTGCATTTCATCATTAAACTCATAAATTGGCTCTTCAAAATATAACAAGAAAAAAACACAAAGTATTTGCACAAAGTTGATATAAGGAGCCGCTGTGATTGTGGATGTAGAACCCTGAAGGGTCGAGTAGTATTCAAATTAAATAGAAAGTCACAAATGAATAATAAAATGTCTCATCTAGAAGTGTGATTCTTTCTCAAGCAGGTACCACTAACAGGAGTTGTATTTTATCAAAGGCTTGAGCCACCTTTTGGGCCAAGTCCAAGTCAACCCCCTCCTCCGTGCATATACAGTATTCTATTGGACTGTGTCATATGATAGAGCTGAATAATAGAAGCCAAAGCACTTCTACTTATTGGAAATCCCATATATAAATGATTAGTGGAATGATTCTTCCATATGTCGAGTAAGCCAACTTCTATTTCACATTTCAAATCATAGAAAATATTGATAAAGCTTTTCTCGTTAATTTACTTTGAATATTGTTACAACTGTCTCAATAAGAAAATACAGTCAAACTGTTCATCATTTCTTTTCCTACAATAAATCAGCATTTTGCTCAACATTACAAGAACATTAAATTGGTCCTTTTTCATTGATGTATACAGTCCCCATGAAGCATCATGTCTGACTCACCCTTCCAGAGCGAGGAAAGGTTCTGCATAATGAGATCTCCCTATCCACCAAACATTCCTTTGCATAATATTTATTAGCATTTTTTCCAAACCTCTTTCAGAAGTGCTCTCTCTTTCAAAAGGAAGAAATATCCTTTAAACACCTACACAACTCTATGTAATTTATGATGTAATAATAAATGAATAATATATGACGTGACAATTTTTCTTTATGTATCTCCATTCTTTCTTGTTTCTGGGCAAACTGTTACAGTAGCAATATGGCTGTAACAACCCGTATGTAATAACTGAAATATAGAATAAAGTCTTCCCACTAAATCATGTCTATGAAGATTCTCATTTATCCAGGTCACGAAGAAGCAACTTCAATGAGTGGTGAAACGTTTTCAAGGGAAAAAAACTGTTAATGTCCAGTTGCCTTTGACTTAATTCTACTAAATAATCTCCATCATCTTTTTCCAACACAGGCAACACAAACCAGCTTCAAATTCCAGATTTTCAGATGTCCCAGCCCCCACCATCACCACCAAAATCCCCAACTTCTCCTTGAGTTGCTGGCAACTGCAATTCAGTATGTCACAGGTTGAAGACACTTTTATGGCACTAATTTCCCTAATAAATAAAAAATGAAATTTTGCACGAAATTGAAAACACGTTACAAATAGAAGATCTTTCCTGATGTGGACATCCTGGCCAGAAGTTTCAACGATTGACAGGACCATCAGGGATTACATCAACTTATCCTTTACTCTTTGGAGAGAAATAACTTTTAAAGATTACAGTGTATATTCACACACCATTAGGTTTCCATGCCTGGTTGGTCTGATGACTGATCTCTCCTATGAATACAAATAACTCCAGGATAGCCACCAATAAGCGATCACTTGATGTAGATCATGGCAACAACTGGTATGGAAGGCTGGGCAATACTTGTATAACATTTTTCCATGTTACCCAATGAAATCTCTCCATTATTCTTACTCTGCCCCTATTTGGACCCCCTTAATGCAGCTTTGAGTGCATGTGTTACATAGTGCTTCACCATCCATTCTAATAGGATTCTGCATGGAAACCCACTAGTGACATGCATCACTATCAGATTTCTGCCATTAAAGTAGACCTTTATATAGGATATAAATGATGTCCATTTGCAACTTAAAGGGGTTGTTCAACTTTGAGTTAACTTTTAGTATAATGTAGAGAGGGATATTCTGAGACAATTTGCAATTGGTTTTCATTTTTTTATTGTTTGTGGTTTTATAGTTATTTAGCTTTTTATTCAGCAGCTCTCTAGTTTGCAGTGTCAGCAATTTGGTTACTAGGGTACAAATTACCCTAGCAACCCTGCATTGATGTGAATAAGAGAAACAAGAGTAGTAGAACAAAGCAGGAAAATGGAACAGGACTGGGAATAAAGATCAAGGAACCAGAGGAGGTCAGGAGAACCAGGATACATGATCAGGAGTCACAGGAACCAGAGGAAAGATCACAGCAACAGCTTAATGACCACACAATGAGTATATGTCTTGGGCAGGCTTATAAAGGGTCAGGATTGAATAATGAGATACCGATGGGGATAAGGAGATGGGCAGAGAGAGGAAGCAGAAGGTAGGAGTATAATTGGTACACCAATAGCAGAACAAGACTAAGGACCTCCAGTGGTGCAACAGATAAATGCAGAGTCCAGAGTTCAAAACCCAGTAAATGCTGACACTCAAGAAAAGAGAGGGATGAAGACAACCCCTCCAGTAAAGTGTCAGGTGCTTAGTGCCAGCTGCCCATTCGTTTTCATTCACACAGTACAGAGTCAACTGAAGTTTATTGTAAATCCCTGCCATACTCTACACTGGAGCTATAACCATGAGAAGAGTATCATGTAACCAGAGGTGTAAGAATAGCATACAGGAGGATAATTAAAAATACAAACAGCCTATGCTTTAATTATAGCACTAAATGGCATCTGTGTGCGCTCCATAATGAGACATAAGCAGTAATGTTGCCTTGATGAGCAATTATATGTACGAGATAATGGAAGACAGACTTCACGAATCAACCTCATCTCGTTGCAATGCCCCAATTCTCCAACATCTCCACATCAAAGTGAGAAGGTATCTAACGAAGCTCTTGGAGTTGGGCATTAACCTACTAACAGCTTCATGAGATTCATCTCTTTTAACTGAATTTGGTATCAAGTCACACACAGTGATTTATATTACACAAGTGGAACTACTAATCTCTGCATAGCACTATATGTATTGATACTCAGATACATTTCCTGCAGGACTCACTTTACACAGATAAAGCCAAGTCAATACATCAATGTCACTGCTGAGAGAATGTGCTGAATTTTAATCAACTGGAATTGTGAAAGACGCTACATTGAAACTATACAAGGTTTATGGAATTGGCTTAAATTCCCTTTATTTTATTTGAATTATGTAATAGCAAATACTGGCATGTCACTTCTGCATAAAAAAAAAATATATATATATATATACAAAAAAAGAAATGTAGTAGCGCACTCCTAGGGACTTCTTCTTAAATATTCTTTATTTGGTCA
>CM044439.1:960946-973446 GCA_024363595.1 Xenopus borealis
AGGAAGAGATCACCTGACCAGAAATACTGCAGCTCTAACTGTAACAGGAAGAAGTGTGGCAGTAAAAGACACAACTCTGTTAATTGGCTAATGTGACCAAACATGTTTGGTTTGTTTGTGTGCACCATGAATCATACAAACCCAGGGGGCGGCCCTTATTTTTTAAAATGGAAATTTTCTATTTATGATTACTCAATGGCACATACTACTTAAAAATTATATTATTATGAAAATAGTTTATTTACATGAAGCAGGGTTTTACGCATGAGCTGTTTTATGCAATATCCTTTTATAGAGACCTAAAGTACATTGTTCAGGGGGTTTAGTTTTCCTTTAAGGATTTGAAACTGCAGCATTGTTAATGAATATGATCTGTCTTTAGATTCTGCTGTGAATCTTTCTCATGGTTAAAGGTCTCTAAAAATACTCTGAACGTAGATTTATGACTTTGGTGCTGAATGAAGTGTCCCCAGCTGGCTGCCAATAAATCACAGACATAGACAAGTTATTCCAATGCCAGGGAAACATGTTGGATTTAAAGCAGCAGTATGATCATTTCTATTGACTGTGAAGGTGAGTGTTGGGCTGTGCTGCCATTCTGACTGCAACAAACAATCCTGTGTAAGACTAGTACTGAATATATAGGCGAGTAAAGGCTAAACGTAAAGTAGTAGTCGTCAGTTAATAGTGCTGCTCCAGTAGACTTCTGCACTGAAATCCTTTTCACAGAAAAGAGAAAACAGATTTTTTTATATTCAGTTTTGAAATCTGACATGGGGCTAGACATATTGTCAGTTTCCCAGCTGCCCCTGGTCATGTGACTTGTGCCAGCACTTTAGGAGGGAACTGCTTTCTGGCAGGCTGTTGTTTTTCCTTCTCAATGTAACTGAATAGTACGCAGTGGGACATGGGTTTTACTATTGAGTGTTGTTCTTAGATCTACCAGGCAGCTGTTATCTTGTGTTAGGGAGCTGTTATCTGGTTACCTTCCCATTGTTCTGTTGTTAGGCTGCTGGGTGGGGGAAAGGGAGGGGGTGATATCACTCCAACTTGCAGTACAGCAGTAAAGAGTGACTGAAGTTTATCAGAGCACAAGTCACATGACTTGGGGCAGCTGGGAAATTGACAATATGTCTAGCCCCATGTCAGATTTCAAAATTAAATATAAAAAAATCTGTTTGCTCTTTTGAGAAATGGATTTCAATGCAGAATTCTGCTGAAGCAGCACTATTAACTGAAGCATTTTGAAAAAAAAAATTCCCATGACAGTATCCCTTTAAATACAAATTTCCTTCAGATTTTCAGGGGAATATGTCACTCAGCAGAGACCCCCTCGTATCATGGACATAGTACTTCCCTTGATGAAGTTCGGGAAAACCATAGTACAAGTGGACTTTCCTGCCCCAACATGGAGTCTGATTGGCTGCAAGGGGATACTGGGAGTTGTAGTTTAACAATAACAGGTTACACAGTCCTAATACAAACATAACATTCAAATGCATGCAGGTGCAGCTAGTGCTCCTTTAAAGGAAATGGAAAGCCTCAAATTGTATCAGTGAATGTAAAATTGCTCTTCTGAGCAGTCTTGCAATTTAAAAAAATTCTAACTTTTAAGATATTAGCAAGTTTTGCACCATTGATGAATTTCAGACATGGGTGCCACCCAATTGCTAGAAAATTTAATTAGTTAGAAGAGTGGGTTGTTCACCTTTGAGTCACTTCTATTAAGATGTAGACAATTTGCAATAGGTTTTAATTTTTTATTATTTGTGGTTTCTCAGTTATTTAGCTTTTTATTCAGTATCTCTCAAAGTTCAGCACTCTGGTTGCTAGGACACATGCTACCAGTGCAACCATGCAATGATTTGAGACTGGAATATGAATAAGAGTGGTCTGTATAGAAAGAAAAGTAATAAAAAGTAGCAATTTCTTTTTTATATGGGTCAGTGACCCCCATTAGAAAGCTGGAAAGAGTCAGAAGAAGGCGGCAAATAATTAAAAAACTTAAAAAAACAAGGAAGACCAAGTTGCTTAGAATTGGCCAACTTACTAAAAGTTAATAACATTGTTCAGCTTAGCACTGACCAGAGAAATATTAGGTGAGTCTCTCCTCTGGAGCAACATGAGAGTGGGGTTCAATGTTTATCTACATGAGACCCCCAAAAGGAAGAACATATTCCATTTCATAGTATTTCTGTACAGCCTTTAAGCAATACAATATCTATACATTTTTGTGCTTAGATTGTATCTATATATATATAGTAAGTGACTGTTGAGTACAATTCCTTCTACTCATTGGTTTACTATACAAAGAACTTAAAGTGATACAGGACCAGCTCTATTTAGATTCCCACTTTGTGAATATGAGCCGGTGTCCCATCTTCTGAAATACAAAACGCTGAAATGGCTGGAAGTAAATAATATAATAGTGGCCTGGCGAGATGAATGAGAAGAACCAAGCTTTCTCAAATCAATAAGCAACAGTGGAATAATAAAAAGAAACTTTCATTTAAAGAAGACATTTAACATGAAAATACGAGTTCCTGTTCTTTGTGCTGTGAATGGAGGGAGTCGTGTGCCTGGAATAGTAATGGCCTTGAGAAAGCTCCGCCGACGCACAAAGACCGTATAAAAGGAACAAATATACAGCACATTTCCATAAAATACTTCCTTATCTACATATTCAGCTAAAGTGAAAACATATTTCAGTATTTCATTGTATAAGTAGAGAATACACAGGAACACATACAGGGGACATTGTATTTACTATAACTTCCTTGGCTAAAAAACACAAGAACAAGAAGTGTTGCGTTATACCAAAATACTGGTGTTATTGCTGCTTCCAGAATCCTAACACGGACAATCGAGGGGACTAGTTAAACAACAGATAAAGCCCTAAAGGTTCCACAACTTGTAATTTATCTAAGTCCCTGGCCACTAACTTTAGGCCAAAAGGCAATGGTTCTAATTCATATCTATAAATACATTTACACAGAAAAGTAATGTTCTATGCACCCAATAATCTAGGGGTTTTGAGTTGACGTTCCTGCTTATGGGTCCACAATTTGAGCAGATGTTTGGAGAGCAGAAATATGGAGAGGAGAGTAATGGAGAGCAGAGATGTGGAGAGCAGAGGAATGGACAGCAGAGAGAGATGGAGAGAAGAGGGATAAAAAGCAGAGGAATGGAGAGCAGAGGTTTGGACAGCAGAGATATGGAGAGGAGAGTAATGGAGAGCAGAGATGTGGAGAGCAGAGGAATGGAGAGCAGAGAGAGATGGATAGAAGAGGGATAAAAAGCAGAGGTATGGAGAGCAGAGTTATGGTGAGAAGAGTAATGGAGAGCAGAGGAATGGACTGCAGAGAAAGATGGAGAGAAAAGGGATAAAAAGCAGAAGAATGGAGAGCAGAGGTTTGGAGAGCAGAGGAATGGAGAGGAGAGGAACAGAGAGAAGAGAGGTGGAGAGCAGAAGAATGGAGAACAAAATGGACAGCAGAGAGAGATGGAGAGAAGAGGGATAAAAAGCAGAGGTATGGAGAGGAGAGGAATGGAGAGCAGAGATGTGGAGAGCAGAGAGAGATGGATAGAAGAGGGATAAAAACTAGAGGAATGGAGAGCAGAGGTATGGTGAGAAGAGTAATGGAGAGCAGAGGAATGGACTGCAGAGAAAGATGGAGAGAAGAGGGATAAAAAGCAGAAGAATGGAGCGCAGAGGTTTGGAGAGCAGAGGAATGGAGAGGAGAGGAACAGAGAGCAGAGAAGTGGAGAGCAGAAAAATGGAGAACAAAATGGACAGCAGAGAGAGATAGAGAGCAGATGGATAAAGAGTAGAGGTTTGGAGAGCAGATGTATTGAGAGCAGGGGAATGGAGAGCAGAGAGAGATGGAGAGACAAGGGATAAAAAGCAGAGGAATGAAGAGCAGAGGTTTGGAGAGCAGAGGTATGGAGAGGAGAGGAATGGAGAGCAGAGGAATGGACAGCAGAGAGAGATGGAGAGAAGAGGGATAAAAAGCAGAGGTATGGAGAGGAGAGGAATGGAGAGCAGAGATGTGGAGAGCAGAGGAATGGAGAGCAGAGAGAGATGGAGAGAAGAGGGATAAAAACCAGAGGAATGGAGAGCAGAGGTATGGTGAGGAGAGTAATGGAGAGCAGAGGAATGGACTGCAGTCTGCAGAGAGAGATGGAGAGAAGAGGAATAAAAAGCAGAGGAATGGAGAGCAGAGGTATGGTGAGGAGAGGAATGGAGAGCAGAGGAATGGACTGCAGAGAGAGATGGAGAGAAGAGGGATAAAAAGCAGAGGAATGGAGAGCAGAGGTTTGGAGAGCAGAGGAATGGAGAGGAGAGGAACGGAGAGCAGAGAAGTGGAGAGCAGAAGAATGGAGAACAAAATGTACAGCAGAGAGAGATAGAGAGCAGAGGGATAAAGAGTAGAGGTTTGGAGAACAGACATATTGAGAGCAGAGGAATGGAGAGCAAAGATGTGAAGAGCAGAGGAATGGAGAGCAGAGAGAGATGGAGAGCAGAGGGATAAAGAGCAGAGGAATGGAGAGCAGAGAGATGTTTACTGTAAGAATGGCACAGATTAGGTCCTGGCAACAGTTCCACACTGAATCTTTTCATAAATACCAGATGATAATAGACCAGACTGTTTCAGCTAAATCTAAAGTCAGATACAAGATCAGCATCAGAGAAAGAGGATGCCGGCAATGCAGAAAGATGAAGGAAAAATACATCAGAGATGACCAACCAACTAGCCTCCAGCTGCTGTACAACTATTAAAAGATCCAGTAAACTTGTCGGAGGCTTAGAGTTGTGTTTGTCTGTCGTGTCAATAAGTGAATATACATTAGTATTCACAGGAACATGTGGCCTTTATTGTGGGGGTGAACAGACTTGGGTTGGAGAAGAAACATTGTCCTGCATAACTCCTGCTCCTCAATACATTACATGGAAGACATTCCCTTCCCCAGGCAACAGCACCCTACGCCATATAAAGACTCATCTACAAACACAGTGCAGGGTGCAGATTTGGACCCTTTCCTTCCAACAAAGGAGTCAATTTTACCAGGTCATCAGCATCATTGTGGGCGGGAGCTAAAATGTGTGCGCTGCAGTTGTGCCTGATGCATCAAAAAGTTGTGCATGCACATCTGCAAATTTATACAGTCAGGGTCGGACTAGGGGTCGGAGTTTCATGGAAGTCAAGCCGCCAAATACATGGTGATTCTTAATACAGTAGTTGACATATACAGATAAATAGAAAATGTATCAATGGTTTGTGGATCACAGTATGTAAATCATATCAAGAAACTGTATTATATACCTGTTTACATCTAACTAAAGGGGAAAGAAATAAAGCTGAAAGAATACATTTGAGTTCCTGGCAACCTTCAAACCATTAAGGGCAAATAAGCAGAGGAAACAGTGACATTTTGCTCCCAGAAAGAATAACCGCAGCCGGCAGCGCCCGCGGGAGAAATGCGAGATTTCAGCTATTAAGGAGGACACCAGAGGCCACGGAAATTGATGATAATGACTTGCCAATAACAAGAAGCCAAGACGTCACTGGAGTTATTAATAAAGTAATTAGCTTGTATAAGTATTATTAATAAAGTAATTGTATAAGTGCTGAAACGGGGCGACTCCAATCGATTTACAATATCAAATAGGGCAAAACCTGGAGGCAAGTGGAACATTTCTGTCATTGAGGTGCGAGTCCATCTCACAATAGAAAAGGGTTTGGTTTCGGAAGATTATAGAAAGATATTTAGTTGTGAATAAAAAATGTACAAATATACAAACAAAAACACATTATTACTCTACCGTTACGCCAGGCGAAGTTGCGCACTGATGAAGGATCGTAAATTCGCAAATTTACTAAGATGAACATTTTCCTGAACGTTACCACTTACGCTAGACGTTACTTCGCCTGGTCTGACCAGGCAAGTTCAATACAATAAATAGGAGGTTTAAAAAAAAATGTCGAATTTTTTCTAAGTCCCAAAAAAACACTGGTGTATTTTAGCATAGGAGGGTGATAGTCTGAAAAAGATTGATAATTTTTTTGGGGGGTTACCCTCCTTCCCCCCTACATTCCCTAACATAAGGCAACACAACTATACAGGGGGCACATGTAGGGCAATAACTTTATTTATTAAAGGTTTCCTGGGCTTGTGTAGTGGAATGTAGTGGAACATATACTTCTATTATACGTTAAAGTTCCCGCCGTATGTAAATTAGGCTTCGCTAGTGTAACAGCTCTCTGCCTAGAGAAGTAAAACTAGCGCAACTACGCTACTGTTCGCTGACCTGAGTGTAAATTCGTACTTTAGTGAATTTGCATAATTTTCGTATCTTGGTGAATTTGCCCATTAGTGCCACAAACTTCCCCCCGCTGCTCCCTGCTCACTTTGGAGGTATGTAGATGGACAAGCCTATGTTAGATCCAATCCCACTCCCCACTATTTGCACCCATTCCCAAACACTCATGTGACTTCCCAGTGAACACCAGCGCCCCTCCCTTGCTTTACAGTGGGGATTGTAGAATTACACTAAGGATCAGGACATTTGGAAGAGTAGCATCAATTACATATATTTTCTGGTGTCTCAAGCTCCCCCTAAGGCTTTTGGAGCTCAGGTTTGGAGAACCAGCCCAGGGTAGTAGGTACAAGGCCAGTAGAACCATGGGGGTATTACAAACAACTTGGAACCCTCCTTGTTATTTAATAGTGTACAGTCCAGTGAATATTTAGGGTTATGTTGCAACTGATGTGGCAGAACTATCATACAACCCACCTGGTATGGTTTCAGCAAGCAGGCCCTGGGGTGAGATTGTAAGCTCCTCATGCCACTCATGTGGGGGGGGCAGGTTCTTTTTTCTTTGCTAGGGAGCCCAAAACCCAAATGTTAAACCACTGTTTGACCTATTCACTTGACTTGAACTTGTAAAAATGACGGGGCCCCTGCCCAGTTTTAGGTTAATGCACATATAGGGTTTGGATCACCAGCACTTGAGGCAACGATCACAACAAAGTCTTCAATAGGCCCAAAACTCAACGTTGTAGAAGTTCTCTTTTGTGTCAGGATGACATTCTCTTTGTACGATTGTTATTTGCAAAGTGACCATGTCCTAGAGACTGAGCGATGAAACACGGAATAGATGCAGAAACATATACAGAAAACAAAACACTGATTATTTATTAATGTGACTTTATAAAAATAAATTCAACAGAATATCTGCTGACTTAAGAGGACTAACACAAATTAAATATATCTATATCAATACAGCACCATTGCTTTCATAGAAGGTTCCATTTCTACTGGGAATACAATGCAGAGCCATAAGGTTCATTTAGAGCAGCAAATGCAATTTTGGACACAATTTGCCATGTTTTTTACCCACAATGCAGCATCCCCCCCACACACACAATTCCAGCCTGACTGCAGTCATGAGAGGGAGTTATACCAGGAGCATTTGTGGCAGAACTTGAATAATTACGACTGTATTTTGACACAAAGTGGACCCAACTGCCCTGAAAGTGAAGATGCCGTGAAATGATCTCGACCCCCTGATTGAATGTGTCAGTATCTCTAGGGTTCCCCAATATGTGCCCTTGTCTGACATTAGGGACAGATAAAGGGACTGTCTCCATTTAGGCCTCTCATAAATGTGAATCAAGGGTATAATCAAGGGTTCAGCTGAATGTATATGTGAGCCTGGGCTTCTGTCATTGGGGCACTGTTATCAGGGTCTGGTCAAATTTTAACCCGAGGGGGCCCCATCCCAACAGCAACAAATTTTCTGTACAGCATTCAAGGGGCATGGTGCAAAATTATTATTATTATTATTAACGTATTTCTATAGCGACAACTTATTTCGTAGCGCTGATGTTGGAACTACCTGTTTGTGTTCATTGGGGGACCCCAGACATAACTTGCATTGGCCTAAAATTTCTGATGGCGGCTGTGCGTTCAAATATTGAGAGTTTTCAGGAAAACTTTCAGCTGTGGGTCCGCAACTGCCTTGATCAGGTATTAGATCCCTTATGCAGAAACCTGATATCCAGAAAGCTCCAAATTACAGAATAGCCATTTCCCATAGACTCCATTATAAAGAAATAATTACATTTTTTTTTAATTATTTCTATTTTTCTGTGTTATAACAAAACAGTATCTTGTACTTGATCCCAACTAAAGCTGGCCATAGACGCAAAGATTTTTGAAAGATCCAATGGTTATCTTGAGACCACGATTGTCTCAAAACGATCGTTTAATGTCAGATTTGTCCATCAACTAAAAAGACCATTTCAGGAGATATTGCCAGCAAAACTGAAGGATCGCAGCCTGCTTTGCCCTGCAACATAGGTAGATTGTATGGGGACCCATAAAGATTTTCTAACCTGGCCGATCAATCTTCAGACCAATGTCGGACGAAAAATCGTAAGATGACCGATCGTTTGTATCCCACTAACCGCACGATAATTTGACAGATTGGTCGGACTTCACCAAAATCGGTCGTTCGGGAGCGAAAGATCGTTGCGTCTATGGGGAGCTTAAGATATAATTAATCCTTATTGGAAGCAAAACCAGCCTATTGGCTTTATTTCATGTTTATATGATTTTCTAGTAGACTTATGGTATGAAGATACAAATTATGGAAAGATCCCTTATTTAGAAAGCCCTAGATCCTGAGCATTCTGGATAACAGGTCCGATACTTGTAATAATAAAACAGTAGCTTGTACTTGATCCCAACTAAGATATAATTAATCCTTATTGGAAGCAAAACCAGCCTATTGGCTTTATTTTCATGTTTATATGATTTTCTAGTAGACTTAAGGCATGGAGATTCACATTATGGAAAGATCTGTTATCCGGAAAGACCCAGGTCCTGAACATTCTGGATAACAGGTCCCATATCTGTAATAATAAAACAGTAGCTTGTACTTGATCCCAACTAAGATATAATTAATCCTTATTGGAAGCAAAACCAGCCTATTGGCTTTATTTCATGTTTATATGATTTTCTAGTAGACTTAAGGTATGAAGATCCAAATTACAGAAAGATCCATTATCCAAAAAAACCCAGGTCCCAAGCATTCTGGATAACAGGTCCCATACCTGTACTTGATCCCAACTAAGATATAATTAATCCTTATTGGAAGCAAAACCAGCCTATTGGCTTTATTTAATGTTTACAGGATTTTCTAGTAGATTTAAGGCATGAAGATCCAAATTACGGAAAACCGCAGTTCCCGAGCATTCTGGATAAAAGATCCCATACCTGTAGCTGATTCAACTTCCAAGAGCACAATACATTTTCTGTACATACAATGTGTTTTGTTTATCTGCTCTCCTTTTCTATAGAGGATTCCCAAATATCCGTAGATAATCCAATCATTTCCAATGAAAACACGGTATAAAATAGGAAGTATCTGTGAGCAGAAGATTAGAAGCAGAATTGTCAAGCAGCTCCAGCACAAGTCAGGCTTCATTATTGTCACAATGTCCTCCAGAGGTTTCTAAAAGGCACTTTAATGCAGTTATTGCGTCTCCATAAAACAGAAAACATTTCTTTTTGGAATCTCTTTATTTAATGACATTAGTAAAGCTGTGCTGGGCCTCCAGGAAGACACAAGGATCTGTTCTGTTTTCAGTTTTCTCAGAAATGGTACCAGGCGCTTACAGATGTTCTGACAGATTCCATTAGACTCCATGTCACAGAGAAGCTCCAGAAACATTCAGCAGATAATCTACTTGTCTCTTGGTCTCTTCAGCATCTTCTGAACCGGAAACTGGACTCAATAACAGACTAAATGTCTCTGATGTGAAACGTTTCCTCCAGAATTGGCTTTGATCCTGCTGTTAAAGGGTCCAAATTCAGATCATGCAATATGACCTTCACCAAGGGAGATTGTGAAGGAATTTAATACAATGTGAGGATGATGGGAAAACCCGAGACAATGGAAGCTCAGACAAAACCAAAACTGCATATTAAAACCCTAGGGAAAACAAAGATGACATTTGGATCCATTTTCTCTTCTAACTCCCAACCCATAAAAAATCTACCTTCATTGACCCGACCCATAAATCTTACAGCGGACATGAGATTGGAGGCGTTGCCATAACTCAAAGGATCTCCCCAATCAGCAGCAGAATATGGATTCACATGACTGACTGTCGATTATGGTGGACGTTCCGCACAAGAACAAGTAAACTGCCATTTGCAAAAGACTTACAACTCAAACTTTTATTACACACATTGGGGCTCATTTACTAAAACTCAACTTAATCTCAGTTTTTACTAAAACAAAGTCGATCTAATGCCCCTTCCATGAATTGAACTCATTTATCATTTTTCTAAAATAAAATTTGAACAACCAAATCGAGTGTCAATTGATGATGAGAAATGATTGATGCTCTGAAAACTCAATTTTCTGATTATAAAGAGCAGATCACAAAGTCAAGACACAACTTCAGGGACATCTGCCATTCACTTCTACACAACCTCGACAGCTTTGGGGTATAAAAAAAAAATTTTCTTCAAAAAAATTGCATTTCCCCCCTAAAACATCAACCAGAAAAAATAAATGGGCCCATTGATTGTAGTTGACTTTATTGTAAGGCCTGTTCCATTCAAAGTTGGTGAGTGAGGGAAACCCTTGTCAGCGGTGGGGAAGGAGTTTAAGGTGGGAGTTGCTTGTTGAACTACAAGTGTCAGTTGTATATATGTAGTGCACCCTTAGTACTTTTTGTATTGATATCACACAGCTCACATAAACCTCATTGGTACAATGTTTCACAGAATTCATTTCAGGGATAAGAGATTATTAATATGTCATTGATTACAATACAGAAAGAATTGGACACTATGGAGTAACCGGTCCAACATCTTTGATTACTTTAAGTGATGGTTTTATACAACTTTCCATTATTCTAATAAAGGAAGATTTATTTATTTATGGGAAGGGATTTAGCCAGGGGCCTTAAATGCAGAGAGACACATACTGTGTGATATTTCTGATGGCCACATCAATCTTGAGTTCAGACTATTCAATTATTCAATCCCCCCATACTGAAATCCCCCCTGTAGAGCTGCCACCCTACGTACGGTCACTCAAATGCCTTTATGGCAAATACAAGCCTAGAAATACCCACCATTTTATCCGAAACAACTGTCAATCAAAATCTGATTGGTATGAGTAGGATACTAAAGAGTATTGTTTATTGTTGAGAATTTGTTAGAAATGGAACAGAATTTTGAACTGATTATATTTAGAAAGATGCAGATGCCGTTCATAAAAAGTCTGGATATTTGGGCTCTGGAGCTGGAGACAAGATTGTTCAGATCTGAAGCCTCTTTTTTACTGTTTACGTCCCTGTAAAACCCTGCTGGCTTTCCCCTCATATCAATGATACTTCCCTAATGATACAATTAAACACATTCATTTAGCTTTACATGATTATGTTCTGGAAACTACTCTATTATGGACTTTCTAGCCTCAGTTTTTCATCTACTCCATTTCTGCAGGGGCTGCTCTCTAAGTCGGTTACATATACATTTTTGGCACCATCTGGGATTTTGTAAATCTTCATGTCAGCAAAACTGGAAATGTGTGTTTATTTATTGTATGTGTCAAGAAATGGGACCTAAATGATTGTGGCCCAATGCCAGGCAGCCTCCCTGAGCAGATAAATACTGAATAAGTGATCAGTGATATGTTGGGCATCAAGAGAAATAGAGGGAGGAGGCCCTTGGGTTGAATAGACGAGCCTCTGAGTGGCTACTTGGTGAGTTACAGATGTATAGGGCTTAGTAATTATTCAATAGGAATACCTTGATATGGCCATAGGTTCAGGTAAATGTAATGCAGTTGTGAAATTCAGGAGTGAAGTATTAGAAGAGAACAGTTAAAGCAGGAGATCTTAAATAAAGGTATGGACCCTGTTTCCCAGAATGCTCAGTACCTGGGGTTTTCAGATGATGGGTCTTTCTGTAATTTGGATCTTCATCCCTTAAGTCTACTAGAAAATCATATAAACATGAAATAAAGCCAATAGGCTGGTTTTGCTTCCAATAAGGATTAATTCTATCTTAGTTGGGATCAAGTACAAGCTACTTTTTATAATACATGGAAGATGGCCTTTCTGTAATTTTGGGCTTTCTGGATAATGGGTTTCCAGGTTAATAGATTCTATACCTGTACTTTTAAGATCTGATTAGTCTATAGAAGCTAATTGGTTTGGTTTCTGTGGGTTCCTGCAACTATGTTAGTCCTGTATATTAGGTCACTGGAAGACCCTTGATTGGTCTCTCCATGCCCAAAGCAAAATACAGGTACAGAATCCGTTATCTTAAAACCTGTTATCCAGAAAGCTCCGAATTATGGAATGGCCATCTCCCATAGACTCCATTTTATCCAAATAATCCAAATTTAAAAAACGATTCCCTTTTGCTCTAGTGATAAAACAGTAGCTTGTACTTGATCCAACTAAGATAT
>CM044439.1:978446-984429 GCA_024363595.1 Xenopus borealis
ACTGAAGTTTATCAGAGCACAAGTCACATGACTGGGGGCAGCTGGGAAATTGACAATATGTCTAGCCCAATGTCAGATTTCAAAATGAAATATAAAAAAATCTGTTTGCTCGTTTGAGAAATGGATTTCAGTGCAGAAGTCTGCTGGAGCAGCACTATTAACTGATGTGTTTTGGAAAAAAAACTTTTTTTTCCCATGACAGTATCCCTTTAAGGAATGGAGTCCAAAACTGTATGCTCCAGGTAAGGCCTTATCTGTAAAATCCTTTGGAATTTCCTATAAACATAAATGCACCCATGTTGCCAATTCCGTGTAAAAACCTCTGTGGCATCTCTGTTCCATTGGCAATGATTAATCTCTACTTCTATTACCTACTGATATATAGACAATATATATAGACTATAGAATTGTGCTGAGCCCACTCCTGCTCCTACAAGTGTCTGGTACTGATGGGCTGACACAAATGCCTGTCCCACGCATGACAAACAAGAGATCTCAGTAGGAATAGTTGCATTGAATCACTGGGACCCTTCACACTGAGTAATAACATGTTGCTCTCACTAATTATTCCTTTTGGCTGCCTCTTAGATTATTTTAAGGGCTCATTTTATGCCTCTTTCATTTAATTACAATCATTACACTAAAGCGACAAAAATAAAACATCACTTGGACAACCAAAAAAAAAATATATATATCTATATAAACTTTTACTACTGAAATGCAGTTAACTATAGCAACCAAGGAGTAAAGAACTGTGATACCTTTATTACCATTTGGGCTAATTAAAACAAGGGCCACTCTGTTATCAGGTCTAATAAATGAAATATTTGCTTTCACTGTTGATTGGTAGCTATTCATTTATATGGAAATCTATAACCCTGGTAGTTCTCTAAATAAGGGTAGATTTATAAGGGTAGAATAGTAAATTCAAATTTGAAATTTTGAATAGTTTTTTTTTTTGGTCAAAACTCTCAAATTTGTATTGGCAATAATCCAAACGCTATTCGAATTCAAAAATCAAGATTTAATTTGACTATTCTCCGCCTAAAACCTGTGGCGTTCGTGTGGAAGTCAATGTCAGAGGTCCAGCGACCCATTTGAAGATATTAATGGCCTCCCTGACATTCCAGTTTTGATTTGAGTTTAGTCAAATTCAATTCTAATTCGATTCAAGTTTTTGAGCCTGTAATATTCGTTCAAGTTTTAGAGGTTCAAAATTTTTCTTAAATAACCTCCCATTAAAATTCTGAGTAAATTATGAGTAAAAAAATTTATTAGAGTAAAAAAATTAACGTGAAATTGAAATTCAAATTTTGATAAATGGGCCTTAGGGTTATATGACTATGAATATTCTCATTCATCCAGGTCATGGTACATTTATCACAAGTAACCCAAAACAACTGGACTTGCTGAGATATTTTAATGAAGACGTTTCACTGGTCATCCGAGCAGCTTCTTCAGTTCAACTGACTGGTGTAGGGAAGTTCTCGGCATATAGACTCTTCCAACAATCCAACCACAACGGCACATTGTAACTCTTCAGAGAGGGGACATCTGAAAGGGTTATAGTTTGTGCCATTGTAAACCTCCCAACATTTTCAAATAAGAAAGAAGGACATAGTGGATAACGCAAAATGTTGACCATGTCCACCTTTTAGCCACAGCCCCTACTACCTGGAGCATACAGAAAATGAAAAAAACATTAAAAAAACAAGTCAGTAAGATCACTGCATCACCTCCCCTACACTTGAACAAGCAGAATAGCATTGGAGAACTGTGGAACATTTGGTGGGTGAATTACTAAAACTCAAATTTATCTCAACTTTTTATTAAACCAAGATTCACCAAACTCCCATCCCCGATTTTATGTCATTTATCAATTAAATAACTGTGTGTGGGAAAAGACTTGATAAAGTTGAAGAAAACTACAAATTTATCGGATCTGCTGAACAAGTTGCTCAATTTTTTCAGGTTATCGCCGAAAAATCAGATTTTCAGATTATCGGCCAGAACAAATCACATTATCTTTACATTGTAAAAGAGACGTCTCCCACTGATTATATTCCACCTCAGAAGGTTTGAGATGGTGGATGTTCAGATGTGGACTTTTAGCAGCTTCAGGGTATAAAAAATCTGAAAAATTCTAGCTCTTTTATCATGAAAAATGAACATTTCCCCCCAAAAAACTATCCACAAAAAATCAATTAACCCCCTTAAACAACAAGCTGAGACTTTGGGGCGAGAATAACTACACTGGCTCACTTTGCCATTCTACTCGCAATGAGAGGGAGTTACATTGGAGAGAGGAGACTACAATTTCAAACTCCATCCCAGTCCCTAGAAAGTGTCCCTAGAGATTTTCCACCCCTTAGGCTCTGGCCTTTGTAGAATGGTCACAAAGCTGGGCCTGCTCATAATTTACCCACAACCTGATTTCAAGACGATGACAAGTTGTTTAGGTGGACAAATTTGTGAGTCAACTCTGCAATGAATATGTTTCCTACTTGCAATTTACATCAACTTTGAATGATGAAGTTTGTGATGAAGTTTGGGCAATAAACCACCCCATGTGCCAATGCCCTAATGGGCAAGCTCTTATAGATGGCCCCTTTAAGGCTCTCATCTGGGGGACACCACAATAGGATTACCAGCCTGCATTCTCCTAGTCATTACTGAACTACCCAGTACCACCCAACTAGCATGTGGCTCTTTAACTCCTAATTACGTCCCTGGGATTATCCCATGCTAAGTATATAGTCACTCTCAGGATTTGTTTTAGTCACTCTGTGGATTTGTGTTAGAAAACAATTCTGTCTTGGGGCTGTAGCATTTGGACCCACTGGTTTCATGAGATAAATACAAACACTCTGTCAATATAATTGCTGGAGTACATTTTAGTGCGAGTCTTACTATAAACAATCAGGGTGGCGCTTTCCCTCATACATATGAATACTATTAAAATGCCAATTTGGGTTTTGGTTGAAACATTTCAAAGCTAATTACTAAGAAAATAAGCTGCGATGTTGATAGGACTTTGAACGAAACATTCCAGCATTCTCTTCTAAATTGGATGGAAAAATGTTACGAATTGAACACCAACATTTACTGCTTTTTGGCCTCTTCTCTAATTGAAACTCTGGGTTTAAGAAGTATGAGAATAAAAATGACTCTTTGTGTGAGAGAAGCTGAGAATTGTAGTTTTTAGCTGGTGTGTGTGTGTGGGGGGAGCAAATGACCCATGGTGAGTATTTAGGTGACAATCCTAGCAGAAAGACTCCAGTTACTGGTTGGTGTGGTTAGGACTGCTCTACTAGGTTCTTAGGGCTTGTTGGTAGAGATGAAGTTTAACCGGCACCAGCAAGTGGTATAAAAGGGTGGCTGCTCCTAGTTATGGTGGACATGTTCAAATGGTCTATCATGGAATACGCCTTTCAAGAGGGAATGGGCCAAATGAATGAGGGAGGAATGAGGTTAGATTTCATTTCTACTGAGGTATATGTGGCCCAAGGAGGCTGTCACCCAAGGGCTCACCACCATCCATGAAGGCCCCACCCCCTTTTGTGAACTTACCACATTCACCCTCCCACCATATACCTTCTGTTTTGGTCCCTGCAAAACGATCCCCCACCCCACAGTTCCCAGATCTATGAAGAGGGTCCCACTGGACCCAGTCTGACCCGATAGACAGGTGAGGTCAACCTCGTGTTGATCCTGGTAGCTACTGGAGGCCAAATTGTTATTACCTCTTCCAATTTCCATTTGAATATGTGACCCTAATGAATATGTGTTTTCATTGATGTCTTTGTGTAGTGCATGTGCTCCTTCCACACCTTCCCTCATCCCTACATGGTCAATATGTCACAGCTGGGACTTTGCAACTTTCACATTCCCATCCTCTCATTCAGCCTCTGGATTGTGGGAAAATGTCCTTTGTGTCACTTGTGGCACTGGATAAAACAATATTCCAGTAAGAATCATCTGCCAACATGATCAGTCCCACCACGGCTATAAAATGTGGTCACATTGCGGTTACTTGTTCTCCTGACCCCAAAGCCAGTTAGGAGGAGCATTGTGCTTTTCATGTGTCAAACGCCTGCAATGAATCCATCAAACACACTATGTGTGTATCTATGTGTGTGTATCTATGTGTGTGTATCTATGTGTGTGTCTATATGTGTATATCATGACTTCATCCCAAAACCTTGCACGGGAAACTGTTAGAGAATGGCTGAAGGCAGCAGCGTTGGGCATATGGTTTGTGTTATCTGCTGCGCAAGGTCTTCCTGGGAATCATCATTTGTCACATGGAGTAAGTGCCCTTGTTACGTTGTGCCAATCAGTTGAGCCATTATTTATTATTGTGCTTATCCCAGATACTCCTATTGAAGGGCCACTTACCCTTCACAAAACAGATCTTTAAATAGTAGACTTGAAACAATGAGTCCTCTAATGAGTTCTCCAAAAGATTTTCCCAAGGGTTCTATCCACTAAAGGTCAGTATAAATGAACATTTCAATGATGTTCTTATCCTTGGGTTTATTAAATCAAAACTATGCACAAACACTGCAGAAACTAATTCAGGACGGGGGGGGGGTATTGCATGTGGCAGAGTAAATCAAAGAGTCATTTTTTTTGTAATTGCCCCCCCAGTTGTACCCTCGACAGCTGCCTGTGTTAGTGTTAGACCCACACTGGACTCTTCATCTCTGGGCTGATTGCTCTTTGGTGATCTCCTGTGTTCAAAGCACACACACACACATACACACACACACATACACACACACATACACATACACACATACACACACACACATACACATACATACATACACACATACACACACACATACACATACACACACACACACACATACACATACAAACATACATACACACACATACATACATACATACACACACACATACACACACACATACACATACATACATACACACATACACATACACACACACATACACATACACACACACATACACATACAAACATACATACACACACACATACACTATGTCACTTTGTTTCTACGTCACTCTGAGCTGCACAACTGCCCGTTATATGGAGAATATTAGTGTCTGTATAATCGTCTCACATACTGTACAAGTGCGAATATTAGTGGAATGAAAGAAGGAAGGTGAAACAGAAGGTGAAACAGATGAGAGGTCATTATGTTGTTGTGGTTGTTTGTTGGGCAGGCCATTAATGTTAATTCTTTTTATTATATCTATTTTGTATCAAAATGAATGGAAGTAATTCATCGTTAAGAGGTTGTTTACTATTGAATTGTGGGAAATCAACATGAATGAATAATTGAAGATCTGTTTTTATGCGCTCACACATGAAAAAACTAATCTTCAGTTCTGAGCATCACATTGTGACAAATAGTGAAATATTAATATTATGAGAGTAATTCAGGTAAGAGTCTTCAGGCCGCATGAGCCATTTCATATAGTAGCCCATTTACAAAGGGCTAAACACAGCAGAGCATTAAAAGCCCCAAAGTAGGCAGAATCTAGACACATAGGGGTAAATTCATCAAAGAGTGAAGATCCGCCACTAGAGGGAAATTCCACAGCTCTCCATTCAATTCTATGGGATTTTGCAAGGAGTATTCATCAATGTGTGAAGTGAACGTTCACTCATTGATAAATACGCCTTTAAATATCCCATAGAAATGAATGAGTGGTGGAATTTCACTCAAGTGGCGGAACTTCACTCTTAACTTCACTCTTTGATGAATCTCCCCCCATAGTGTCCTGTAAATATGGTGCAAACTCTTGTCTGTAGCACAAGACTGAAAATGAAGCAGAACGTAGAATAAGCTGCAGGCATTAAAGGTCAATCTACACATGCTCCTACTTGTGAGTCGTGTGAGTTGTGCATGTACGTGGGTGGCCATGTGGATTGGCATGTAGATGGGCATGTGGGTGGGCATGTAGATGGGCATGTGGGTGGGCATGTGGG
>CM044439.1:1037129-1052129 GCA_024363595.1 Xenopus borealis
TGCCTGTAGCTCTCTGTATCATCTGCCTGTATCTCTCTGTATCATCTGCCTGTATGATCTGCTGCCTGTATCTCTCTGTATCATCTCCCTGTATGATTTACTGCCTGTATCTCTCTGTATCATCTGCCTGTAGGATCTGCTGCCTGTAATATCTGTCTTTATGATCTGCCTGTATGATCTCCCTGTAGGATCTCCCTGTATAATCTGCCTGTATGATTTACTGCCTGTATCTCTCTGTATCATCTGCCTGTAGGATCTGCTGCCTGGAATATCTGCCTGTATAATCTGCTTTATGATCAGGAATGATCTGCCTGTATGATCTGCTGCCTCTAAGATCTGTCTGTATGATCTGTCTGTAAGATCTGTCTGTAAGATCTGATTTTATGCTGCCTGTCTGTGCTTTTATTATCTGCTGCCTGTAAGATCTGCCTTATGATCTGGTATGATCTGCCTGTAAGTACTACCTGTAAAGGTGGCCATACACGGGCTGATAAAAGCTGCAGACAGACTGAGTCGGCAGCTTATCGGCCCATGTATGGGGCCCTCTGATGGGCTTCCCTTATTAATATCTGGCTGAAAGTTGGCCAGATGTCAATCAGGCAGGATTGAAAATCCCGTTGGATCGCGGCTGCATCTGTTCGGTGATGCGGTTCTTAGATCCGACCGCCCGTATCCCCTGCATTGTGATCCAATTGTGGGCCCTAGGGCTCAAGGTGGGCACATTGGAGAGAGATCCGCTTGTTTGGTGACATCGCCAAATGTGCGGATCTCTCCGTGTATGGCCCCCTTTAGTTCTGCTGTCTGTAAGATCTGCCTGTAAGATCTGTCTGTCTGTAAGACCTGCCTTATGATCTGCCTTTATGATGCTCCTGCCTAATGGCCTTATAAATAGGTTTATGCACTGCAGATGCAGCCTTGGCCAATCCAACAGGCTGTCTTTATTCCCTTACACCTGCTGTCCTGACTGCTGCTCATCTGTATCTCTAACCATCCTCCTCCCTCACTCACTCACTCACTCACTCACTGCCGATATTCACTGATGGAATATAGGCCAATGACAAATATCATGTCTCCTTGCTACTCTCTGGGACTTATTGTCTGACAGTTTCATTAGTATAAGAGCACCTGGCAGTGAGTTATGGACATTTTGATTTAAGTAGCGTGGTTCAGTGATTGGATATTGGATATCTGGTATGCAAACTGATGTGCTGCCCTCGATAGTCTTCCAACCATGGTTCAATAAGTAATAAACCAATTGTTCTCTATTTGAAACCTTTTTATGAACTAACAGAGACCCCAACCCAAGGTTGGATCTCAAGAGGGCTTGATCTGAAAAGGTCTATAAATCATATTATCATTATGTTTGGTGGGTTTCCGCTAGGTTCCCTTCCCCACTCAAGCACTTACTGGTTAACTGTAATTTATTTAGTAAATATTGGAAATAAAATCCTAAGCCGCTTGAGAACCTTATAATGAACCCCAAGTTCTACAGCTGATTAGTAGAGAAAGCATTTGTTTTCAAAGCTGGAGTGAAGAGGAGGCCTTGTAGCCCCATCAATAAAAAGTATCTGAGCTAAGAAAAATAAAAATTATCATCTGAGCTAAGAAGAATAAAAAGTATCTGAGCTAAGAAGAATAAAAAGTATCTGAGCTAAGAAGAATAAAAAGTATCATCTGAGCTAAGAAGAATAAAAAGTATCTGAGCTAAGAAGAATAAAAAGTATCTGAGCTAAGAAGAATAAAAAGTATCTGAGCTAAGAAGAATAAAAAGTATCTGAGCTAAGAAGAGCAAGCCTGAAGCCCTGTAGTGTTCCTCTGCTTCTTCCACATCTGCACCTATCCAGTAACCTTACAAACACATTTGCATAAACATGGGGTTCAGGTAGAACTTGCTGAATACATTGATTCATAAAACAATCACTAATGAGACATTTAAGGCAGTGACCAACCAGCAGACAGGGCTGACTGGCCATCAGGCTTGGACCTCCTGCTTTATGCTCAGGCTCCAAGTGATTTCATCTTGGGAAACCATTACATAAAGCAGTGATCTTCCACCTCTTCTCACTGTTTACTCAAACACTTACCATCATGTCTTCTGTCATTGGGATGCTGGGAATTTAAGGCCAACACTTGGAGAATAGAGGTTTAGGATGAAGCCGTTTTATTGGAGCTGCACTACATTTCTATTAGGGATGCACCGAATCCAGGATTCAGTTCTGGATTCGGCCAGGATTCGGCCTTATTCAGCAGGATTCGGATTTGGCCGGATCCTTCTTCCTGGCTGAACTGAATCCAAATCCTAATTTGGGGAATGGAAATTGCATGACTTTTTGTTACAAAACAAGGAAGTAAGAAATGTTTTCCCCTTCCCAACCATAAATTGCACATGCAAATTAGGATTCGGTTCAGTATTCGGCCAGATCTTTTGCAAAGGATTCAGGGGTTCGGCCGAATCCAAAATAGTGGATTTGGCGCATCCCTAATTTCTATGAAGCACTTTCATTGTCTGGAGCTCCACTGCTATTGTCATCTTACATAGGCTTAGGATAATCACTGCTCCTATTAAACGAAAATCAACTCAAAGCCCATTTTCAAACAAGGCACTAACAAACCATAGGAAGGCATATTTTTAGACTTGGATAAAATTGATTATATTGCATAAACGACACATAAAAAAATCTCCTACTTGTGAGTTTTCCAGCTGTTGCCAAACCTCTCGGCAACATTCAAATCATGTATTCTAATTATTTATTATGTATAGATGGAATGAGCCCTGTTATGTTAGTACAGCTGCTTATTGGCTCACAATGCTGTGAGATGTTGTGTTAGAGTAAATTAGAGTCAGCACCCTCCCACAAGCACTGTTAGTTGGTTACAAATTGGGCATCGATGAGCGACATCCAAGGGGTGAGCTGGGCTGAATTTAATTAGTATAATTAGTATACCTTATACTTGGCACTCTCTGTGCAAAACCAACTCTGATAGTTAGCTCTCCTGGCTACGTGGTTTGAAATAAGCCAAAGATGCACCCAAACATGTTGGGGCAGATTTACATTAATTCCCATGAAGGATTCGAATATTCAATCGGATTTTCAAAAATATTCGGATTCGAATTTCCAATATGCAAATTAGGCAAATTCGACCAAATTCGACCATCGACCATTTGAATTCGAATTGAATTTTATTTGAATATTCGAAAATCGTTCGAAAAATCAATTCGAATCTAATTCGATCGAATTTCCCTATTTGATCATTCGATCGATCGAATTGCGCTAAAAAAATCGAATTCGAAATTCAAATTTTTTTAATTCCCCACTATTCCCTGGTTGAATTTCGAATTCTTTTTGCATTCGAAATTCGACCCTTAGCAAATCTGCCCCGTTGTGTTTCACACTTACTGCCATCTCAAGAACACTTTACTATAAATTACCACTTTACTATAAATTACCACTTTACTATAAATTACCACTTTACTATAAATCACCACTTTACTATCAATCACCACTTTACTATAAATCACCACTTTACTATAAATCACCACTTTACTATAAATGACTTCCCATTGAAGCTTCTTTCAGACACTGAATTTCACTAGAAGAAAAGTCAACAAATAAACAAGGAAAGTTTAGGGTTGCTGCAAAGATCATTTTCTGCATATTAGGGTAAAACACAGTAATCCAGAGGTTTTCACATTTGGGGCACTTTAAAAGCAATGGCCCATAGCAAGGTTTTGGATATTTTACCAACCACATCTGTTACATAGTGGGCCTCAAGCTGGCGTTCATTGGCAGCAACGAGGGTGGACTGTGATTGACAGCTGTATGTGTGATCAATGGATCCTCAGTGGGGCCATTAAAGAGCAATTTTCATATGTTTACATGAACAAAAACCTTGTGGAATATCAAGCTTGTCATGTGAGTTCGCAAACAATACACATCTTGCATGGAAAGTAAAACGAAGATAATACTTTGCCTTAGACTTAATGAGCTCTTACTGCATCTGTGTATTGTCTCAGCGGAGTCTAATGATATCCACATCAACTGCGGCACGAGTATATACATAGATATAAATAAACTGATAAAAACTATAAAATAACTAATAGCAACAGGTTTAACTGAACCGTCCAAGAAAAATAAGTGTAAAGGCTGGACACGAATATGGGAAGAGGTTCCCTTTAAATAAACAGAAGGGTTTATAATTGGATCTGTGAATATATCTTCACATTCAAACTGTATATACTTCAGGGTTTCCAATGAAGAAGCTTAAAGCATCCGTGCGACTATAAAACTAAGTAGCTCTTGATGTAGTAGCTGGATGAGCTTTTTAATCTTCTTAATGCCCTATGGACATGCCGCATATATTGCTCAGCAACTCAACGGCAGTAATGAGATTGACTTAATTAAATGTATTCCTCATTGTTGTCTACTCTCATCTTCCTTTCAGAGAAGGGGATTATTCTGCACATGTTCACTAGTATTCAAAGTGCCTCTCTACTCTTCCACATATACATATATATATACATATATATATATATCCAGTATAGAGAGAGAAAGAGAGGGGGAGATAGAGACAGAGAGAGAGAGAGAGTATGTTTCAGAAATTATTAAAAAGACACTAAGTACTAAGAGGTGCAAGTATGTGCCCTTTAGTAAACACTTACAGTAAGAAGCACTTATGCTCGAACTTGGGGTAATGATATAAAAGATGTGAAACCTGCTACTTGCTTAGTAACCCAAAGCAACCAATCAGGAGTAGGAATTAACACATATGGCTGATTGCTATAGGTTATTAGATTTGGGCACATTGTGTGCCTTTAATTAAATCACCTTCTGCATTTTTATTGGAGAAACCCATGAAAGCCCTGAAGTCTGTTGGTACCCGTGTTACAAATAATGAGTGTGCATGTGCCAAGTCCCCAGAGGTTTAGCAGCATGTAGTGAGGGGGCGAATCTATCCCGTTTCGCTTCGCCGAAAAAATTGGAGAAAAATTTGTGAAACGAGTCGCGTCATCAGTTTTGGCGCTTTGCGTTTTTTTTTACGCCAGCAAATTTTTTAGGCAAGCAAATTTTTTATCCCATTTCGCTTCGCCGAAAAAAATGGAGAAAAATTCACGAAACGAGTCGCGTCATCATTTTTGGCGTGCGTCACGTTTTTTTTTTGTTGCTCGCAAATTTTTCGGCAGGCGAATTTATTCACAGCAGCGAATCGCGGGAATTCAACGCGAATTTCCACCTGGCGAATAAATTCGCCCATCACTACATGTAAGCATTGAAACCCTTAACCAATCACAGCTTTGCCCTCACATAGGGAAATTGATAGTGCAGTTCCCTGTTAGGTCCGGTGACAACTGGTTGCCCATTCACATGATTCATGGACTTGTTCTCCACTGGACCTCCAGAACAGACTGTGATGTGGGATTCCTGTAAGGATATGGGGCAAAGATTTTTTTTAAATATGTTCCCCTTCTCATACATAATTAAATATATTATTGAAATGATTTATTCCTATAGGATCTGCAGTGATCAATAGTACTCACTGTTATAATCAGGAGCCAGATATTATGGCAGTGGCTGATTAATACTAATAGTTCTGCTGAATCAGATTCATAATCAGCCGTGTTCATTTATTACCAAATTAATTCTTTTTTCCCCTAAGAACAGTTGACTCGTGTGGTCAAACACTTTTCAGTAACTGGAAAATACAGAAGATTCCAAGAACAATCATTTCTGACATTTACCTTTGTTAGTAGAATTTGGGACAATAGTTTCTCTGTTCCTCAATTTACTGTGTTTGTAGTGAAACCCACTCAGCTATAAGATAAAATGGGGAGTTGGGGAATCCTATTGTTATGTCCCTGTCAGATACTAATAATCCTAATAATGAAAGCTGTAAAAATGAACATTATTGAGATTACTGGGCCTGGGGGAAATCCGTCTATGACAAAACTAAAATAATGGGGCTTATTGACCAACCCTACAGGTACAAGAGCTGCAGACCTATCTATGGACCTGCACCCTTGGGACTTTACACTTGTACCTGATTACAAATCCAGCATGAGGTGCAGCTGTTTTGGGTAGAAGGGAGCACATCCAAGTAATGGACAAGGGTTCCTCCTAGGGACACCCACCTACTCCCTAATCTGGACGAGACTCTGCCAAGTACAGACATTACTGGTGCAGCTCTTTGTGCAACATTCTAGGAGTGCAAATGGGACAAAGTGCTTTCAATTCATTGTTTGGACTTTGTACGTCGCCCTGTCTTTCATAAGAGATTAAATAACGTAATGTTTGACCTAACAGACTCCTAATCTATGGGAAACTTACAAATTGTTTCTGACACCAGGAGCTCACCAAGCGTTTCTCTGTGAGTTTCAAGTGTTTCATTTTTATTTATTTTTTTGTAACCTTTGTTTAAAAAAGCTAAGGTTCAATCTGATCCCATTACACTGATATAAACAAAAGGAGGCATTAAGTCCCTGATTCTAGTAGGGCTCAACATAAACAGTCTGGCTGACATTAGGGAAGATTACAATAGGAACGTTGAGATTGAAGGTTACAAGGAAGAGGTTGGACAGTCTGGTTTGTATCTGCTCCTTCCAACAAAGTGACCTGTTCCTTGATTGACACAATTGGGCTAAAGCGTCAGTACTGACAGCCTGAGGTGTTGGAGCCCACAGGACTAGTCATTTTAAACTTCCCTGATCCTTCAGTATGATGGATGTCAAAAGATACAAATATAATTGGGCAGTCAATCCAAAGGTCCTTGGGCTACATCCAAGGATACCAGCAGGAACATCAGCACTACTATACACTTCCACACTGCAAGGCTACTCCAACACAAACATTATAATCCAGAGGAACAGAGAAAATACAATATTGCTGTTTTCAAGGAAAAGAACAAATACTCAAGATTTCACACTGGAGATAACAGACAACACTCCAATGCAAGGATCTATTAATATCATAGAATGTATGAAACTCATAACAAAGGACAAACAGAACATACAGTAACAATAACCAGGAGACAATGGTAGTTATGGGGTAACAGGGACAATACGTTGCGCTTTGACCCATAGCAACCAATCAGCCGTTAGCTTTTACTGCTCTGCCCCAGTTACTATACTGAAAGCAAACATCTGATAGGTTGCTATGGGATACTAGATCACAACTATCTTTGACCTTCTTATGACCTTACTGTTGCTGGTTTATTTAAGGATTTGCAAGAATATTCCGGGGGCTTCATTTAAGAAAAAATCATACGGCTGTAACAATGTTAAAACTAAAAATAGAGATAGAATAGGTACAATGTGGCTAATTCCATCCTGAAGACTATGGGCTTGACAGCTATATTATTATTATTATTATTATTAATAATAATAACAATAATCTCAATAAATACACTGTTATTTGGGTGCGTTGCTTTGTAATCTGCAAGATGACCTCCCTATGGTTGAGAGACAGACTCCTAAAAACTGAAGTAAACAAAAATATAAGTGTTCCTTCCCAAACACTATAATGAAGTTGGGAAAACCAGCCAAGATTGTATTCATGAAAAGAGTCTAAATAAAATGTGCAGCGGTTTCTTCCTCCCATTGTTCTCTGGGTTTAGGAATGTGACAGATATGAATTTAAATCCTCAAGAACAAAAATATCCTTTCCCCATGTGGATTCTATAAGTCAATAGAAAGTTCCAAATGTTTTCAGTTACAAATGAGATCCTTCTTGTAGTTTACTGTCACTGCTATAATTAAACATGAGGTTCTTTGTTGACTATAACTTTTTCAAGAGAATCACTACAGTGGGCTACATCAGGCTCATCAAGTCCTCAACTCTAGTAGGACTTCTTCAACCTGTAATGATACGGGAGATCCTCTATTAGTTCTACCTCTGTCAAGAGAATTGATATCATAGGTCAAATCAGGCCAATCAGATCTTGAGGCCAGAGGAGGCACAATGCAGAACTTTGGAGAACATTGGATGAACAAATCTTTCAAACCCAAACAGGCTTTCTCCACCAGAGCTGCCCATTCTACATAGACTATTCTACAGGTAAAATAAACCAAACTGGCACTGACAGGGATCAGCTATAAGTAAAGTCTGGTCACACCAATATCAGAGTCAGGATGGTTTCTACTACTTGGAGAAAAAGCTGTGCCAGTGAGGAGTTCCAATGGGAAAAATGTTGGAGTGATAGGTGCCATTTGAGGTCAGGATCCTACTACTGTGTTTTTAGAAAAGCTACTGGCAAGGCAAGACCAAGCCCAAACCAAACAAAAATACAAAAAAAGTATGTTTAAAAAAAACACAGTTAATTCTTCTGTCAGACAAAAAGGAAGGAAATGTAGGAATCACTTGAGAAATGTCGGCATCAAGACAGGGTTTCTAGTAGTTACAGAATAGCTGATTAATAAGTCTTCAGACAATTTATCATAAGCAACAAAACACTTCTCAATCAAAAGAACAATTTGTTATCTTGTTGTTTTTCCTCCTCAATTCCTAGTTTATACACTCTGCTAAGAAACTAGGGTTGAGGGTGGGTAAGTGATACCTACAGTATAGGTGATGTAGGGTTGGGGGTGGGTAAGTGATACCTACAGTATAGATGATGTGGACCTCTTCTTCTTAGGTGTTGGGGGGATATCTAATATCTAGACTGGGTACATGTTCAGCCATAGCGGCCATCAAATTTCTTAACACAGTCTCTGCTGAGATACATTTATGATTGGACATGGTGTTTATGGGTGGACTTAGCTGTTCCATTATGAATATGTCGGGGGGAGTCAGATTTCCATTTTATTATATTTCATCCTATTGGCGGTATACAGGATTAGGGGATGATGGAAGGACTCTCATCCTCCAGTGATGAGTCTTTCCATGCTCATATCAATGGCAGAAAGTACAGATGTGACTTTATTTGGAATTAAATCTTCTGACAGTGGCCTTGCTCTCCTGAAACACAGCAAGCTGCTTCCCATTGACATCTGTAGGGATGAAGCTAAACAAAAACATCTGAGATACCCCTAACCCCAGTATTAGGAGCCTTCAACACCCCAGTATTAGGAGCCTTCCACACCCCAGTATTAGGAGCCTTCCACACCCCAGTATTAGGAGCCTTCAACACCCCAGTATTAGGAGCCTTCAACACCCCAGTATTAGGAGCCTTCAACACCCCAGTATTAGGAGCCTTCAACACCCCAGTATTAGGAGCCTTCAACACCCCAGTATTAGGAGCCTTCAACACCCCAGTATTAGGAGCCTTCAACACCCCAGTATTAGGAGCCTTCAACACCTCAGTATTAGGAGCCTTCAACACCCCAGTATTAGGAGCATTCAACACCCCAGTATTAGAAGCCTTCAACACCCCAGTATTAGGAGCCTTCAACACCCCAGTATTAGGAGCATTCAACACCCCAGTATTAGAAGCCTTCAACACCCCAGTATAAGGACCTTCAACACCCCAGTATTAGGAGCTTTCAACACCCCAGTATTAGGAGCCTTCAACACCCCAGTATTAGGAGCCTTCAGTAGTAATTGTTTGCATTAATTGCTTTAGCCAGTAATACTACACTTTGTGCTCCCTATTTAATTGGATCACATGGAGTAAGAATCTGCCAGTTGAGCTATGTGGCAGCACCTGAAATCATAGAGAAAGTGTTTTTATAGCAGTGTTATTCCAGCAGGCGGAATTCAGGAGCCAGTAAATACACTGGCAGACGTGTGCCCGGGGTCCCCGGGTTGTTTCAGCAAAAGCTCAGAATTGTTAAACAGGATTTAACCTACAATATAAACTAAATTTGTGTAAAAACGAAGCAAATGTTTCTGAACAAAAACAGTGGAGTGGAAACAAAAAGAGCCGGGTTTTAAATAGCTGCTGTCTTTATAGTAAAAAATAGATCTAATAAAACATAACAGTAATTATATGTTAGTACTTTGGACATGCTAATGGTCAAATATTTAGACTGGATCCAGTGCCAATGCTTATAGGGATATGACTTTATAAGGAGCCTAAAAAGACTGCTCCATGTTTGCTTAGAATGGGGCCAAACGTCTCCTGTAAAAGAAAGACTCTGCCAGAAGAATGTCAGCAGCAGAGACAATTATTTGCTTCATTAGAGCTTTAACACCCAGACCTGGGAAAGGTTTGATCACACGAATGGGACAATATTGACTTGGCTATTCAGCAGGCTACTGGCCGACCCACTGAGACAAAATAATGGCCTGGGTCAGTGACTACAATGATGCTAAAAATGATAAATTATCTGATCACTGACCATTAAGTGACATCATGGGACGAGACTAATACGTATGATCCATGCTTCTCTCTAAGCTCTAATACCACTGTATTGGCCTTCATCAGGGTCACAACTGGGACGAGACTAATACTTATGATCCATGCTTCTCTCTAAGCTCTAATACCACTGTATTGGCCTTCATCAGGGTCACAACTGGGGTCGGCAGATGAGGCACTTGTGGGGGTGGTGCAGTAGGTGGGGGAGTAGATCATCAGGGCAGCGCAGAGAGCTGGGGATTAGTGATGGGCGCATTTGTCCAGTTCCAGTCAAAATGAGCGAAACTGTGAAAAATTCACAAAATGCGATTTTGATGCAGGCGTCAATTCATGGGCATCAAAATTGACACCGTTGGTAATTAGATTCACGTCTATTTTGTCCAATTGCAGTAAAGTCAATGGGTTGCCTGCACCAAAATGGTTGCTGGTGTCAAAAGTTTTTTTGACCCAGCAAAATTTCCACGTGGAGAATAAATTCACCCATTACTAGTGGGGACAGTGAGAAGAGAAGCAGAGATTGTGCAAAATGAAATTAGACTCTGGTCTTCATTATCTCTTTTATATGTTTTTTTTTAAATCACAATGTATTCGAATTTCTGAATATTTTCAGCTTGCAGCTGGGTATTCTATCAGCTTGTTCAATAAACAGATGAACTAAAAGGTTTCAGTATTTATTGCTGTTATTGTTTCATTAATTATCTTTCAGGCCCTGACCTGTCGATCTTCCCTTCTAAACGTCTAAGCATTCCGCTTGCTCGGGTATATAACGCATAGCAACCACATGATATTCCGAGAATGGGGAAAAAAAAGAAATGAACACTAGGAATACGAATCACCTTAGAATATATTATACAATGGGCAGAAATACATTGGGGATTATTTATATTATACACAGGTTTTGTCAGGTTTTCGAGGCTTTTCATAGGGGAAAGGACCAAAGGTTTGTTCTATATTCATGAGGCATATTTGTCTTATCAGCGCTGTGTTTATAGTTCCAGGATCCAACGTAAATGATTTGTTAGGAAAGTAGATAATAAGTTTGGCCGGGACAGTCTGCTCCTTGTGAAGAAATAACTATATCAATGTCTGTCACTTTCATTCATTGGCTGCGACTGTAGTGGGACATAAAGTCACACGGAGGGAAAACACGTGGGAATAAAAGGCACAAAGATAAAGGTTGTTGGGCACACGTGTTGCCGGAGATAAACTCATCGGTGAAGTAAAGTCGTCGGTACATTGGCACCAATAATGTGATCAATTCCCAGACAGCATTGGACAGAATTAAAGGGGTTGTTCACCTTTGAGTTAACTTTTAGTATAATGTAGAGAGGGACATTCTGAGACAATTTGCAATTGGTTTTCATTTTTTATTGTTTGTGGTTTTTTACTTATTTAGCTTTTTATTCAGCAGCTCTCTAGTTTGCAGTGTCAGCAATTTGGTTTCTAGGGAACAAATTACCCTAGCAACCCTGCATTGATTTGAATAAGAGACTGGAATATGAATAGGAGAGGGACTGAATAGAAAGATAAGTAATAAAAAGTAACAATAACAATACATTTGTAGCCTTACAGAGCATTTGTTTTTAGATGGGGTCAGTGACCCCCATTTGAAAGCTGCAAAGAAACAGAAGAAAATTGCAAATCATTAAAAAACTATGAAAAATAAATAATGAAGTCCAATTGAAAAGTTTCTTAGAATTGGCCCTTCTACAATATACTAAAAGTTAACTTGAAGGTGAACCACCCTTTAATTCTACAAATAATTGTATTTATTCCCTCTGTAATATTTCTGTGTAATTTGAAATATTCAATGCAGCAAGGCCTCCAATGTCTATTGTTTCTTTACTGCCTCCAATCAGCAGTGTTTTATGTCCCACCAAGGACAGTTATAAAATAAACTTGCTCCCATCTACACACTCCTTGCACTTGTATCTGCACTGGGGCCGCCATCAGGGGGGACTAGGCGGCTTATAAATGATTAGAGGGATTAGCCGGCCTCCCTTGAGTCACCGTAGCCACTGCCGAAGTAGAAGCTGAGCTGACGAAAGCAGCCGAAGAAGAAGTTCCATTGAACACCAATGGTTTTTGGGTTTTTTATCTTAAACCCTGGACACTCATTTTTTTTTTTTTACTTTAAGGGAGAGACCCTGGCCACCAATGTTTTATTAAAAACTTTTATGGGACAAAGTAGGACAAAAGGGGGGAGTCAAGTTTTCAGAGCAGAATTGGGCAGCACCTCCATAGGTTTCTTTTTATTCTCTCATATGAACCAACATGGCGTTTCCAGTAGGTGAAAGTTTTCACAGGTCTCCTGCTCTCCTGCTAATCTGTCTGACTACTTTGCTGATCTGTCTAATTACTTTGCTGATCTGCCTGACTACTGCGCTGATCTCTTTGACTACTGTGCTGATCTGTCTGACTACTTTGCTGATCTTTCTGACTACTGTTACTTTGTATCAACAGCCATCTGTCCTCAGCCTGCATCCTCTAAACCCCACAATTCCCTGCACCCGTGATATCAATAAGGAAAATCCCAGTACAATGCATTGTGAGTTGTGTAGTTCCTGCATGCCGTCTGTAAGCTGTGGAGAAGTTGTTACAATTTGTAAGATCAGTGTTTATTCCCTCCTACCTAAGAGAAGAACGGAGTCTGTTACACAGCTGCATTTCAGCCTAGAAAATGTCATTTATTCATAATTTGTGAAGAAACAGGTATATGTGATGGGAATATTAGGGGTTTCTGTGTTATGTGGGCTTCCTATCTAATTTAGGTTTGGGGAGTTCCCCTTTAATAAAGCAGCAGGTTCCTTCTATAGTCAGAGGAATCTAATGCAATGGGACAGTCTGGATTTATACACAATAAACACCCCCAGGAAGGGTCTGATAATAATGACATTATTGTAGGAAAGGGCAGATGAGACAGGTCTGTACAGGTGAGACAAGAGAAAGGCTTTGCTTGTGTTTATGGGACTCAATAAACAGAATGTGCCCGGAGTTTATCCAAGAGATCAGTCAGAACTTGAGTGTAAATCTCATGTATAACATTCATCTGCAGCTGAACGTTCTCATATATTCCCTGATACCAGCGCAACATGAGTGGGACTGGCCCACCAGAATTCCAGGAAAACTCCCGGTGGGCCCAGGTGTCAGTGGGCCCTCATGCTGCTAAACTTTTGGCCTATTTCATGGCCATTCCCTATTTCTATGAGAACAAAGAGGCTAAATGGAATAATTGATTATAGTATGTAAAGAAAACAAACTAGGAGAATAGAGGTTGATTGAGGAGAAGAAGAATATTAGTACTGAGAGTGGGCCCCTGGTCTAAGGTTTTATGTTGGGCCCCTGGTCTAAGGTTTTTGGGTGGGCCCCTGGTCTAAGGTTTTTGGGTGGGCCCCTGGTCTAAGGTTTTTGGGTGGGCCCCTGGTCTAAGGTTTTTGGGTGGGCCCCTGGTCTAAGGTTTTTGGGTGGGCCCCTGGTGTCCCAGTCCGACACTTCCAGGAGCTGCACAATGAATTTCTCTTTATTTCAGCCCCGTGCAAGAGATGTATTGTGTATAGCAGGACCAGCATTTACTGCAGCCAATTATCCCCTAGACCAGTGATCCCCAACCAGTAGCTGGTGAGTAACATGTTGCTCTCCGACCCCTTGGATGTTGCTCCCAGTGGCCTCAAAGCAGGTGATTATTTTTGAATTCCAGGCTTAGAGGCAAGTTTTAGTTGTATAAAAACCAGGTTTAATGTCAAACAGAGCCTCAGTGTAGGTTGAAAATACAGATAGGGGCTACCAAATGGCCAATCACAGCTCTTATTTGGCACCCCAAGAACATTTTAATGCTTGTGTTGCTCCCCAACTCCTTTTACTTCTGAATGTTGCTCACGGGATGAAAAGGTTGGGGACCCCTGCTCTATACTAATCTATATGAGGGGGTCATTGGACACAACATTGTGAATAAGTTAATCATCTCTTTAGCAGTTATCCACAATGTGCCCAGCCAGCCTGATGCACTGCAAGTCATATAGAATATATATAATATATAGATGTGAATACACACACACAACACAATAGGCAGGACAACTGAGTGCAACACACTGACACACACACACAGCAATATTGTTGTTATTGTCCCCGGCTAAACTCTGACATAATGAAGAATCCCTTGAGAAGACAAATGAATAGTGATGGGCGAATCTGGGGCACTTTGCTTCACCAAAACAGCGAAGAATTAGCGAAACTCCTCCCACGTCTCGTTTGGGATGCAGGCGTCCGTTTTTTGATGCGGGGGTCCACTTTCAGACGCCAGCGCATTGCTGTTTTTGGACACCGGCTTCCGTTTTTTCCGGCGCCGGCATTGGGCGCTGGTGTCCAGAAATGGACGTCCGTGAATTTTCGACAGGCAAAATTTTTCTGGCAGTTTGCGAATTGTGGGAATTCACCGTGAATTTGCGTCAGCCGAATAATTTCACCCATCACTACAAATGAAGCCACAGAAATAACTGTATTGTCCCTGTGCTGTTTCAGAGAACAACCAAGTGGCCAAAATACAGTTTTTGTAGCATAAAATGACTATGAGCCCAGGGAAATATGAACTGAAACACCCACAAATGTGTAAGTGCTCCCCACAATCCTATTCTCATTTATTCATCATCCTTCCTCCTCACTCACATTAATCTCACCGGAGCTTACAATCTAATCACATGTGCCTGGGAGCTTGCA
>CM044439.1:1070067-1081615 GCA_024363595.1 Xenopus borealis
CCCCCATACGCTTTTTTGGCAAAGACTTGATTGAATACCATTCCTACGATCAAACTCCTTGATCATTCAAATCGTACGAATTATTCAAACGAAATAGAAATACTTTATTCGAGGAATCGAAAAATCGGTATTCGATCATTTGATCATCATAGAGGAATCGACTATCGAGGAAAATGATAGCCTAAAACTATTCTATAAGCATTCGAATACTGAACGAATTTGAGGGATTTTTGGGGAATAATAGTAAATTTGCCCCATTATGTGTAAGGTTGAATGTTGGTGTCTGTGGTGTTAGAGTCTGGGGCAACTCAGTAATTCAGGTGCAGACTCTAAACTGATACAATTTTGCAACATTTAGCTGATACATTTCTCAGCAGCATCTCTGGAGTATTAGCAACTATTGTATCAATTCTAACAGCTGCCTGTAATGAAACCCAGGGATAAAGAAGAAACCGATCAACTAAATTTTACACTTTACACTTGAATATCAGAAAAACGATCACACATCGAAAATAGAAAGTAATCGAAAAGAGTCTTTATTTCTGGTGAACTCTCTGAAAGCAATTTGTTGTTTGAAGATGACAAACCCCTTTAAGAAATGTTTGATGGTCTTCATTTTTTATAGTTTCCAACAGCCCCAACAAGCATTGTTCTTTGAAGCTACAATTAGATCACTGCGTTTTATTCATTGTGTTTATTTTAATGTACTTCTATTACTGCTATACATTTATATATATTACATATATTACTATATGGGCCTCTCCTGTCCATTTCCCAGAAGCAATTTCAACCACTACTTGGTTGCTAGGAAAGATTGGACCTTAGTAACCAGACAGCTGCAGAAATTCCAAACTGTAAAACCCAGAAAATGAAGCTCACTTATAAACCATCAATCAGACAATCATGGTCTACCATCAACTGAAAGTTAATTTAAAGGTGATCTACCCCTTTAGGAACTATGGTATTTATATTATAGAGCCTCTAAATATGAGGAAAATGAAGCTTGACGTACACATGGCCACTCATGTATAAGACCCAATTGGGGAGATTTATTGTGCAGGGACCAGTTTGCATGAGGACTGCAATAATTATGATTCCAACCTGTCCAGTTTTGACCCAAGTTTCAGAAAGGCTGCCCTGGTCAAAACTGCCTGCCCACCACTTCATAGTCCTGCCCTGTGATGTCATCACCCTCTCCACTATGTCACAACCACACCTCCGTGATGTCACTTCCTGCCCCCCTGTCCAGATTTCCAGAATGAGAATAGTGAAACCCCTAGCAACAAGACTTCAGCAGCTGGTTGGGTAGACCCTATCAAGGCCCTATACATGACCTAAAAAACTACTATATGAGTTAATGTTATTATACAGGAGTCAATGCAAGCTGCAGAAATTAACCCTTTCAGGTGATAACTATGAGTCTAGGGCTAATTCGGCCAATTCCATTGCTTTAAAGGAAACGTTGTTTTTCACTGCCATGGGCTCCTAGTGATAAGGAAAGCCAGCGGGTGGCACTGCCAGGCAACTGTATGTGATAAAACTCATCATCAGTCTGAAATAATATGAATTTCTGGAAGCTCCATGGAGCTTATTCATTGCAGATGTTCTATTTGTAGCCTCTCTGTATTATGTCCAGATGCTATAAATTGAGCGTACAGCCTTTCTCTCCTCGCACTCAGTTTGTTTTAAATGTTTCTTTTCCCCATAACTTCCCATAAATCTTCCAGATTTCCATCTAAAACAAGAGGGATTTCTAAGAATCAGAAGTTTCAGTGAGGCATCAAAAGGCATTTGTTTATTCTCTTTCACCTTCTCTTTTTGCTTTAATGAAAAGCATGAAATGCAGCAAAGAGGCCACCTTCCCTCTGTGTTTCCAGATGTTGTGAGGCTCCGTACAACAGAGATGTCACACAGGCGGCTGACAAGGGATGCTGGGAGATGTAGCGCAAGTGCAGCAGGTTGAACTTTATTTATTCAGCACCTCTGTACTATAAGTACATGAAATAAACTGCAAAACCAACTCTTTTAGGCGTCACAAGGAAACAACCAACAGGATAAACTGATGCGCACGGTACTGTCAGTGATGTCATCGACTGCTGCTTAGTGATGTCACCAGTGTCACATGATTGATTAAAACTTTTGGATGAAAAGAAATGAAGGTCCAACCTATAAGAAGTGACCTTGGGGAGCCATGAGCTGCTTTTATAAGGCTCTTCTAAGGTCATGGAACTCTCTGGTGGTCTCTAATGCCCCTCTATTATACAATGTGTTAGTGATGATACAACTTCCACATTTCTGCAATACTAATAAATTGTGTTTGAAATAATTGCACTTTAACGTGAGCGGGAGCTGTCATGCTGCTTGCCTGACTGATACGTTGTATTTCTGCTACAGAAACAACCAACCTATAATTGTAATAATTATAATTGTATAGCTGTAACCTCATGGCCGTCGTATTGTGAGCTGAGTTTAATGTTCAATGACACAGAAAACAATCCTCTGCTCATCTGAAATAGAAAAATATTCCAATAAAAAAGGACTAAAAAGATTGAGTTTTGAAGAAATGCTGTCAGTTCTCATGGTGGCTTGACTAGAACTGGTTGGAGGTGAAATGATAAGACTTTATAGAAACAAGTGAGAATCTTAGAGAGAATTGTTTTCCATTTCGTGGGCCTTATTTATCAAAATCCAACTATGTTAAATAAAAAAAGTCCGACCAAAATAAATTCCACGATTGGTCCTTATTTATTGTTAAAAAAGCAGAATTTAATTGGTACAGTGACAAACGAGAACACATTGAGTGAAATCTGAATCATGCAATTTTTTTGGGGGGGATTTTTTCTGAAAAGTCCAAAATAGTTGGATTTTTTGGGGGCTAATTCCAGTGTAGACACAGCAAACAATTCTCTGCTCATCTGAAATACTCAGAATACTTTATAATTTTGGTTTCATGGAAATGATTCTTCACTCATAATGTAACACCGGTGCCTCTTTACACTTTGGTTTGGAACCTATAGGAAGCTAAATAACCTCATATCAAACCAGACTTGTCCTTTGTGTCACTGAGTGGTGTGAACACACAAGGGAACATTGTTTTCATATTTTTAGTTCAGATTTTTATTTTTAGAGTGTAGGTCTCCTTTAAGGCATTTTTTAAGGTTTTGTTTTATTTTTAGGATCCAGATCCCACTAGTAACAAGATGTAGTAAGGAACTAGGTCAAGAACATCACCATCTCTGGCTGACAAGATCCACCATCCACTTGCTCTGCAGATCACTTATTATCAATGACCTCAGTGATGACTTTTCAATGTTTCCTTTGCAAAAATCAACAAAAATCATGTGAATTAGGGGAATAAATGGGTCATCTAAAAATCTGCACATCACTTTGTAGGTATGGCTGGTTCTCTCAACCAACAGATAGCAGAGGCAAGCAATAGCGAAAAAAATGATGACCATAGACTCTAATGGGTGAAAAAAAACTGTTGCGCGTCAAAATAAATGTGTTGGTTGTAGACTTCAAGTCATTGGAACATTCCAACCAGGAATTAGAAAAGAAATTGCTGAATATGGAATAAGACGCCCTTAGGAAAAGATTTGCTTAGAGGAACATTTCAGATAAATGCGCCAAAATTCATCAATCGGTCGAGCTCCATTCTGTTATAGGGGTCACCCATGGACAATATGCTCTGAATATTCCACTGCTAAATCTGAAACCATTTGCATTTTTATAATGAGTGGAACTATTGGTAAAACATATGGATGCTTAGTAGACCAGGCCCTCAATATCTAGAAGCAGAAGAAGCCTCTCAACTACTGTCATTATTCTCCTTATTATAATACCTTGCCGTGATTTATTTTTAAGAAATGCAGATCAATGAAATGTCATTTTGCCACCTCTAAAAACTCAATTTCTTGTCAGCGTTTTATTGCCCTTAACATTTCTCCTGTGTCCATGGAAACTGTGAGTAAAGGAGGAATTATAGGAGATTTCAAACTGCCTTTGGCCCACGGTCTACAAAGCCAAGTGTGCGGCATCTCAGAAGGTTCATTCATATTCATGAGGCTTTCTACACACAATACATGGATTTGCTCAATCCTCCTGTTTGTTTTTTCTTTTAACTGTACTTTGGAATTATTTATGGAGAAGACCTCAGAAGAAGGAAAAATAATACGAATGTGCTAAAAATGCAATTAATTAAATTAAATCTCCATTGAGATTATGGCTAGTGTGAGAGACAGTAGTTATTGGTATCTATGGAGACTGTAGTTATTGGTATCTATGGAGACTGTAGTTATTGGTATCTATGGAGACTGTAGTTATTGGTATCTATGGAGACTGTAGTTATTGGTATCTATGGTGACTGTAGTTATTGGTATCTATGGAGACTGTAGTTATTGGTATCTATGGTGACTGTAGTTATTGGTATCTATGGAGACTGTAGTTATTAATATCTACTGATAAAAAATCCAACAATAAGAAAAAGGTAGAAATGGAATCTTTATGCCCGGGGTTAGTGTATCAGCCGGAGGTAGTGGAGCCCTCTGGCAGTAAAGATCCAGGTCTCAGTTCTTGTCTCCTGAGGTTCCACAAGACTCTTCATTTACAGCCCCATGTAGGTGGCATCAGCAGACAAGTACCCTGGAAATCATGTGCCCAGAAAGTTTCTACAGACTCTCACAGTCCTTGACTATGTCAATAAGGGACAACATGAGGGCACAAATCTTCTCCTCCATATAAAGGCTGGTAAACTCCAAGCTGCTCTGCACATGTATCTGCTGTTCCCTCAACCCATAGACCCAACCCATAGGAATGCCCAGTGCTCTCTCTATTGGCACAGTAGAAGCTGAAGCTCAAAACCCAATAAAGAGTCAGTTGCAGATCCGTACAATACAGCTTAATTACCAATAATTATCTAAAGTTGGATAAAACAAGACAGATAACATATCCATGCACAAAAATGTACAGTTATGGGACCTGTTATCCTGAACGCTCTGGGCCTGGGACTTCCCAGATAATGGGTCTTTCCATAATTTAGATCTTCATACATTAAGTCTACTAGAAAATCATATAAACATGAAATAAAGCCAATAGGCTGGTTTTGCTTCCAATAAGGATTAATTATATCTTAGTTTGGATAAAGTACAAGATACTGTTTTATTACTGTAGAGAAAAAGGAATAATTGGAATTATTTGATTATAAAGGAGTCTATTAGGAAAATATGTAACACGGACCACCAAAGGAGTTTTCGTTTAAAAAGTCAAAAACATTTTTATTGAATCCAGTTTAAAATATCCATCATTAAAGTGCAATTAGTGACATCAGGGCTTGCACTCCTTTGGTGCTCCGTGTTACATATTTTCCTGCAGAAGTTTTTTGGCTGGAGTCTGGTGACGGTAAGTGCTCCCATTTCTCATATGTCTGGATAAAGGAGTCTATTAAAACTTCACTGGACCTAATTACCAAACTGGACAAAGACAAAACCCGCATTGGCACAGAGTGATCTACAATGGCATAATTATGGCCACCACTGCATCTCTGAGGATTCCAGGAAGACATGATATTTGTGCCAAGAGGTGAATGATTTGCATTTGGGAGCAAGCTGCAAGTGTGATATAAGGGGTGAGATGGGTGAACCCTTACTTGCACATAATACAGTTGGCAGAAGATTGAGAGGAGAAGTGGCAGTGGGCAGCACCCACAATGACTACAAGCACAACAGCTCCAATATCACAACATTGTTCTACCAGAGGCATGCATTAGATATATAAGACCAAAATGGGCAGATAATGTTCCTATTAATGAGCTGCACACTGAACATGAACCATCCTCTCCTCTATAATATCTGTTTCTCATTGGCAAATGACTTGAAACTGACTGAAAACCCCCATGCCCATAGAATGCTTTGCTCTTCCTAAAACATTGACCCTGCAATGGTTTCCCAGTATTATCCCTGTATATTCATATGGTCTCTTTTATGGGTAAATCAAACCTGTAGGCTGCTGCAATAATTAGTAACACACTTCTGAATCTCAATCACAGTGTACAAAGACCCGTTATCTGGGAAGGTCTAACCATAAAAATGGAAACCAAAAGAATTACCCAGTAAAACAAATAAATGCCTTGAAATGAAAAGAAGAATTTTACAGTTTCCACCTCTCACTGCTCAGATAATAAACACCCAGATAAAAAGAGAAGGAGCATTTTGTGTCCATCTGGAAGCCAGAGGTCTAGGAAACGAGGAGCGATGCACAATATTGCTCTATAGAGATGGAACCTATATATAAAGATTTCTTACACCTCAGACTTTAGGGTTTTTTTCTGAAGTTGCCACTGGTGTAAATGTCCCCAAGGAAGAGTAGTAACACCTACAAACCACATTGTCCTCCCATAATAAAGCCAGAGGAGCCAACAAACATTTCAACGTGATCCAACATTTGGAAGCACAATCATTTGCGATTCCGTGTGTATGAAATGAAATATCACGGCACTTGGAAGTCTAAAATTCTATATTCCCTTGTCACTTAGCGTTCTTGCGATTTCACTTGACAAGTGAGAACATCTGCTTGAGTGTATTTAGCTAACCTGTCATCTCTTAATCTCCCAGCCGTTCTCCAGCTTTTATGGGACAATGGATGATGTGAGAGGCACGACACGCTATAGATTATCTATCACAGGGAAAATGTCACTCGCTGAATTTAATATGCTCAGACCAAGGAGGTTTGATATGAGACCGGCTCTCTGTGCGCTTCATAGGAAATACCAGAGAGCAAAGAATCAAGAATAAATTAATGATCAATGGTCAACTTTGTGTCATGTAGATCCTCATTTACACTATAGGCACTGATTGTTTTTTCTTGATTTTTAAAATATTTTTTAACAGTGTTGGCCAAGTTCCCTGTCTGCACAATGGGCACCATGACTTCCAGCCTTCTGCTCTCCACCAGCATGGAAACGTTAGGGACATATGGACATCAACTGCTCTATTGCCTACAGACTTCCAGAGGATTGGACTTGAACCTAACAGGCATGGAAGTCACATATCCATCTGTGAAGCATTTTCAGCATTTGGTGGTTGACTTGCTGTGGTCGGGGATTGATGAGGAGAGCCAGGGCAGAGGACACCTGTTAATACTTTGCCTTTCTTTATTATTTGGTGGTATTTTAGATCAAAAGAGCATAGATTAATTGGGAGAACATCAGTAAGAAAATGCCTCTAGCACCCTGTAATGAGTATCTAGCAGAATGGAGTACTATAGGTATTGCTTGATGTGTCTATCATCTTGTGATGAGACCACTCCATCAGGCCTCATCATACTTCCAGCAGAAAGATCTTCTCCAGCCTTAAGGTGACGCCAAACAAGCGGATCTCTCCCTGATGTGCCCACATTGAGGTGGGCAATATCACGCTGATCTGATTGTGGGCTCTAGGGCCCAACCAGGGCCGGAACAAGGGGTAGGCAGAAGAGGCAGCTGCCTAGGGTGCAATGATGGGGGGGTAATATTGCCTACCCCTAGTCCCATTTGCCCTCAGTCTCCTGCACAGTCCCACCTCCCCTCCCTCCCTGGGTCTCCTCCCTCTGTCTCCCTCCCTGCGTCTCCTACCACCCCTCCCTCCCCACATGCGTCCCCTGCCACGACTCTCTCCCCATGTGCGTCCCCTCCCACCCCTCGTGCATAGCCTCCTACCCCTCCCTCCCCAAGGGCGTCCCCTTCCATCCTGCATCTCGCCCCACCCCCTCTCTGTTTTGGCACATGCATGGGTGTGGGGGAGGCAAGGTTGCCTAGGGCACCCGGTAGTCCAGGCCTGGTCCTGGTCCAAATGATCAGATTATAAAGAATTCAAGAATCACGATTTGATGGGATTTTTAACCCCACCTGATCCACCTCTGCCTGACTTTCAGCCAGATATTGGCCACATTTATAATGTTTACTAAAAGTAGTTTCAGAACTGTATTTCTTCTTAAACATAACAAAGGACTACACAAAAACACAGGGTGCAGGGTTCAGTTGTTCCGGAGAATCCAGAGTCAACCAGATGGAATACCAAAAACAGAAGAAGTTTTGTGCCTTACTCCCTACAACAAGTGTGTCCTTGCAATTAGCCTTATTGGCTTCTACTCTTCCATAATGGACTGGACATGTTTGGAGGCCGCTAAGCAATTACTAAGCCTACGTCTCATAACCAACGTAAAACACAAAACAAATGTTCTGCTCATCTGACAGTTATGAGGATTTCTGTTGAGAGCATCATCGTATCCAATAATTCTGAGAGTTAAAAGCACCATCAGCTGAACACAAACTTCTGTCTGACAGTGGAACAGTATTTAGATTTAGATTTATGTGGGACTGGACAACAGAAGTTGTTTTAGGGCCAAAAGAAAGTAAATAAAAAGGACACAATCGTGTCTCCCTTCTGTAGTGGAAAGAACATTTCCATTATAATAGTTGGTGTATTATTAAGTGACAACATTGTGCGCTGATTCTGTCGGGATCCTGAGGGAACGCTGAGGTGGAAAACTCACACATCGGACAGTGATTTTACTTCTTTATCTGCTGCAAATGAGCCATTGCCCAGCATCTTGTCTGAGATATTCCACTTTCATCTTAAGGTTATATTTTTGGTTCTGATATCATTTCTTTCAAGGCAACTTTTAATAATTCCATTTTTTTTACTGGAAAGGAATAGGGAGCCGCTCTGTAGAGCCTGGGGTATTTGTGGCCCCCCATGTAATTGTCAGTCCCTAATAAATACATTTTAAGGACGGCCAGAGACCTGCAGCTAATCACATGTGTATTTCATGCATTCAAATAGAAAATGAACAGGGTTAATAATAATAATAATAATAATAATAATAATAATAATAGCTATTCCAGAGCTGAATTGCCTTTCTAGATCTAATGTATGGCTTTCAGATGCCAAACTCAATGGTCTATTTCCAGCCTCTCCTGGTTCCCGATAATTGATAAAAAATATTTGTATTGTGTGTGAATTGCGACTTCTGATCTTTATTTTCCAGTTTTAAATGTAAATTGAACAGAGAGTTTATCCATCCCCAGTCCGTCAGGGCATGCGACTGCCTAGTTTCTGTGTTTGTCCATTAAAGCCACGATGAAAGCCGCCATTAGTTTATACATTTCCTTCAAACTGAGATTTTCTCATAATTAGGCAATTTGTAAGTAATATTTGCAGCTCTATATGGTGCTGCTCAGATGTCGGCTGCTTTGTAACATTAAAGTCTCCATTATTAAGCAATTATAAAGCTACTGCTAGTACAGGTATGGGTATGGGATTCCTTATCCAGAAAGCTCCGAATTAAAGAAAGGCCATCTCCCATAGTCTCAATTTTAGCCAAATAATACAAATTAAAAAAAAAAATGATTTCCTTTTTGTGTGTAATAATAAAACAGTATCTTGTACTTGATCCCAACTAAGATATAATTAATCCTTATTGGAAGCAAAACCAGACTATTGGCTTTATTTCATGTTTATATGATTTTCTAGTAGACTTAAGGTATGAAGATCCAAATTATGGAAAGATCTGTTATCTGGAAAACCCCATGAGCATTCTGGATAACAGGTCCCATACCTGTAATAATAAAACAGTAGCTTGTACTTGATCCCAACTAAGATATAATTAATCCTTATTGGAAGCAAAACCAGCCTATTGGCTTTATTTCATGTTTATATGATTTTCTAGTAGACTTAAGATACGAAGATCCAAATTACAGAAAGATCCATTATCCGGTAAACCCCTGTTCCCAAGTATTCTGGATAACAGGTCCCATACCTATAATAATAAAACAGTAGGTTGTACTTGATCCCAACTAAGATATAATTAATCCTTATTGGAAGCAAAACCAGACTATTGGCTTTATTTCATGTTTATATGATTTTCTAGTAGACTTAAGGTATGAAGATCCTAATTACAGAAAGATCCATCATCCAGAAACTCCAGGTTCCCATTATTCTGGATAACAGGTCCCATACCTGTAATAATAAAACAGTAGCTTGTACTTGATCCCAACTAAGATATAATTAATCCTTATTGGAAGCAAAACCAGACTATTGGCTTTATTTCATGTTTATATGATTTTCTAGTAGACTTAAGGTATGAAGATCCATATTACAGAAAGATCTGTTATCAGTCAGACCCCAAATCCCAAGCATTCTGTATAACAGATCCCATACCTGTACTAATTCTATACAAACTGATTGTAAAAACTTTATTCGACAAGGTCTGGAGCTCGAATTTGTCTTTTGATCTGGGAACATTCTAATACTAGGCTGAAAATATCTGATGTTCTGATTGGCTACTTCACCTAGCTCATGTTCTGATTGGCTACATGACATAGCTCTGAAAAATCTAAGGTTGTGACCAGCAACATGCTCTAGCTTTGTCCTATCCAGGGCTGAAGACAAATGAAAAGGAAATTCAGCTGGGAAAAACCCTAATTTGCTGAATATATATATATATATAAGTCTCAGTATGCTGGCACTCAATCCAGATCAATGATGGCCTGGTGCAGTATGAAATATCATATGAAATAATTACATTTTTATTCACGGTGATACACATCACAATCCATGTGGCAACATTAATAAAGGTGAATAAACGTGGGGGCAATGTCCTATTTAAAGCTGTATCATAAAACGCAGGAATAATGCACAGATAGTGAAATATATATTTGTATCACTATCCTTAGCCAACTATAAGACCACCAAGGTGCCCCCCCTTCTCTCCAATGAAGGAAAACCTGCGGGAAGGGGTGATTGGCCTTTTTGTCCAAGTGAGGGTCTTTTCCCACAGAGACATTTCTATTTGGGGGCAAGAATCCATAATGGGTAGACATCCAGGAGAACTTGAGTTAATATTGGTATATTTCTATTGGTATTTTTAGTGGTGTTTATCCCTGTTACCCATAGCAACGCTTTATTTAGCTGCTTCCAGCCCTGCGTCTGTTTATTTTATAACTTTCTAGTTGGAGAGTTGGAGATGTTACGTCTTAGATTTGGGGAGCGGTTCAGCTTTTAACTGTTAGTGGTCATATAACGTGCGACTTATTGGGACCCTCTCCGACACCTCAGCTGCACTGCAAGTGAAAAAAGGGCTTTATCGATCAAAAATTGACCTATTTCCATGGAATACATCTGTTTTTAATCAAATAAAAATTGTTCAGATTGTTCAATTGCGTCGAACGATTCGGAGGAGTTTGTGCAAAATCCTTCGAATTCTTGAAACTTAGAAAAATTTTCAGGAGAGGTTCTAGGAGGTCCCCCATAGGCTAAAATGGCAATTCAGCAGCTTTAAGCTGACAAAGTCAACGGATTTTTAAGGGGCCAGTACTTCGAAAATTCGACTTGTTGAATATTTGTATTTTTTCAGTTCAAATTGATTTTTGGGCTTATTGATAGTTGAAGTAGCCCAAAATTACTTTGAAATTTGAATTTTTTTAATTTGAATATTCACTTCGACCATTAGTAAATGTGCCTCTAAGTCTACTAGAAAATCATATAAACATGAAATAAAGCCAATAGGCTGGTTT
>CM044439.1:1137141-1158695 GCA_024363595.1 Xenopus borealis
CAGTAGCTTGTACTTGATCCCAACTAAGATATAATTAATCCTTATTGGAAACAAAACTAGTCTATTGGGTTTATCTATATATTATATTTTATAATAATATTATAATTAAAATGTATATTATTTTATAAACTCATTTTAAATAGACAAAGTATGGATATCCAAATTAGGAATCTGTTATCTCAAGCATTCTGGATAACAGGTCCCATTCCTGTATGAACATTTTAATTAATTATAGCTGGAAAAATGTCTTCTTTCAGTATGATGAAACTTCTATTAAAAGGTTGAGTGAGATTTGTGACGTTTTTTTTTCTACCTTGAATAAACTCACAACTCTAATGTTTGCTTATTCATTAAATAACCCAAATGTAAAAAAAACTGATTGAATGCAATTGGGGGGGAAACTAAAATACTCAAATTGATCAAGTTTTCAAGTGAAAACCTGAAAAACCATGAAGGCTAAAAACATCTTCATATTACTCAAGGGATGTCTGCCACTGATTTTACATGACCTTGACAGGTTTCAGCTGGAATATTTTTGGATTCAGGCTTTTAGCAGCTTCGGGGCATAATAAATCTAGAAAAAATTTCAGTTATCTTTTTTTAATCCTGAAATTTTTGGGAAAAACACAACCCGACTTTTAATAAATAACCCCCTAAATGTTATTATTTTTAGATAGTTCCCCTTTGAGGTGATTGAAGTTGGCCATAGTCAGTAGTCTGTGGTAATTGCCCAATAAAAGATGAATCTACTAACAGTAGGGGTTTTTGGCAGCTGAAAAGAGTCTTAGGATCTGCCTGTATACAAATGGAGGAGTAGGCATGGTATCAAACACTATAATACCCATGTAATGTAGATCAACACCCTGATGGAATCTCCAGGTTCCTGTTTGCATTGTTATATCTCAGGGTCGGGTTGATATTTTACAGTTTCCTACATGTTTCATGTTTTCACTTTCTCAGGGGTTTTGTGTATAATGGGAAGTTGCTTCTTCCTTACATAGAAGTACATAGTGAACCCTTATATCCCTGTTTGAAGATGGCATTTAAACTAAATATATACCTGTACTAATGAATGAATATTTCTTCTACAGTGTCCCCCAACTAAAATGGCATTAACAAACTTTACATAAATAGAAACAAATGTCAGGTTTCCTTGCATAGTACCCTAACCAACCTGTTGCCAACCCTAAACAACCTGTTGCCAATCCTATCCAACCTGGTGCCAACCCTAATCAACCTGATGCCAATCCTAATCAATCAGATGCAAACCCTAACCAACCTGGTGCCAATCCTAATCAACCTGATGCCAACCCTAATAAACCTGATGCCAACCCTAACCAACCTGATGCCAATCCTAATCAACCTGATGCTAACCCTAATCAACCTGATGCCAACCCTAACCAACCTGGTGCCAATCCTAACCAACCTGGTGCCAATCCTAACCAACCTGGTGTCAACCCTAACCAACCTGGTGCCAACCCCAACCAACCTGGTGACTTCACAGAAGAAATCTTTACACACCTATGCTGTGTTTGTTCAAAGGCAATAATGGTTGAGGTAGACTGCAAAGTAACTTTAACGGGAAGCTTTATCAAGGGTCAAATTGAAAATACAATTTTTTTTTTTTATGGTCAAAATTGTTATACTAATATTATTTTCGAGATTTATCATACTCTGACCATTTAAGAACTCAAATGTGACTTTTCGCCAGATAAATCCTGTTGAATTGAAGGTCCAGGGATAAATTTGGAGATGTGTGCAGCCGTCCTGAGAAAAAACTCAAATCGAATCAAATTTGATTTTAGTTTTTGGGTCGATTCTATTCATCCGAATTTTAAAAATTTGATTTTATTAATAAATATTGGAAGTTTAAAAAACATGAATTGGAAATGGGACCCTTGATGAATATTCCTCATAGTATCTTGTCCATATTTAAGGGATCTCTACTTGTCTTTTGCATTTGCTTATAATATGTTCTGTAGTGCTGTGATCTGTCATTGTCTGAAACCTGTGAGTTACACTGACATCTTTGTTACTTGCAGCAAAAGGGAACATCTCTACAGAGTGACGTGGCTAAGGGCCAGCATTCAGTTATTTATGGAGGCAGCCGGTGGCTTGTAATGCAGACAACTTTGTGCCAATCTAATGTGACAGGCCTCAATGTGACCCCTGCAAGTCCCTTTGTGTTTATTCAGACTCTCTTATTTTGGACATGTCCCCAGAGTTCTGAAATATAAGTTGCCTTAATTCAAATTGCCTTAATTATGTGTATTAAATAATTTGATTTCCCGTTTCTAAAGAATGTAAGCAATAATACATGTGCTGTTTAGGACTAAATCATCAATTGCATTAAAACTCTTCTTGCACTAAAACTTTTCTTTTTTATTTGAAAACAGAGAAAGAATAACAACTGTCTGCAATAATAACAACAAATGCTGATATGTGACAAAAGTATATCATACATGGCACTGAATCTCTTAAAGGAGAACCAAACCCATTTAAAAAAAAAAAAAAACTACCCCTGGTAGACCCCTCTCCCTGAGCCTACCTTCCCCCCCCCCCTGGCAAATGCCCCTAATTTTTTACTTACCCCTCCATGCAGATTCTGGCCTCAGGAGTTCACGGGCGCCATCTTCTTTCTTTTCTCTTCTTCGGGAATCAGACCGGCGTTTTCGGCGCATACGCAGTTGTAGTAAATTTCTGGTCCTGAACGACTGCGCATGCACCAAACATTTCCAAAAATGTAAAATTCGCTTCTTTGGCTAGGTCACCAAACGAGCACATCTTCCCTTCCGACAAGCCCACCTTGGATGAGCGATATTGTGGTAATGAGGGTCTCCTCTCAATCTGTGGACTCCTGTATGTCTGCGTAATAAATATATGTGCAGCTAGTTACATATACATATTTCTATTCATCTATTAAATCATTTAATTTGAATAATAATAATATATTCTAAACTTCTGCACCATTTAATAAAGGTCGGACACAATTATACCTCTTGCTCTGCTTTTCCAGATATTCAGTTTGATGATAAAAGCTTTTACCCTAATTTAATTCCAGATTTTCCCATAAAGTTATATACAATTCAGTGGAAAACAAAACCTCACTATAAATCACGTGAAAACTGAATTAGGAAAAAAAGTTTTTTTCTCCTCAAATTGAATATTGTCTATAAGTTTTCATATGCAAAACCATAGAAATAATATTTTCTCATGGAATCTGGCCCATGATTCTCTATAGGAGAGGACAGACCTTCCTCCTGTGTCTCTTAGCACTTGTCACTTATCCTTTGTAATCTGTATATTTATAATTATTTGCAATGTTCCCTTTCTATTTTCAACACACTGAAAAGATATAGAGCACTGCATATGAACAATTGAGTCTTGATGAACACAAAGTCTACTTCTGATTCTAAAGAAATAGTAAAGAGTTATGTGTATGTGTGAGCTAATAAATATGTTTGAAGTGTTGATTTGCTCTTTAAATAGACAGTGACATATGGAGGTATATGTTAATGTATGCAAGAATTAAAATAAATTGTGATAAAAGGTTATTGATGGAGATACGGTGTGATTATAGCTTTATTGTGATTGTGGTAAATGTATTCAACCATATTGTAACGTTGGCTCTTGGGGATGTTATTATTATTATTATTTGCCTTCATCTGGGTCATTATTAATGAGATTTCTTTTAGGATAAGTTTCATTTTTTAAGATCCACTAATATGGAATAAAATACAATTACAGGGCACGATGAAACTGAAATGTGTGTCTTTAATACTTCAAGACCTTTAATTTCTTTTAACAAAATAGTTTTCCATTCCCTGCATGCTGTTTATTGTACATTCACTGGTTTTATTTTATTCTAGTCTTCTTGGTTATTCATAGATTATCTTGAAGTTTTAATTAAATGATACCTGTGGAAACCTAAGGTAAGGTCTAAAGCAATCATCAATCTATTTCTGTAGATATAAATCACTCCAGGAGAATAATGGGTTCAAAAGGTGGAAGGACACAATGGGTTAATTGGGGACATGCTGCTGGTCAACTTGTAGGAAGTGCTTTAGGCCTGTCTGAACAATTGGAGGCAGGACTAATGCCCCACCCTGGTGAGTGAAGGGTATGACCAGCCAATTGAAACTTCCAGCAAGGGGGTGGGATCTCAAACCCCAGGGATTTGAAACTGCCCAAAGCGGACCTGGGCTAGTCAGTTGGTGCAGAGTTGTTGGGCATTGTGTCTGTGGTGCCAAGTCTAGCTGGAGTATTGGCTGTTACAAAGTTTGTGAGGGAACACCAACTGGAGGGAGTCAAGTCCAACTTGTTGAAGCCAAAAACCATCCACAAGTTGATCAGAGCAAAGGACTGGTGGAGTCTATCCCAGGGCTCCCAGTTAACTCCGTAAAGACTGTCTGGGAGAACGTCTCTTCAGCAGACAGACTGACCAACAAGCACAAGGACATCGCATGGATGACGATTCAAGGAGGCCCGACCCTCAGGACCTTCATGCATGCCCGTAACCTGTGTCCATGGTGCATCATCCATGAAGAAACATCTATGCACATCTTCTGGGACAGCAGATTTACACAGGCACAGCCGGAAGCCCAGGAAAGTCCTTACACACCATGCAGTGCAGTTTCAGGGCACCCTTATAGAAGGGGCAATTCTGGAAACGTCGCCTTATGAACTGTGTTAAGCACATTTTGTGGTTTTCCATGAACCACCACATTCAAAGGAGGAAGAGGACAATCATCCAAGACTAAAACATCTGCAACAGCTTTGAGGAAGAAGAGGACTGAATAAACCCTCTCCTTCTCCTATATTTTTTTCAGTTGGCTGCTGGACCAAGGCACCGCTGAGGATCCAGGTTCTATGGTGAGTTGAATACTGTTGGAATTGGAGATCTGCTGCAGTTTTGGAGACACAGTGCCAAGTATCTGTGCCATTTGAGAAAAGGGAGCTGTACCTGCCTGTGTGGGTGTCATGTGGGTTGACTTTGGATTCATGACTGTACTTTGGGGTCTTGTTACTTAGGCTATATTGGATCATGGTTTAATTGCCCATTTGCCCAAAGATTAAGGGGTCGTATTTTACAGGCCTGTTTAGCCTGTGTTGAATATGTTGTGGCTATTTGTTGAATGGGACACATTACACCAGTTTTAGGGGAATATTACCGACCATCTACCTTTGGATTCTCCCACATCTGTGTATTTTCCAGTGTGGGGTAATAAATAAAATGTGGTGTCCTAATGTTTTATCAAAATCACTAAAACCAATTGGATCTGTGGCCTGTGGTCAAAATACCCTCTTAAAGGAAAATTCAACCCCTTTTCTTAAATACCCCTACCCTAAATAGACCCCCATCCCTCCTCCCCCAAGCCTACCTGGTACCCTGGCAAATGGCCCTCATTTTTTACTTAATCCTCAATGCAGATTGCACCTCCATGCACCGTTTGGCTCATGTGCAGTTGGAGCAATCTTCTGATCCCAAACAACCGCCCATCAGATGAAAGTCACACACAGTTGTTCGGGTCTGGGAGATCGCTCCAACTGCGCATGCGCCGAAACTCTCTTCACTACATGAAGAATACTGAAGAAAAGAAGATGGCGCCTGTGAACTCCTGAGGACAGAATCTGCACAGAGAGGTAAGTAAAAACTTAGGGGCATTTGCCCAGGGTAGCAGATAGGCTGGGGGAGAGGAGGGTCTATTTAGGGTAAGGAGGTAGAGGTATTTAATAAAATGGGTTGAATTCTCCATTAAGTTAATTCAAATCCCTATAGGATATATGGACAATTTAGCAGCAGGACTGGCAAACAAGAAAAGAAATGCAAATCAATGAGCAGAGCTGCCAATCAGCAAGAGACTGATCAAAACAAACTTTATAGGAAGTGATATTTAAAGGGATTCTGTCACAGGAAAAAAGTTTTTTTTTCAAAACACATTAGTTAATAGTGCTGCTCCAGCAGAATTCTGCATTGAAATCCATTTCTCTAAAGAGCAAACAGATTTTTATATATTTCATTTTGAAATCTGACATGGGGCTAGACATATTGTCCATTTCCCAGCTGACCCAAGTCATGTGACTTTTGCTCTGATAAACTTCAATCACTCTTTACTGCTGTACTGCAAGTTGGAGTGATATCACCCCCTCCCTTTCCCCCACCCAGCAGCCTAACAACAGAACAATGGGAAGGTAACCAGATAACAGCTCCCTAACACAAGATAACAGCTGCCTGGTAGATCTAAGAACAACACTCAATAGTAAAATCCAGGTCCCACTGAGACACATTCAGTTACATTGAGAAGGAAAAACAACAGCCTGCCAGAAAACAGTTCCCAAGTCAAGTCCCAAGTGCAGGCACAAGTCACACGACTTGGGGCAGCTGGGAAATTGACAATACATGTCTAGCCTCATGTCAGATTTCAAAACTGAATATAAAAAAATCTGTTTGCTCTTTTGAGAAATGGATTTCAGTGCAGAATTCTACTGGAGCAGCACTATTAACTGGTGCGTTTAAAAAAAAAACATGTTTCCCCATGACAGTTTCCCTTTAAAACCTACTGTGGTGTTTAAACAAATGGCCTGCGGGTGTCACTGTGTGACTTGTGCTGTGTATACACAGTGTCACGGTCGGCACCCAATTCCAGAACAAACGCTAAGCACCCTGGTCTAGGCTCGTGCTTCACCAGTAGTGTGGCCGCCTTTGGCTTCGGGAGGAGCCCTTAGCTACTCAGATGCCACCTGGACTTAAACGAGAGGTGCAGAGCAGGAGTTCTGGCCAGCGATGGGGCACGACTGTATATAAAGTCTTTAAGGCCGATGGTCACGGTACAGACAAGAGTTGGCAGATTCGTAGTCAGACAGGCCGAGTCGAGGCGGGCAGATAGCTAGGGTCGTCAGGCAGGCAAGGGTCAAATCCGGGTAATCAATCAGATGGGAGAAGGCAGAATCGGAGTCAATAACAGGCAGGGGTCAAAACCAGAATGTCAATCAGGAGGGTTAAGCAAATTCAAGGTCGGTTTCAGGCAAGGGTCAGGTTCCAGAGATCAGAGTAGTCAAAAACAGCCAGGCAGGGTCAAACACAGGTATCAGACAGATCAGAAGCTTTACAGCACAAGTACAAGGCACCAGGAACAAAACCTATCACGGGCAATGCAAAAAGTAAAAATGTGCCTTTAAATACTTTTGAATTTCGCGCCATTGCGCGCTGACGTCATCACGCTAGCGCGCATGCGCCTATATAAACCGGAAGTGCGCGCGCGGCTCGCACTAGGGAACCGGCACAGAGGAGGAAGGATGGCGCGGCGGGCGTCCCCGCCGATGGCGGCGCGGCGGGCGTCCCCGCCGCGCTGGTAAGGGACTTCTCCTTACACACAGGACTTTCTGTACAGATTGAAAGTGAAAGTAAGACTTACTGTTGTTGTATAAGGCCTGTATGAGCCTGTTAATAAAGCATTGTTATACCCTCCTCATCCTCAGCTACCAAACACAACACCCACCTTTATTCTACAGCTGGCCATACACGTGCAGATTTTATATCAATCGCAACCATCTAAAGCTAAATGTTCAGATTTAAACTGCAGGATTAAAGCAGGAAAAAGAACAAATTAGACGATGTCCCAGAAATAGGAGTGACATTCACCCAATACATGCATATATATCATCATTATCCAATATACATGTTCTTATCTATCCAATCAACTAAACTGCCAGTCGCAATGCTATGAAACTTGTCAGGAAGCTTATTCAGAGCATACGCATGGTCCGAAAAATTATATCTGCGCTTGTATGGCCAGTTTAATTGAATCTATACTTAGGGGCAGATTTACTAATTTCGCGTGAAGGATTAGAATATTCGCACGAATAGTTGCGAATAGTCTCAATTCGATCGTTCGACTATTCGAATATGCAAATGAAGTATTTTCAACCATCGAATATAGAATATTCGGGCGAATCGAATAGATTGAATAAATATATATTCGCCAGTCGAAGATCCTGCCCTTTAAATTTTTATTTGACTGCCTATTTCGCCAGATTGAACCTACCGAATTGCAATAGCAGCCAATGGGAAACCCCCATAGGCTTTTTTTTCTAAGTCTTTTGCCGAATTTCAATTGTACGATCAAACGCTTCGATCGTTCGATTTTGGCGAATAGTCGAGGTTTTTTTCCTGCGACTATTTAATCGTAAAATTCTGGTGAATAGTCGAATATGCGCTAAGAACTGGCGAATAAAGAAATAAAGTAACAAGACGCAGACCACTTGCTGTCTCACATTGGGGAGAGGCAGAGAATCAGTAGATCCTTGACATTTAAACTGTATTACGGCCAAATGGGGCGATCGCTTTAGTTTATGGCAAAACTCCAAGGAGCAAGTGACCCCCGGACACCAATGTTTTGGGGGGCCAGAAGTTTCAGTATAATTCTGTGCATAGAAATCTTGACATAATAAGTCTAACTGCCTTATAAGAACAAAATCCCTATATTTCGTTTTTTTTCCAAATGAGTCACACATTATCCCCAGATGGTACGTTCTTTTAATGTATGAATCATACTTCCTACATGTGGAAAATATTTTAAATGGGAAGTAATTGGTAAAAAAAAACATTTCTAACCACGGTTTTTGGAGAAGAAAAAAAAATGGTAAATTTGAAAAAAAAATAATGACTAAAAAAAAAAAAAAAATACTAAGGAGGGTATTTATTAAACTCGTATAAATTTAGTTTTTTTATTAAAATAAAGTCCTAACTCCCATCCACAAATGTAACTCGTTTATCAGAAAATCTTTTTGAAAAGTCAGAGTGAAAAAACATTGCGACAAAATCAACTGTAAACTCGAATTGTGCGACTTTTTTAAAGTAACGCTCAACTTTATCGAAGCGTTTCTGCATCAACTAGAATTTATCGGATTATTAGAAGAAAACAAGCGTGGATCATGATGTCAAGAAAGATCTTCAGAGAGCTGTTGTTTTGTGTATCTGGAATAGGAGTCGCCAAAAATGTACCAACTCCGACTTTTAATGCAACAACTGAAAATAATGAAATGAGATGTAAGAGCTTCTATGAAGGAGGAGATAACAGAAACAATTGTGTTTGTCGGAAAAATACTTCAGTTCATTTTGGATTGGATTAACAGCTATTAAAAACAATAGTATGGCTGCCCCCATGGCAACACAGCAGCTTGTTTATATAAACTATAGTAGTACTTATCTGTTATCTACTGTGTATCCTGTGCTTGAATGGCTGCCCCCATGGCTACACAGCAGCTTGTTTATATAAACTATAGTAGTACTTATCTGTTATCTACTGTGTATCCTGTGCTTGAATGGCTGCCCCCATGGCTACACAGCAGCTTGTTTATATAAACTATAGTAGTACTTATCTGTTATCTACTGTGTATCCTGTGCTTGAATGGCTGCCCCCATGGCTACACAGCAGCTTGTTTATATAAACTATAGTAGTACTTATCTGTTATCTACTGTGTATCCTGTGCTTGAATGGCTGCCCCCATGGCTACACAGCAGCTTGTTTATATAAACTATAGTAGTACTTATCTGTTATCTACTGTGTGCCCTGTGCTTGAATGGCTGCCCCCATGGCTACACAGCAGCTTGTTTATATAAACTATAGTAGTACTTATCTATTATTAAAAACAGAGGCGTCTGAGGTACCACAAACTGAGGACGCATCGGCCATTGACTTCTACATGACCTAGACAGGTTTGAGATTGAGTCTTTTCATATTTGGATTTTTAGCAGCTTTTGGGGTATAATAAATCTCAAAAAAACTTTCTTTGTTTTTTAACCCTAATGTTTGAGTTTTACCCTTTAAAAACTCGACCAGAAAAATGTGAGGCTTAATAACTAGGCCCCTTAAAGCGGTTCACCTTCCAATACTTTTTTTCAGTTCAGTTGGTTTCAGACAGTTCACCAGAAATAGAGATGATTTCCAATTACTTTCTAATTGTGACTATTGTGTAATATTTGAAGGTAAAAGTTTCATGTTTCCCCTTCTGAGAAATGGACCAACCAACGGATCAGCCAATTGGAACAGAATCTTCACTGGGATCACTGAGCTGCCGCACTCACATGCCACATCCACCAACATTTAACTTTGACCTTTAATTTTGGGAAAATGGTAAAAAATGGAAAGCAATTGAAAAAAAGTTTATTTCTGTTGAAGAAACTGAAAACAATTTCCATAAAAATAAAAAAAAAGTTGTGCAGTTTTTTATTGAAAATTTCAGAAAGATTAAGCTCCAAAGAGTCCCCTTTTGGAAAGTTTAAAAAATCTCAAAATTTATTCATCATACACATCAGTAAAAAGATTCATATACATTCACTTGATCCTTCGCCTTACGCGTTTCGTACCCCCTGGTACTTAATCATAGGGGGTACGAAACGCGTAAGGCGAAGGATCAAGTGGGTCTGTATATGAATTTTTTTACTGATGTGTATGATGAATAAATTTTGAGATTTTTTTAACTTTCCAAAAGGGGACTCTTTGGAGCTTAATCTTTTTGAAATTGTTATATGTGCCCTTGTGGACTGGGGGCTTGTGCTCTGAGGAGCCCGTGACCCTTTAGAGACTGGTCATGGCAGCAGTGTCCTTTTTCTAAATTTCAGTTTTTTATTGATACCAACAGTATTTTTGGGCACCAGCACGAGAGGTCCCCTATATTCAATGGGGAACAGTAGGATTATATAAACTTTTCTTTTGTCTTTCTTTCTACTGTGCCAATGACACGGGAAGAAATCCTAAACAAAAGGAACTGTGTGTAGAAATATCTGTTTGCATTTTAAACAGAAACTCTATAGTCTCTTCTGTAACAATGTTATAGACTGTCCCTGGGAATGTGCAAATAATATGGGACTTTGTAAGAATCTGAAGGAGAAGCCAAATCAGATATTGTTTTATCTTCTGTGGGAGAATCCCAATTGCTGGTGAAACTTACACACAAGAATGGTTAGATTATAAGTAACGTTGGGGGGTAGTTTTACCTTCTGTACTGTGAAAGCAAGAGAAACAGAGAATTAAATGGGGTAAAGAATGAAGTTGACTGTTCTGGAGCCAAGGAAGACCACTCCGGTGGAGCAGGTAATGCTACTGGAGGGCCCCCGAGTCTGCAGAGGGCACAGGCTGCACAATCTGCTCTTCTTGTCAAGTACAAGACACAATTGTATTATCTGTTCTCTAGCAGCACAGAACCAACACAGAAGTCACCTTTAGCCAAAGATAATAGAAACCACCATATGTCTGCCTGATGCCACTGCAACTTCTGTTGCACCAAAATTTTAAAGTGTGAATAGGTGAACAATGTGGCAGTTTCAGTCTGGGTCTCAGGTGTGAACAGTACAGGCTTTAGGGTGTGAATAATAGAGGGGTTACAGGTGGGAACAATACAGGGGGGTCTCAGGTGTGAACAATACAGGCTTTAGTGTGTGAATAATAGAGGGGTCACAGGTATGAACAATACAGGGGATTAGTCTAAATTTGAGGTTTATACATTGCAGGGTCCAGTTAAGCTGGCCATAGACGTAACAATTACGATCTTTCTCGGAAAAGATGTTTCCAAGAAAGATCGTTCGTTTCAACACACACGTGTAGAGCTGAATGGTCAGATATACAGGTATAAAACAATAGAATTCTACTTGTATCTGACGATTCAGCACTAACAATGGCCGATGTTCAGGGAGCTTTCAAAGGCATCCCATCAAAATTTTCCGTCCAGTCCGATCAACCAGCCGACCGATATCTTAATCCTCTGACGATGTCGGTCGGCTCATTTCCGACCATACACGCACCGAATATCGTACGAAAATTCGTTTCGTACGATATTATCTGTGCGTCTATGGCCACCTTTACTCTCTGTAGTGATACCATTTAAAGTTTACACATAATAAGCAAACACAGCAGGTAGGGGGCCTATGCAGTCCTGTAATGGTGCAGATAGATGCAGTGGCAATTGCAGAGGTCAAGTACAGAGTTCAATTCCCCAGAGCCTGAGAACTGAGAGTACAGAGAGGCCCGACAGCTCCCTCAGGCACCACTATTAGAGGCACATTAATCAAGGGTTGAATTTCACATTCACATGAGTTTTTTAAAACTCCCATGAACTCTAAATTTGACCAATATATTCTAAAACTTGGCGATTAGAATTGAGCAGAAAACTTGAACCAAATTCAAATTAAATTTTTCTCCAAAAAAAAAAAACATTGAATGTCAGGAAGGCATAAAACAACTCAAAATTGATCCCTGGACCTCTCCCATTGACAAACAATTTTGTCAGGTTTTAGGTGGCGAATAGTCGAATTCGAGTTCTTAAAGGGCCACAGTATGATTAATCTCAAAAACCTCATTCAAATTTTTTTAAAAACTCGAACGAAATTTAAATAACTCCCTAGTTAAATTCGACATTTGACCATAAAAGAACTCGACCCTTAATAAATCTGCCCCCTACTGACTGTTTATGGTAATTTCTGGAACTGATAAATTGCCAGGCCTGCCTGGAGCTGCGGTTATGCTTGAAGGGTTAAGTTTAACTTCATGAATTAACATTTAGTATCAGGTAGACATTGATATTCTGAACCAACTTGCAATTGGTCTTCATTTTTATGATTTTTCAGTTATTTAGTTTTTGTTAAGCAGCTGTCCAGTTTGATGTTTCAGTGGAAATCTGGTTGCTAGAGACTTACACTGGTGGAACTACTGGGCGTGTGAGCAAGCCTGCACCCCCCATTAAGCTGATGGCAGTTTACATTGCATGCGAATAGGCCATGAAGATTGTGTCAGGAGGAAGGGGTGTGGGGTTCGAATACACCCAGAGATGGTTTAAATCAGAGACAGGAATAGAGTCAGGAGAGGCCTGAATAGAAAGAGAAGTAATAAAAATTAACAATAAAATTGTACAAAGCAAATCGTTTTTGGGTTCTGCAGTGATCCCCATTTGAAAGCTGGAAAGTCAGAAGAGGAAGGCAAATAATAAAGAAGAAAAAAAAACCAAACGCTATTGTATGTGCACGTGGTATAAATGGGCGTATTTATAACCTAATTTTCAGCCAATGTTTACAGGAAAATAATGGTTTTTAGTTAGCAGGCTCCGCCCACAGAAACGTTATTCTGTTTGAATGATCAAACAACAGAAATAATAGAGAAAGGCGAATCAGCCTATAGACATGAGCATTAACTCATATGGTTTTGCCTGATAAATAGACTCATGTGAGTACAGAGATAACACTCGGGCCTTATCATGAAGCACAATCCCGTGTCACAGCTACAGTTACGTGTCTCTGGTGCCTGATATATATATATAACAAGGAGATATATGTGTGTATATTCCAAAACGGGATGACGTGACACTCACAGTGAAAAAGACAAGGTTTGTGCTGAATGCAGCAATGTCTAAGGGCAACTATATTCCCAGAATATTATCAACGTAACAATGCAATTATACTTACTCGTTTCTTCCAGGTTTAACCGCAAAAATAAAAAGTTATGTGGTAAAAAAACAAATGTTGTGTGGTACACTTAGCACCCAGTGACAATTTTGCCACTTTTTGCGATTTTGATCATTTTTTGGGGAAGCAAAATGGGGCTGATTTGCTCATAACTCCCATTAACCCGAACTGTATTCCAGTATAAAAGTACAAAGCTCCTCTTGTAAAACATATCACCCTCCTGTAACTCTGCCCCCGTCTGTGGGTGCACTACCAGCCCAGCTCATAGAAACAATGCAAGTACAGCAACTTAGTAAGTGAGGTTGAAAAAAAGACAAAAGTCCATCAAGTTGCCACCTTTTGTAAAATGTTTTACTGGCCGGTGGGGGGTGGTGTAAAAAGGGGTGGGGCGTGACATCACAGGGGCGGAGCCACAGCAAGCGATCGGCTGAAGACGCGAGAAAGGTAAGTTTTAATTGGATTTAAGGTAAGGCAAGGGCCTTTTTAAAGGGGTATTACAAATTTACCGGCAGCTACATTGCCGGTAAATTTTTAATAACGGCCCCGGCCTTGGCTGGTGTTTTATCAGCTAGGCCGGTAAAATACCCTATTGGCCGCCCATGTGGCATTTGCCAGAAGCACCTAGGGTTGCCACCTTTTCTTAAAAAAAATACCGTCCTTCCTATATATTTAGCTTTTTTTCCTATTAATAACATTGGGATCAGCCATCAAAAATACCGGTCAGGCCGATAAAAAACCGGCCAGGTGGCAACCCTAGAAGCACCTGAATGGGATAAGAAGTCTTATCGGCCAGACAATTGCACATTAAAGCCACAAGTTGCCCGACTAATGGTCACACTCTGGTATTTGGGGTGAAAACTAATGTTCCTGAGGGGAATATTTCTCTTTGTCTCTCTCTCTCAACACAACTACTGATATCTCCCAACATCGAAGTAAAAAGAGGGACAAATTATTTTTTTTCTCACAAGTAGCATGGCTAATTTTTGACAATGCCCATTTTTGTTGCCACACCCCCTAATTACCATGTTCATTTTACACAATTTGGCAGAGAATTGAAGTTTGAAACTATGGGGGGAATTCACAAAAGTGTGGGTAAAATAAATAACCCAGAAGTGGCGGTCCACAAATTTGTAAAATCTCGTACAAAGGGCAAATTCACAAATGCAGATGTTACATCTCTGAATGTCTTGTAAGTCCGACAATTTTCTAAAATGTCCTATATCTTTTCATCGTACAGACGACATTTTACACAACTTTTTAAAGACATTTTAAAAGACAATTTGAGTGACATTTTCATATTGGAGAGGCTAATGTGTCGGAAAAATTGTCTGCAAAAAAAATGAGTTTACGAGTAATTCATAAAAATGTCGGGGAAAGTGGAGCAGAAAAAAACCCACGCCCACTTTTCACTACACTTTTTCAAAAGTGTCGTATATGTCGGAAAATTGGCGGGAAATGCTCTGTGAATTTGTCGTCTGTTGCTACGACATTTTAAAGACATTTTTTCCTTCCCGACACTTTTGTGAATTCCCCCCCTATGTTTCCTGTTACAATTACTTATTTTCTTTTCTCAAAAGTGGATCTTATTGGCACAGTTGGCACCTGTTAGCTGCTCTGGGCTCTCTGCCAAAAGCCAATGAAGTTTTTCTGGCTGTTCAGTGCAGACAAAAGCGGGATTTTCCAGTACAAATGAGGGACCAGGGCCGGCCCGGACTGGCAATCTGTGGGTTGTGGCAAATGCCAGAGGGGCTGCTATAATGTGCCATAGAAGGTCAGTATTTAGTGGGCTGGCTGGTGGGGGCTGTTTGGGCCTCTTTGTAGCAAAGATGGCAAGGCCTACTTTAATTCTCAGTCCCTACCTGTGACTGTGAGGGACTGCAGGCTGAGCTGTGAAAAGAGGGACTGTCCCTCTGATCTCTGAAAAAGGGCCAGTTGTGACTGGTAGGACTAATAACTAATTGTGGTGAAACAAAGAATTTGGTGTGAAACTTCTGACGAGCTCAGTTATTAAAACCGTCACAAAAGAAACAAATATATTAATATATATATATATATGTAACCCTTTCTTGGCCAATATTGACCAAACCAACTAGCATAGGTAGAGCATTGGTTACACGCGACTCTTTCACTCTCAGGTAGGGCTTTCGCTAAGTGGAAAATCACGTGTGAGGTAGTAGAACTACAACTCGATACTGCATATGGTGTGTAATAAAGGTTGTTGGACGCCAGGGGTTCTTTGTGCAAACAATATGAACAATTTATTTACAGTAGCAGCACAGGGTATTATATACTCACAGACAGTGGTATTATAGCAGATACTTAGCACAGGTACAGCATAGATTGTACCCTCAGGTAGGATACCAGGATGGGAGTTGTAGTTGCACCAGCCAGGTTATCAATGCCCATGTGGTCCGGATCCCACCAGCAGGTTCAGGTGACTCAGGGGTTAAGTACTCTTCCTGCAGTCCCTATCTCTGAGGTCCCTTCACTTCAGGCAAGGTAGAGCCTGGGGGAGAGCTACTCCCTACTATCCTCCTTGATGGGGCTTGAGCTGCCCTTTCTCACTTCCCTCTCTTTCTCACCTCTCCTAGAGAGTGCTATGACAGGACTAGCCTATCTCTGACTAGTCCTCATTCACGGGGCCCTGTTCCCCGACTTGATACTTGTACAGTACCTCTAAAGGTGTGCTGTCCCTTTAGGGTAGAGCGCCTCTGGGGCCCGGTTGGCACCCAGGCTCAATGGAGCACTGCCCCTCTCCTCTGCTGCAGGCCAAAGAGGAAGTGCCACTCCCTGCAAGCACCTTTATTACTGCACTGCAGGGGTGGATCACAACCTGTAGCCAATAATATGAAACAAATCTAACCACCTGGACTTTAGTCCAATAGAAGGCAGCTAGTAAAAGGGCAAGGGAAGAAGCCATAAGGGCCATGGTACTTATGGGTCCCTACATATACATACATATATATATATACATACATACAGCAACCCCCCTATATCAGACTGTAAGGGCAGCGACCCAGCCGGATATAGAGAAGCGCCAATTCCGCTTTGAAAACTCCCGCGCAGCAGCGGATTGGCGGGAAATCGTAACGGGCGGGAAATTACCGAGGAACCCAGATTGACGAGGCTCCTGAGTAAATAAACGCGAGGCAGGCAGTAAATAGGTCATGTTACAAGCACTAGGCACCACAGCACTCGCTCACACCGCTGTATAACGACAGAAATGTCACACGCACTCGCGGAACTACAACTCCCAGTTTCCCTCAGCCGCTTCTACTAGCAGTGGAATTATGGGAATTGTAGTTCGGAGACAACAGTGGGTTCCTAGCCTGGCACTGCCAACTGAGAGGCGCGCCCGGGAGAGGCTGAGAGTCGTGTGAGGCGCTACAGAAGGACTCGGGGAGGGGTGTGTGACACTGACGCCTGCTGCTCCCGCCACTTCCTGCTACCGGTAGGACTGAGAGGAGTAGCAAGATGGCGGCGGCGGGGTCAGTAACATCAGCGGCAGAGCGGACACTGGTCTCGTGTGACAGGCGCGGGGCGGCGCTGCTGCTGCTTGTGGCCCTGGTGCTGCCGGCGGTGTCTGGTGATACGAGCTCCGTCACATCTGTCACTTCCACTGACTGGCCGCAACTACTGCACGGGGACTGGATGATTCTATTGTGAGTATCTACTTCTTACTGACATTTACCTGCACTAACCTCCCCCCCCTATATAACAACGGCTCCCCGGGCATCATGGGAAGTGTAGTCATTCCACAGCACTGACACTGACTGGCCGCAACTACTGCACGGGGACTGGATGATTCTATTGTGAGTATCTGTTCTTACTGACATTTACCTGCACTAACCCCCCCTATATAACAACGGCTCCCCGGGCATCATGGGAAGTGTAGTCATTCCACAGCACTGACACTGACTGACACACTGACTGACACACTGACTGACACAGAGCAGCCTCTAATGCACACAGGCAACATGCGTTTAGATTGTAAGCTCTGCTGCACACACTCCTCCACACTACATTGCTGCTTGGATCCCTGCTCCCTGATTTGCTTGTGTTGTCTCAGGCTCTAGCAACTCCGCACCTGTGTTTAAAGCTGCCCAACTGCAGAGATGTCACAACGTTGTCACCATGTTAGTTGTGAGCAGTTCCCTGTCTCTCTCATCCAGTCTGTGCTCATTAGCTGGGCCCCGTCATCCTCATTTAGTTACTATTATAGACCTGCCGGCAGCTGAATTGAAGCAGAATATATATATACAGTTGTGCTCATAAGTTTCCATCCCCTGGCAGAATTTCTGATTTCTTACCCATTTCTCAGAGAATATGAATAATAAGACAAAAACTTTTCTTTCACTCATGGTTAGTGATTGGCTGAAGCCATTTATTGTCACACAACTGTGTTTACTCTTTATTATATCACAATCACTACACAAACTCCCCAAATGATCATGTGTTTCTTAATCCCGTGTATTGTCCCCTTTTGTATGAACTGCACGTTTGAGGTCTCCCCAGAGTCAATCAATGATATTGAGACTGGGCCACTCCAGAACCAGAACTTTATTTTGCTGTAGCCAATGACAATCACTTGTGTTTTGGATCATTGTCCTGTAGGAATGTGCAAGTCCATGTGAAGCTCCCTGGCACATTTAGTATAAATTTCCCTCCAGTATTTTTTACTTCATTCATTTCCCATCAATTCTGAGCAAATCCCCTGAGTGTTTGTATCTCACACAAAACATCAGACCCCCAGTCTCACAGTAGGAATGTTCTACCTCTCATCATAGACCTCGTTGTCTCCTCTCCTAATGTAACGTTTATGGTTGTGGCCAAAAAGATCACTTTTAGTCTCATCTCCCAATGACTTTGTGCCAGAAGGTTTGAGGTGTGTTTGTATATTGTAAGTGGGACACTTTGTGTTATTTGTGTAGTAATGACTTTCTTCTGGCAACTCCACCAGCCCATCTTTCTTCTCCTCCTTATTGTGTATCTTGTTACAGTCACACCAGAGACTCCTGGATTTCACCTGAACTGATTTGTGGGGTTTCCTTGGATCCTGAACCATTTTTCTGGCAGTTGTGGCTAGGGCTGCCACCTTTTTAAAATTTTCTTACTGGCCAGCGGGGGCGGGACCAAAAAGGGGGCGTGCCGCGACGCCAAAGGGGGCGTGCCGCGACGCCAAAGGGGGCGTGCCGCGACGCCAAAGGGGGCGTGCCGCGACGCCAAAGGGGCGGAGCCACGCAAACGATTGGCTGAAGACTGCGAGAAAGGTAAGTTTTTCATTGAATTTAGGCAAGGCAAGGGCCATTTTTAAGGGGTATTACAAATTTACCGGCAGCTACATTGCCTGTAAATTTGTAATACCGGCCTTGGCTGGTGTTTTACCGGCTAGGCCGGGTGGCAACCCTAGTTGTGGCTGAAATATTAGTTTTATTTGGTTTGGTTTCAGCAGAACCCCTAATTCCCCACTTCTTTATTAGAGGTTGAACACTGATGATTCCCAATTCCTTTGCTCTTTTCTTCTATCCCTTCCCTGATTTATAGAGTCCAACTGGCTTTTCCCACAGCAGATCCCACAGACAATTCCCCATGACTTAGAATCCAATAAAAAACATGAGTGCAGCACTGGCGCAAATGTATTTTTTTTTTTTTACTTTTATGCAGGGACCTGGTGCCAATATATATATATATTTTTTTAAACTTTTATAAGGGAGCACTGACCATCAATATGTAGGGGGGTTACTTTCTTAGCACTGATGTCGGTGTGGTCTTTTCACTTCGATGTGGAGTGGGCGGGATCAGGGGTGGGGCTTGGGTGCCAGGGTGGGCGGGGGCCCTGTGCTTTCTAATTGCGGCCCTGTCTATGGGGGTTACCTGACTCAAGGACATGGCTGTATTCTGACTTTTTGTGGTTTTATTCAGAATTTGAGTTAAAATGCATTAGCACAAGACAAAAGTCACATGGGGTCATTTATAGTTAATAATAAATGCAATAAAGGGGTTAAATACATCAATGGGGTGTATGTTGCCCTATGAACAGTAATTATAGGGACATTTCCTATCATTACTAATTGGCTAATTCTAGCTAAGCAACTTTTCAATTGGCCTTCATTTTCTATTTTTTATAGTTTTTAAATGATTTGCTTTTTTCTTCAGACTGTTTCCAGCTTTCAAAAAAAACAAAAAAACAAAACAAAAGCTCTATAAGGCTACAAATGTATTGTTGTTGCTCTTTTTAATTACTACTCTTTCTATTCAGGTCTCTCTTATTCATATTCCAGTCTCTTATTCAAATTAGTACATGGTTGCTAGGGTAATTTGGACCCTAGCAACCAGACTGCTGGCTTGCAAACTGGAGAGCTGCTGAATAAAACACTAAATAACTGAAAAGCTGCAAAATAATAAAAAAAATGAAGACCAATTGCAAATTGTCCCAGAATATCCCTCTCTACATTATACTAATAGTTAAAAAGTTACTGTTATGGGAAAACTTTTCTTTTTTTTTTTTTAACCCATCATTTAATAGTGCTGCTCTACTAGACTTCTGCACTGAAATCCATTTCTCAGAAGAACAAACAGTTTCTTTTTTTTTTTATATTCAATTTTGAAATCTGACATGGAGCTAGACATATTGTCAGTTTCCCAGCTGCCCCTGGTCATGTGACTTGTGCCAGCACTTTAGGAGGGAACTGCTTTCTGGCAGGCTGTTGTTTTTCCTTCTCAATGTAACTGAATAGTACGCAGTGGGACCTGGATTTTACTATTGAGTGTTGTTCTTAGATCTACCAGGCAGCTGTTATCTTGTGTTAGGGAGCTGTTATCTGGTTACCTTCCCATTGTTCTGTTGTTAGGCTGCTGGTTGGGGGAAAGGGAGGGGGTGATATCACTACAACTTGCAGTACAGCAGTAAAGAGTGACTGAAGTTTATCAGAGCACAAGTCACATGACTTGGGGAAGCTGGGAAATTGACAATATGTCTAGCCCCATGTCAGATTTCAAAATGAAATATAAAAAAAATCTGTTTGCTCTTTTGAGAAATGGATTTCAGTGCAGAATTCTACTGGAGCAGCACTATTAACTGATGCGTTTTGAAAAATGTTTTTTTTCCCATGACAGGATCCCTTTAAACTGAATCTTGTCCATGACTTTTCATGTGCTGAACCCTTTTCTCACTGAATTGAATCAGGCCTCAATGTTGCAAGCCAGCTCATTAAAGCAATGTTTAGCGCCCCCTGGTGTTTTAATGCTGCTTCTCATTTTAATTGTATGTTTTATTTGTGTTTTTTATTCCGCAGCTCTCCGGTTTGTATATTGAAAAATAGTTTGAAATGACATTCTTCTAATATGCAAAAACAATGTCAGGGTAAACTGTACAGTGTCAGGTCCAGGTGGGAGCAGATCATTTCTCCTGCAGTGAATCTGCCCTGTGTGACCTGGTCCATAGGGCTCCACTGTTTGGTTACACGTTGGTATATAGCGCAGGCTGGGATGAACTATGCATTGTGTCCATGAATAAATAAAGTGCAAATAGAGAACATGGGCAAGAATCATGTACAACGGACTATCCCTGACTTTATCAACTAAACTTTTAACAAAAATGGCAATTTAAAAGGTGATATTGTAAATCTAATAAATGCACTTCTAACAATCTCTTGCAGCCCCTACTTTCATATGAAAGCACTTGATTGTCTTGGGCTGCACTGAATGTACAAACCCTGATCTCTGCTGCTTCTGATTAGTGAAACAATGTAGCACAGACAGACTAATAAAGCTGTGAAGAAGACTTCAAGGCTGACTCCTGCTGCAGTGTTGCAAGTCTGGGTTTACATCACATTTATATAAGGGAGTCTGAACAGTATGAAAGTGATCCCAAGTGACAGTTTAATGCATTCGGCTTGTCCTGAAGCACATTTTTATGTTCCAGGCAAGTTCACATACTCTGGTTCTGTTAACCCTGTGGGATGGTCCAATTCCAGGATCAGTCATTTGCTGGTGCCTGTAACAACCCCAGGGTGTTCCCACTGCAGAGAGGCACTTACTGAGTTAAATAGTTTGCACTTGTCATACACAGTGCTGGGAGCAATGATTACAGTTCAGC
>CM044439.1:1201032-1218808 GCA_024363595.1 Xenopus borealis
GTAAGTTCATGTTTATGTTTAGTATACAAAATACACCATTTCTACCCTTATTCTGTTTTAAACTTTTCCTTGTCCTGTTCTTTGCAGTCCTGTATTCCATATTATCCTCCAACAACTAAATGCAGAAGAGAATTTCATACAGGATGGACTGGAGAAATTCATATGAAATTCCTGTTCATGGTGTTGTTTTATGCTTATTAAATCCATTCAGTCTCTGAAGCACCCCATTTCCTTGCTTCCTGCTGATTGGCTGTTGCTCTGTCCTATTTCCTATGGGGGCTACTGAATGTGGCCCTGGAGCTGAATCCTGTGGCCAACTGTGAATCCAGCAGTGGGTCTAACAGAACAAACACAGACTTCATGAATGACCATCCCTGCTCTTATTCACTCTACTCGCTCCACTTGCATTAAACACACGTGTCAGACTCCATGTCATTCACATGAGCAGTGTCTATAACTGGAAGCCCTTTATATGGGTTAGTCATGATACAGTGAACTCAAGGCAATAAGAAAAATAAAAAAATTTAGCAAATTATCCCCTTATTTATCAATACATTTTCTTGAAAATCATAAGAATTTTTCAGATTTTTGCCCAAGAACCACAGAATCTTTAGATTATTGCGTGAAACCCAGCGCAGGTGGGGATATCTTCTGGACTTCTCCCATTGACCTGGGCAGGTCTGAGATGCAGGATTTTCATACTCGGGGAAATAAATCCCAGGTGGGTTTTTTTCAGTAAAAATTCTGATTTTCTAGTAAAAAAAAACTCAATTTCTTTACATTTTTGCCGTTCAGATTTGACTAAATCCAGCTGTGCAGTCTCCAAGTTGTAGTGAAGGCCGATGCCATAGAAAGTGATGGAGCCCTCGTATATTTCTTTATATTGACACAGTGAATCCGATGTAAGAAATCTTACTGGTTTCCATTGGATTCTCTCTTTACTGCTATTTTTCTCTTCTGCTTTATGATTCCGCCTCTTGGAATAAACCAATCTTCAAAGTCCGTGCCTGTGTTTGTGGTGTGTTTGAAAGGTTTCCGTGGGTAGTTGAACTACAGCTTGACTCATAGGATTATGCAGACTGGATTCATAGAGCCTCACAATCCGTTTCCAGCTTAAAAAGAAAAAAAATCAATTTAAAAGTGAAGCTTTGTAGGTGACATGTTAGTTGCCGGGGTCAGTGTCTCCAACAACCACAAAGCGTTTCACTCTATGGCACCTAGTATGTCAATTTATATATTATTTTTGTACAATTTATTTTTTATCTTTTTTTTTGCGCTTCTCTGAGGGACCGTATTCCCAGCAATGAATAAGGGGAGAATTTATGTTTATTCTCTAGATATTGTGGCAAGTCATGGGGAATAACTGATACTCAATGGTTTCCTATATGTTTAAACTTGTGAGTTAAGGGGGTACCTCCATGGGGTGCTTCAACTGGCTCGCGGGCAATCCCGACTGGGAGACTCCCCTGCATTTATTTGGGAATTTGACACAACATTTGCCCATGTGCCATTTGTAAGGAGGAATTTATTCGCATGGTTCAAATTCCCACAAATTGCCGCAGGAGAAACGCCCACGAAAATTCGCCTGGTGAAAATTTGCCTGGCATGTTGGACGTGCGCATCTCGTTTTGGACGACTGCATCTGTTTTTTCTATGCCGGCGCCTGTTTTTTTTTTAATGCCGGCGCACATATGAGATGCCCAAAGTGTTTCGCAAATCTTTCGTGTTTCACAATTTCCCCTGAAATTTGCAGAAAATTTGGCGAAGCAAAACGCCACAGATTCACTCATCATTAATTGCTGCTTAACTGGTGACTCCTCCCCCGAGCTGACAGTTGGCAGGAGATGCCGTTCCTATAACCCAGTTCTATGGATGGGCAGTTGGCACAAACAAGCCATTGCTCAGTCCCACACACGTCTGTTTTTCTATTGGCCGTCTCATTAAAAGTAAGTGTTGGGGGTATTCTTTCCCCCCCTCCATGTATCTGACTTGCACCTCATGAGTCGCACCCTGAAGCCTTTTCCTTGGAAGGGCTCGTGGCCAGTGACTAACAGCCCCCTGGCTGGCTTAGCCTTTGTATTACTACTTTCAGTTCTCTGCTTCTCTATAAAACCCTAATGTGGTTACTGTCACTTTAAATAGCAATTAACCCTTGGCAATCCAGGGGCCCTGCGTTCCTTTTGCATATGAAAAGTACTAGGAACTGAGAATTACAGAGCAGTGCCTGCACCTAGGGAACACTGAGGAACACACCTCAGGGGGGGGGATTCCACTAGGAATAATAAAACACACACAGAATAAACTTTAAATAAATCAGTAGTGTTTGAATGAATTTGACCAATCTAATAAACAATACACTCCTGCACTGAGGACACGTGGGACCTACCTTTGGGTCCTTTTTATTATCAAAGTCCCAATCATCTAGAAGGGGTTAATAACCACACAGTTCAGTTCAACCTGACTGAATCCAGACCCCTGGACTATGTACAACCCACCCTAATTACTTTTATTACCTTCTATAAGTTATCTCTGTCTGTAACTTCTAAATTCATTCCCCATAAACCCTTTTCCAGTGAACTATTTATATATATAATATGCCTTTTCAATGTTCCTTTGTATTTTGCCTGGCGAAGGGGCTCCAAAAGCTTGCAATTGTTACTTATTCAGTTAACCAATAAAAGGTATCACCAAACTTCACATTTTATACATTTTAATGAAAAAGAAATCTATCTCTAATATACTTCAATTAAAAAATGTCTACCGTTTTTATAAGATCCCTAACTGCTCTGCAGGGAAACGGTTATACTTTCAAACAGCAGGGGGAGCCCCCACCTTACATCCCAGCACTCCATCCACTTTGTTTGATTCCCTGTAAAACAGCCAGTGTAAAGATTTGTATCCACAGACCCAGCTCATTTATGACGACCCCTAAGCTTAGCCCAGATCACACTGAGCATGTGCACAGTCTTGGTCTTGCAAAGATGTATAACAAAGTTACAAGATGACAGCCCCCTGTGGCCAACTTTGAAAGCATAAATCATTTGTTTGATTAGGCTTGTGGTGCAGTAAGTTCATGTTTATGTTTAGTATACAAAATACACCATTTCTACCCTTATTCTATTTTACACTTTCCTTGCCCTTTAAGCTCTGTTGGAGACTTATGTTTGGTAGCCGAGGATGAGCAGAGTATAACAGACTTTTATTAGCAGCTTCATGCAGACTTTATTTGATTAAAAAGAAAAGGATGCACAACCCTGTATGCCTTTTATTCCTAATGTATAAACTAATTTCCCAGGATCCCCTTATTTTTATTATTACTTTATCCAATTGTTACCAGTAATTCACTTAGCACCACCCCACTCTATAATGTGTTATTGATAATATCTCAATCATTTATTGTATAACCAAAACTCATCTGTGATTCTCAGTGCAGTGAAAACCTCCAATAATTTAAATAAAAATGTTTGTGCTCTTTAATGATTCTAGTAAGATGTCAAGAAAGTAAATTCATTCAATTAGTTCACAGATAATGGTTAATTAAATCAAATATACCCGTTAATTCATCCAATACCCCCAACAGAATCCATTCAATTAAAAATCAATTCATCTAATAAATATAACTTAAGTTTCAGAGCAGTGAAAACCTCCGATAGTTTAAACAAATTGTTTGTGCTCATTAATTATATTGACTTAAATTGAATTAGTTAAGATTGATTAATTAAGAATCAATCATTCACAAGAAACCAATCAATAAAGTGTATCAAGATCACAGATATATTGTTAAAGTGCTATGTGCTAAATGAATTATCTAATAGTATCTAATTAAATTAATAAAAATTCATTAATTCAAACTAACCTTAAATTACTAAAAACCAGGGGAAACCCCCACCCTTTGTTCCCCCACCTACTCCAATAAATATAAGGAATTAATCATTCAATTGATTTCAGTTCTAACAATGGATCCAAGGAATTAAACACAATACTGAATAGAATGAAAGAAGATAGTGGTGGGACCATCCCATTAGCTGCTATCTGATAATTTGTTGTCTAGACTCTGGGATTAACACAAGGGGAGAAGGCAGAACGCAGGGAACTGTGGTCTGGATAAATTACCAAACTATTGGAGTTATCTAACTTCCCTAAAAAAACACAAATACTCTGTGTCTTGTGAAAAGGAATGAGAATTGAAAGATTTTGCTCCTGTAGTAAAAAATTAAATAAAGAAAAACGGATAAGGATCAGATATAAAATCAATTTGAGAATAAGTAAGAGAGAAACACCGTCAAAGTCATACAAACAAAGTCATATCTAGCAGGAGCAAGATGACTTGCATTCCATATGTGTCCATCAGACAGTTCATATGTGTATGGTCCTCGCTGGCGTCTCACTTCAAGTGGTGTAGTAAATTTAGATTGTCCTTGTTTCAGTATTCCTGGTTTCTTAATTCTGACTAAAGATCCAGGCTGAAAGTGCACTTCTCTTGCACCACGTTTTCTGTCAGTATAAGCCTTGCATTTGGCTTGGTGATGTTTCACAATATCAGAAGTAGATGAGTTTGTAGGAATAGTCTTTGGTGGAAGTTTGATGTCTGCAACATGTAACTTCATGCGCATCTGTCTGCCATGTAATAATTCAGCTGGAGATGATTGGGTTGTTGCATGGCATGTTGCTCTGTAGTTATGTAGGAACTCTGTTGTAAATACAAGATTTCCCAGTAAGATTTGCTGTCTGTAGTGCTTCTTTCAGACTTCTGTTGAATTGCTGGATTTCTCCATTTGCTTGTGGGTAATACACTGAAGATTTCCTATGCACAATATTCCTCTCTCTCAGAAAGGATTCAAACTCATATGAGACAAACTGTGGTCCGTTGTCTGATATTAACTCCTTTGGATTTCCTTCTCTGCTGAAGACTGTAGACAGAAATGTTATTACTGTAGCTGATGTTACATGAGAAACAAATGCAATTTCTGCCCATTTACTGTAATAGTCTATCAGAGTTATAGCAAATCTACAGTCTATAGGAGCGTCTGCAAAAGGACCCACAATATCAGTATTAAGTACCAGTAAGCAGTGAGCTCCACGGACAACATAGTCATCTACTAAGGACAGTTTGTGTCTAATCCTGTAGTAAGGTTGAAGATCAGGACTGAGTTTCTTCTTTTTTCATTTTTTCTTCTTAAAATCAGCAGCCGTAACTGTAGATGATAATATATCAGTCAGTGCTACAATTTCCATGTCCTCATCCAGCGAATCAGAAGCTGCAGGTAAAGGTAAATGTGACAAACAATCGGCAGTAACATTTTTCAAACCTGGTTTGTATTGCATTTTGTAGTTGAAATTCAGTAGCCTTGCTGACCATCTAGCTATACGCATTCCAGCTCTTCCTAGTCCCTTTGTTGTAAGTAGTGTAGTTAAAGGGCTATGATCAGTGCATAAGGTAAATTCTCTACCCCATAGGTAGGTTCTCCATTTTTCTGTTGCCCAAACACACGCTAGAGCCTCTTTTTCAACAGTTGAATACTTACGCTCTGTCTCTGTAAGTGTTCTGGATGCAAATGCAACAGTTTTCTCTGAATGATCAGCATGGATCTGTGTGAGAACTGCGCCAATGCCATAGTCCGAAGCATCTGTAGTAACCATTGTGGGTAGTGCAGGATCAAATAAAGCTAGCGCTGGACTGTTCACAATTAACTGCTTCACTATGTCAAAGCTATGTTGAGCAGTCTCTGACCAATCCAGACTTGAAGTTCCACGTAGTAGTGCTCTGCGTGGCTCTGCAACTGAAGCATAGTTGGGAATAAACTTAGAATACCATGAAGTAAGACCTAAGAAAGCTCGTAAGGTCTGGAAATCAGATGGAGTAGGTGCTTGTGTAACAGACTTGACATGGTCAGGGTCAGGCAGTAATCCATCTTGTGAAATTATGTGACCCAGATAATGGTAATGTATAGACTATACGCTGTCCTAGTAGAAATCTCCCCTTGGTCAGCAGCAATAATGTAAATATCAAACATACGGATCCAAGCAGTAAAAGGTATGGTAGGCTCAGCAGGGTTTGGAAGAAAAGCTGCAGCTGCTGCAGAGGTAGAAGAGACGTCTCATCGCCAATTTGTTGTGTTTTGTTAGCAGAGAATGAGCAGAGCAGATGAATAGTGCTTTATTAGCAGACTCATGCAGCCATTACACTGCAACAGTAGCTTGAACTCTAGCTCTTTAAATCAGTATAGAAAGTACAGTGTATGCACAAACGCCACAATCATAATCATTTATGGTGAGCTGAGTATCAGCTGTAATGTTACCTCCTGTATCAGTCATTATGTGTAGGGAACATGTATGTTTAATATATAATAATATATATACCATTCTGTGAAGCAGCACTGTGGACTATGTTGGTGCTTTATATAAAAATAAGAATAGTTCCAATGTTGTACCAATGAAATCCAGTGGGAATCCTGGTTATCCCATTCCTGCCGTGTTTTACAATCTCACCAGTAGATGGCGCTGTGGCACTTTTGTTCCATTCTCTATAAATGAATTAAATATGATGGAAGTCTTACGCTAATTATTATTTTTTTTTTTTCAGTTCCTGACAACAAATACCATGTGTTTGGCCTGCTTGTTTATTTTGTTTATTTTGCGTTTCATGCCCACGACACGTCTGATGTTTGAATTCGGAACTGAAATATTATCCTTTTTTTTTTTTATTCCAATTATTTCTGTGGGTTCGTGTTGTTTTACCTGTAACGCTTGCTGCAATTTGCCAAGACATTCCCAATCATCACGTTGGCTTTGCTCACATGTGGAACCTTCATTCCCTATAGTAAACCTATTCATTGCCATGAGCTCAGCTCTGATATTTGTTTATCCAGGGATCAGGTCAGAGAATTACAAGCAGGGAACAAATGACTCAATCAAGGGCTTTCACAGATTCTGTAATGCACTTTAGCAATTTGCTTGATTATTTTTCTAGTTTTCTTAAACTGGTAATATAATGACTCTGATAAAACAGAGCCACCTGCTGGTCATTTAGCTGACCGTGTGGGTCGGCTGAAAATTAATTTCCTAAGATTAAAGGCTGAAACATGCAGCAGTGGGCACATTGATAAACTTGTCTATTTTGTAGGGCGACCTGTATAGTCAGATATAACTGACCCAACACAAGGGGGGTCAGACTCAACTCATTTCAGTCCAACTGACCATGTGGTCTGATAAGTTGGATATACAGAAGGTTGGCCCAACTGTCAAGCGCTGGCATCAAAAGAGTTAACAATATGCGGGACAACTCTGCTTGACCACAAGTAATAATGACCCGGCTGGAGACCCCTTTGTCTGAAATCCACATAAGATTTAGCAGAGATTTCACACCTGGGCTCTAACAATGAACTTCCCACAGACTCATAGACTCCACTCAACCATCAAAGGAATGATGAGTCCCTCAATATGAAGATATGGCCAACAAGTATTACACACAATTGTGCAGCCATCATATTCTTCATGTACACAATGAGATCTTTCCCCAATAAGACTCAGCAGGAACATATTGGTTATTAGATTTGATATCAGAAGAACCAGACAGTTATGGGGAATAATAATATGACAGTTATTTTACGACAGTAGACACAGGGTAATAAATATGACTATTCTTATAAAACAGGACAGAGTCATAAACAAATTAACCCTGTGATAACCCCCCCCCAACCTCATACATATTAATGAGGGGATGTTCCTCAAACGCAGTATAAATTCTGTGAAGACCCCTCAGTCAGGATCAGTCCAGTTCTGCTGGGGGCTTGGTCACCATTCACCTTTATTTCAAGGAACTCAAGACCACTGATTACTTGGTAAAGTATAGGGTTTTCTGTTTTGTTTATCCCTTTTATTTTACAACTGTATTTGCTGTAATTGTATGTCTTTTTATATTATACCAATGTTGTCACCTGTAACATATATCTATATTATATATATATATATATATATGCATTGGATATATGTTCACCTTCGAACAACTAAATGTTTTTAGATAGATCACCAGAAATAATGACTTTTTCCAATTACTTTCTATTTTCTATGTATCACTGTTTTTAGAATATTAAAGTGTAAAGTATCATTTTTCACCTTCTAAAGTTGCTCTGGTGGGGGTCGCCGACCCTGTAAACTGTTCTAAATGTATTAATTTAGTTGATCCATGTGTTTGTCCCTGCTGAGCAGAATCTGTGGGTTTCATTACAGGCAGCTGTTAGAATTGATACAATAGTTGCTAATACTCCAGAGATGCTGCTGAGAAATGGATCAACTAAATGTTGCAAAATTGTATCAGTTTAGAGTCTACACCTGAATTACTGAGCTGCCCCAGACTCTAACACCACAGACACCAACATTCAACTTTACACTTAGATTTTGGGAAAACAGGAAAAAATTAATTATGGGGATTAACTGGGAAAAGTCTTTATTTCTGGGGAACAATCTGAAAACAACTGAACTGAAAAAAGTGTTTGGAAGGTGAATATTTAAATGTAACAAATTTTGTCTGTAACCTCAGTCTGTCTGGAGATTTGCTTTAAGCTGTTGGGTCATTGTGTTTGTGTTGAACTGTACTTACCTGTGTGCATAGCTGCTAGAAGTATCTGAATGTTAATTAATCCCTAACTGTTATCAGAGAGTGTTTGCTCTTCCAGGAGTGAACCTGTGTGTGCTGGAGTGTTTGCTATAGAGCAGGAACATTTCACTGTCAGGGACTTCAGGAGGGGACTGGTGGGCAACCAGTAAACTCCCCTGGTGGCAGCAATTAAGTAGCAGTTTACTGGGGTCTGACTGGTGTAACAGTGAGAGTTTACATGAAACCACCTAAGGCCAATATTAACCAACGTGGCACATGCCCATGATGAACTGGACCAGGGTCTGGAGGAGACCAGCCAGGCCACACTCATCAATCTCTTCCCAGGTCCATGAGGTCCCACAAGCAAAGCAACATGGAACTGGATCCGGGAGAACTGGTTGGTGGAAAGATCCTATTGGTGAGACACAACCGACCCCCCCCACCCTCACCCCCAGCACCATCTAACAAATCTCAAGCTGTAGTCATTTCATGGCTGTCTACTAGAAGATCCACAACCATACTCAATGGAAAACTAATGGTGGGCCCTGGTCCTGGCGTGTCCTGAGCAAATACTTCTTCTCCATATTAATGAAAGTGCCAATGACTGGATCATTCAGAACCAGAGAGTGGATTCTACTTGCTCAGTCAGGGCTGGAGATTTGTACTGGAACCAGAGGGCCCCCAACAATGACCTTTTATTGACCAGATCCAGAGCTGAACAAGGAGTTGGGTTGTGTGGATATAATGTGTATAATGGGTTGATGTAGGGAAATGATGTTCTGTTGGAAATGGAAAGTTTGGGGTCTCTGTAGCAGAGAAAGTCCAGTATGGGGGGGGGGCAGATCCGGGCTTACTCATTGATGGCACCGCAAACATGATGCTTAAAGTAAACAGCTCAAGTAAACACTCCATCAATCATTTACTCAACCATTTACTCAATCTTTTACTGATTTCCAGAACATTCTCTTACAAAACCCACTGGCCCCGGGACAACTGGACTGAGTCAGGAGAATCCCAAATGTCCCCCAAGCCCATCACAGTGAGTGACTATGAGGAGTGCGCCAGGCGCTCGCTGGGGAGATCCGTCTTTGATTATTATGGGTCGGGGGCAGACGATCAGCAAACGCTAGCGGATAATGTCGCCGCATTCTCAAGGTAAGGTCAAGAAAAACGCAATTTTTTCCAACAATTCAGGAAGTTCCTTGTTTTTTTATAAAATCCTTTAATTTTGCTGTTATTTATGGAAAAATCAAGGCAGGTGTATATATATATATATATATTTATATAAATTTAACTTGTGAAACAACCATTTCTCAGGGCTCCTCACATCCCAATACAAATTCCAAATTAGAATAATTTTTTTTCAAATAATTGATTTAGTTTCTGCTCAGGCACCCATGGGTGCACTGCCACTAATGCCCCAAAGCAGTAATGGAGAGATGGGGCAATAGAGTGCACTGCTCTGTGGGGTATATTTATCAAAGAGTGAAGTTCCGCCGCTCTCCATTCATTTCTATGGGATTTTTGAAGGTGTATTTATCAAAGGGTGAAACTTCACTTCACTCATTGATAAATACACCTTTCAAAATCCCATAGAAATGAATGGAGAGCGGCAGAATTTCCCTCTAGTGGCGGAACTTCACTCTTTGATGAATTTACCCCGTGTGTCAGGCCTAAGTCTTCTCTATAGTCAAGTACAAATGACAGGCGGCATCACAAGGGGAATGAGGTTATTGAATATGGGCGAATGGGGAGATGATGTTGGGTTGGACCATGTCTGGGTGAGACTCAGGTCCTATAGTATAACTGGGTGTGCCTGGGTCATAATTAAGTTTGGGGTATAGAATAGAGGGATCTATGTGCCCTCCTGCCCATGATCCACACCAACCATTTTGCACCCATTTCCCAGAAGCCCTTGCCCTTCTGTGCCCTCCTGCAGACAGATGTTCTGGGTGTAATTGAGCCTGGGGACCCTTTAATAGTGGGAGATGCCCCTCCCCAGAATATAATAAACGGGTTGCTGTGTAATTGTTGGCTATTAATTAACACTGGCTTTTGCCCTAGACGATATTGTGCTGGTGAAATACTGAAAAAACAAAGCCACGCACTCACTTTCCTCAGGTAGAGCAGCCGGGGGCTCAGTGTAGAGGACCCCCAATAATTCCAGAAATTTAGAAAACTCTGTCACTCGAGGCACTTTCAATGCAGGGTTACCCCTTGCAGTTTAATGTAAGTAAACATGCAACATTTTGGGGTGCACCCCTTTATCAAGCATCGCTTACATTAAACTGCAAGGGGAAACCCTGCATTGAAAGTGCCTCGAGTGCCAGAGTTTTCTAAATTACTGGTGAAATACTGGCCAGGGGGCAACCCCACTAATACCTGAGGGTAGGGGTTGTGTTTGGTAGCCGAGGATGAGGAGGGTATAACAATGCTTTATTAGCAGGTCATGCAGCCATTACATAACAGCAGTAACTCTTACTTTCACTTTCAAGTTGTACAGAAAGTCCTGTGTATGCACAGTGCCACCTGCAGGCCATTTGTATAAACACCACAGTAGGGGTACAGCACTTGGGCACCCTCCTCAATAGAGAGATTGTCTGGGTCGCTGATATGGGGCCCCTGTGTAATGGAGGGGGCTGGGAGCTGTTACTCTGACTGAGGGCCACAATATTATTTAAATATAGTTGCTTGGGTCCCCAAGAGCCTAATACCTGCAGGACCCCCTATGTTGTGCCGGATGGGGGTCCCACTGCTCAGGAATACTGAGGAATCTCAGGCCCAGCTGCACAGACACAACTATAGCCACTGTGAGTAAATCTGTAGTAAAAGTGATAATCACTGGAATAACTAATAGTTACGGCTGCTTTGAATCCTTTTATTTATACTGAACATTTGTTTTATATTCAGCAGAATAAACACAGGTAGTGATGGGCGAATTTATTCGCCAGGGCCGAATTCGCGGCGAATTCCCGCGATTCGCCGCTGGCGAATAAATTCGCGAATCACCAGCGAAATTTCGCTTGGCGAAAATTCGCCGAAAAAACGAGTCGCGCGACGTTTTTTGACGCAACGAAAACGACGCGACGCGATTTGACGCAACGCGCGTCAAAAGTGTCCCGCCACTCGTTTCGCGAATTTTTTGCCGATTCTCGAATTTCGCTAGAAATTCGCGAATTTTTCGGCGAAGCGAATATCGGGAGATTCGCCCATCACTAAACACAGGCCGTTATTTATTATTCTGTCAATGAACAAGAACCGTTATCAATTAACTCACACAAATACACACACACATATATATATAAATACACACACAAACACAGCACACACACAGCCTTATAGACACACACACAGACACAAATACACACACACATATATAAATACACACATAAATACATATAGACACACACAGACACACAAACACACAAACATAAACACACAAACATACACACAGACACACAAACATACACACACACCAGCAGCCTGGGGAATGTTGTGGTTTTTACTGGATTTTAATGTGCACAGAGCAAGTCACATAGTCCATAGCAACCAATCAGCAACTCACCTATATTAAAACAGGCATCTGATTGGTTGCTGTGGGCAGCTGGACCCAATGAAATAACCTTTATTACTTGAACCCTTTGTGTCTAAATGAGAAACCTTTCTCTGCTGAGTATATGCAGGGTCTTTACTATTACTACTTAGCCCTTCCCCCCCAGGAGCCCCCAGATATAAGTGCAACACCTGCCTGGTCCCTGTACAATAGGGTCTCAATAAGGAAAGTCAGTTAGTTTCTGTGCTTGACCGTGTCCCCCAATCTAAACCTAAACCAGACCTTTGCATCTCATGGGGTCCCCCTGCAAGACCCCTGGACTCCCCAGTGTGTCCCTGTGATGATGGCCCTGAAGCCTGAATATATAATTGTTTTTCATTGTGGTGGAATTGACTTCATTCAGATTCACTTCCTACAGAACCTGATTGTCCTTCATTAAATGTCAATATATACGAACCCTAAACCTTTTAGTCGCGGCTTTCACACTGGGCCCCCCAAATCATTCTTCTGGGTCCCTTATAGTGGGGTCAACCCCACATTTGTAGTCAAGTCATTGGGCATATTTCAGCCCTACATATTGCGCCTCCTGTTGATATTTTCATGATTCCAGTGTCCTTCCTTGTTTCTTTCCAGGTATCGCTTATACCCGCGGGTGCTGAGGGACGTCTCGGTCACGGATCTATCCACCACAGTTTTAGGGCAGAGAATTTGTATGCCAATATGTGTGGGAGCCACGGCCATGCAGAGAATGGCCCACCCTGATGGGGAGACGGCCACGGCCAGAGGTGCTTCATTCCTAACGACGTATAATACACATAACGAGCGACATTTGCTTCTATTCTTTCATTTATACATTACTACTCATATCCAAGTACTGGGGCAGTTCTCTCATGTAGCTGATATTGTGGGGTTGGATAAAAAATACTGAGCTGTGGGGGGTCCTAAAAATCACAGGGGTGCGGGCAACCAAAAAGCAACTCAATCAGATTTATTTTTCCTGTTTTCTATGGATTTTGCTTGACAGAGATAGTGAGGGTAGAGCTTAAAGGGATTCTGTCATGATTTTTATGATGTAGTTTTTATTTCTAAATGACACTGTTTACACTGCAAATAATTCACTCTACAATATAAAGTGTCATTCCTGAACCAGCAAGTGTATTTAGTTGTAATATTGGTGTGTAGGTGCATCTCAGGTCATTTTGCCTGGTCATGTGACTTGTGCCAGCACTTTAGGAGGGAACTGCTTTCTGGCAGGCTGTTGTTTCTCCTACTCAATGTAACTGAATGTGTCTTGGTGGGACCTGGATTTTACTATTGAGTGTTGTTCTTAGATCTACCAGGCAGCTGTTATCTTGTGTTAGGGACTGTTATCTGGTTACCTTCCCATTGTTCTGTTGTTAGTAGGGAAGTTCGGGATTGGGCCTTTTTCAGCAAGATTCGGATTCGGCCAAATCCTTCTGTCTTGCCGAACCAAATCCGAATCCTAATTTACATATGCAAATTAGGGCCAGGGAGGGAAATCATGTGACTTTTTGGCACAAAACAAGGAAGTAAAAAATGTTTTCCCCTTCCCACCCCTAATTTGCATATTCAAATTAGGGGTTGGATTTGGTTCGGTATTAGGAATCCAAAATAGTGGGTTCGGTGCATCCCTAGTTCTTAGGCTGCTGGGTGGAATATCAGTCAACTTGCAGTACAGAAGTAAAGAGTGACTGAAGTTTATCACATGACTGGGGGCAGCTGGGAAACTGACAATATGTCTAGTCCCATGTCAGAATTCAAAGTGAAATAAAAACAAATCTGTTTGTTCTTTTTAAAAATGGATTTCAGTGCAGAATTACCTATTAACTTATGTTAATCATAAAAAAAACATGTTTTCCCATGACAGTTTCCCTTTAATGTATAAAATATGAACATTTCTAGGGAAGTGAGAAGTTGAATGAGGAAAGTACATTGTTCCTGTAGTTTTCATTAACCCAGATTGTCCCTTCCCTGTGCCCAGTGTATTGATATTATCAGTAACGGGATTTTTACCTGTTTTCTTGTGATTCAGCTTGTGGGGCTCTTGGCACTGGGATGATGCTCAGCTCTTGGGCAACGTCGTCCATAGAAGAAGTGGGGTCGGCGTCCCCAGACTCCCTGCGCTGGATGCAGCTCTACATATACAAGGACCGCAGGCTGACCCAGTCTCTAGTGCAGAGAGCTGAGAGGTCGGGGTACAGAGCCATCTTTTTAACAGTGGACACCCCGTATCTGGGGAGACGTCTTGCCGACGTGCGCAACAAGTTTCAGCTTCCCCCTCATTTAAGGTACAGTGTCTGACATTATGGAAAATTGTCTCGATTTCATGAATCCCGTCTCTTCTTTGTCCTCTTTGTTATCATTTGTGTTTGTGACGTCAGAATAGAACCTCCTGCTGTTCATGATCCGTTCAGCAGAAATGGTTCTGGTCAGTCTCCAGCCCAGGGGTCATAGGAGTCATTGATAAATGTGTGAAGTTCTCTTATCAAGTGCAGGGCAGGGTGCAAAGTGCAAAAATGGACTCACGCTAACACTGAATGTGGGGACACTAGACACCAGTTCTGCCTCTCTAACTCCGACCCTACACCCACCAGGCATTCCCATTGGTGGGGACAAGCCAGGGACACAGTTTGTTCCTTGGGCACCCTCAGTATAACAGTCCTGCACAAGTCTAGGCCCAACCTGGAACCTTAAAAGCAGAACCTGATCGGGATCTGCTGGCCCACTATTGATCACCTTATCCCCATTGCAGGAACCTACCAACACTGCCTTAAATTTAGCCCAAACCAGGACCCTCACAAACCACAAGTGTTGTCTCTGGGGAAGAAGTGAGGTCACTCCAGAGGTGGATCAACCAGGTCAGGGGGGAAAGTAAAATTCGGGAGGTGGAGGGAATGTCAGATTGAAACTGGACCAGTACCCAGGAAGGGTTTCCCACATGGTTAGGGAACTGTGGACTTTCTGCCCAAAACCCAACCACTTTGCAGGTATACCACAAGTACCCCACCCAGTACCGGACTCTAGTATCTCTCTAGTATCTAACTAAGGGGCCCACTTGTAGGTCCCTTATGGTCTTACATTTGAATAACAAGATAAATCACCCACAATTAGTTCATTATGCAGAAGTTGGAGGGAATCAAATCCAAATCCTCCCTTCTGCCTACAGTGACTCTACAGAGTTGTGTTACAAGAGCTTGAGTTATCCCGGACCTCACTTAAAACATAACAATAAAATGACTGCAGATCAAATCTACAAACCCCGGCCTTCTGGAGAACATAGAGAATCCCCCTTTCAAAGTCACAGAAGAGTTGAGAGAGCAACAAAGAAGATTAATGATTTGTTCAGTTACAACAGCAGCCCCTCTCCATCCATTATCAGTTCCGGATGTGCTACAGCTCTGTGTTTTTCTATAGGGGGTCCCATCAGGAGTTTTGTTAATTAGAAGCCCAGTAGTGGAAATTAAGTCAATTAAACAGTAGATTAAGCTTTCACGCAAGCTTCCTTTGTTCTGATTACAAGTGAGCGCAGGCAGGTGGTGCTGAGACCCCCACATGACAGGGACTAATGGCTTCCCCAGGAAAATAAAGTCATTATCACTCCATGAATGTGCAGGTGGTCTGAGATGGAAAATAAAACTGCTCAGAGCGAGACCCCCAGCAGCCACGTCCAATGTCAATGAGCAGGATGGATTGGGGAGAGGTAGAAGCAAGTCAAGCTGTGGATGGGGGTCTCTTTAATGTAAGGGGATGTGCACTTGTTAATGTGAGATGTGTCACACTGGACTAATCTATAACCTTCAATACCAGAGCAGAACCGTGAGATGGATCTAACACTATAGTCCTGCACGCTGCTTCCCTCAAAGCCTCCATTTGACCCCAATTCTCCATTATGTCCCCTGCTTTGTGCTATTATAGTTCTTACCATTCTATGTGTGTGTTCCTCTGAAACACCCACACTTTTCATAAAGGGAACCATTTTAAAATAATAGCAACGTGGAATCAAATTGGCACTTTAGAAACAGTGTCCGAGAGTGGGAAGGTTAAACGTGAAGCCTCATTGTCAACTTTCATTCCCTACTAAAAGTTTTATGTCAGATCTGTTACCCCCCCCCATTCCTTTTGCTTCCACTAATATCTGTTGTTAGTAACTCATACTACGATTATGCTACTGGCACTTCCACATTTCTGGATTTCATGTTTGTGGCAGAAATAATTAGACCGGAGTGTAACTATAATATTGGTTGCCATTGGGTTGACAGCAGGAAGGGTTGGACAGAACCTACTAATTGACCTACACAGTTTGAGCTTCATTGGGTTTTCTGGTTTTAGCCCGCCTGTCCTTGATTTCCCATGATATCAAGGACCAATTGGTCTATGAGTGTCTAAAGTAAGTGTTGCATCCCCTGCTGAGATGAATGTAAATGGGGTGGAGAGAGAATGGAGAGAATAAGGTCATAAGTAGCATAAATAGAGAACTTGCTGAAGTTTAAATAGAAACCAAGGACTTCATTGTAAAATCTAGTTTGTGGCTGCCCCTCTTGTCCCCCCCATCATTGTGTTGATAATCAACTGCACATCTATCTACTTTATTCCTGCACATTTCATTGTAATACTGCAGCTTTCTTGAAAGGTAAAGGTTTGGATATTCTGTGTTAGAAGAGGTACAAGGGCCCCTGGGAGATGGGTTGGATGAAAGAAGAAATGAGAAGGGATAGGATAGGTGGAACTTGAGTGGAGTAAAACATATGAAGAAGAGTAGTCTATGCAAATTCCTGACATCTCATTCCAACACCAGCAGACAAGCCACCAGGACATCAGGTAGATCCAATGCTCCTCTGATAGTCAATGTTTTGGAAGACCAGTAGCCCACACTGAATACACTATAGTCACATGAATGGGTCTTTCCATGACATCTCTTGCTTGTGCTCCACTGGGGCTTTTTGTGCTTCTGGTTTTTCTCAGTAACATCTCTGCTACTAACTACAGCAACTGTATTTCCAACAAAATCCATGATTGATTATCTTGTTCATATCCATGTTATTGTTGCAGGATGAAAAACTTTGATACTGAAGAGCTTGCATTTTCCTCCAAGCAAGGCTACGGGGAGAATAGCGGATTAGCCGTTTACGTGGCTCAGGCAATCGACGCTTCCATCAACTGGAATGATATTGAATGGCTCAGGGGAATCACATCACTGCCCATTGTTGTTAAAGGCATAGTGCGAGGTAAGGGGAACCTTGTCATTTCTGTCATAACCTGCATTGCTGAACTTTGTGAGAATGTTAAGCAAATCCATTTCCATGAATATTTGGAGGACATTTCCCAGCAGTGTTTAACATAGTAACAAAGTAACATTAAGTTAGGTTGAAAAAAGACACACTTCCATCAAGTTCAACCTTAAGTCTATATATGCCCTGCTTAACTGCTAGTTGATCCTGAGGAAAAATCTGAAGTCTCTCCAATTTGTCTCAGAGGGGGAAAATGTATTCCTTACTCACAGATGGACCAGTCCTGGATCAACTTGTACTATGAGCTATCTTCCATAAAACTGTATTCCCTCACTTGCTAAACACCATCCAACCCCTTCTTATACCTATCTAATGTAT
>CM044439.1:1286304-1331873 GCA_024363595.1 Xenopus borealis
TAATCAACAGACTGTTCCACCACATGTAGAACCCTAGCACCAGGCAAGCAGCAGACTGTTTTCAAATATTATCTGTGATTATTAGTTCTGCACATAATTACTTTGCTGTAGTTTTCTTTTTAAGGGGAGAGCACAGCATTAGCATTGACTCCTAGCTGTACCTATCCTGGGATGGGTTAAAAGATTAGGGTTGGATAAATTAGGTTAAATCAGAATATACAGCTGTAAACTATTCAGTACAACATTTCTACACTGTCTGCAATCAAGTAAAGTCTGATCTAGTCTTTGAACTTTATATATGTATTAGAAAGGCACAGATGGCAGGAAACCCCTGATACAAATAGGAATATAAATAATCTAATGAGAAAATAATGTGTTTTCTGCAGACCTTTTTTTTTGTGTCCATTATTGTTCCTTTAACCCTTCAGGGAGCATCTGGGAGACCTAGCTCTCCTTTCCAAACTGTTTGTTAAGTATGTGTTCCTGGCTTTAGAATTGCCACTAGTGGATTATCTGGAATTAACTGAGCCCTCCAGCAAATGGACAGTTTGAAGGACCCTCAAACCTGGAGGATGCATACAGCATCTCACATCCAACTCTTCATCCAATACATATATTTGACCCCTTGAAATGCAACTACAACAGACTCTCCTGAGGGCCCATTATATTTAATCTCTCCTTACAGAAAATCCCATCAATACTTCACCCTTCCAAAAATGAGAGGGGCCAAACCAGTGTCTTACTTCTATAGAGACCAAATGGTTCAACCCATGAGTTGAAATTATTTGGCAGTATTTTACTGATTTTCCGGCGGGCTTTGTGAGATTGGTTGCTTTATTTGTATATAAGAACTGCTGGTAATCTGGTATCCTGAGCCAAATGTCCACCTTTATCATGATCAAGAATCAACTGGAGATGAATGTGTATTGAGACACCTTCATTGATCATTCCTGTAGAATTGTGGTCCCTAAACATGTGATCATTGTGAAGTGTTTTGAGCACCAAGGAATAAAGTCTGGGAACCCCCCGTGTTCAGCAGAGAAGGTATTGGCGTCTGTTTTTCAAAGTTGTATATTGCTGGCGAGTTTCTAGGCCAGAGCCTCTACCTCTTCGACTTCTCTGAACTTTTGAAATGCTTTTGTCTCCCAGATGCAGCAGGTACAGTTAGAGTTTATGTAAAGATGTTATAGACCTGATAGGAACTGTTCCCTTGTGCAACAAAACCTCCTGACTAACTTCAAGTCCTTCAAGCAAAAATAATTCACGTAATAGAGACCGGGCCATTTGGTACTTAAAATTCATTCTCATTTAAACGGGAAGACGGGCCTCAAATAAGTGGAAACGTAATCAGTTGCTTTTTAACCAGTTTATTTATAAAGCCTACACCTCACTCCTCAAGGGATCCTAGCAGGGAATGCAAACTTTCCTTTGAAATCAGAATATTCCTTCTTTCAACAAAGGATACAACTAATTTAGTAATAAATCTTGACTTGATTTCAGATCAAAGTGGCACTAAGCACTTCATTACCCTGATTATTTGTAATGTATTGGTGGGAAACAGGCTGCACATGGCTAACACTAGATTAGCTGTGAGTGAGTTTTATTATTGAGCGTATTATTATTATTATTATTATTATTAAGATTCAATTATTCGGGGGGCTTAAATTCCATGTGAAATGAAAACATGGTTTAGGGTAGGTTGAGAAAAAGAAGGGATTGTGAAATTTGTTGTGATTTTACCATAATAAATGTGTTTGAGGGTCATGTTTAAGGGTCTCTACACCGTTTGTCTTCAGAGATTCCTAAATGCTTTTTAAGGATCACAACTAGCATCAAACTGTGGGGTTTGGGGCCCACTGGGGTTGTCACTTCATTGGCCCACACCCCCTGGACCTCCCACCCCAGCCACAAACTCCCCAGCCCCCTGCCCCAGTCGAAACATCACATTTCCTCTTCTCAGAAGCTCAGGATATTTTATGAGGGAGCGAGTCTGGGTCTGTCTGTGGGGCAGGACCTACAGTTTTTTTCCAGTGTCCTACCAGCCTAGTCTGACCTTCATCACAGGACACTGATGGGTGGACAAAAGAACACAAGGCAGCTACTTGCATTTACATAAATATTGGACCAAAAATTGGAAGTTTTAATTGTTAAAAGCCTTCTGTGCTTGCCTCAACACCCAAAATACCATCCCAAAGGCTGAAACTGGCTGATTCATCTCAGTGTTTGATAACTGCTCTTTGGAACCTGCACACATGCTGGGATGCTCTTATTTTGCATTTAATTATAACTAAGGGAAACTCCATCCTTGCTCTTTAAATTATTTCAGGGTGCAAACCACAGTAACCTGTTACTTGATTGTGATTATCTGCACATTAAGACCAAAGTCCAACGGAAGATGAAAACTAATACAATCTCTAAATTCTCTTAATTTTTTTTATTTAGGTCTTTTTTAATATGATCTATAAAAGGCCATACAAGTTATGAATAAAGAACTATCCAGCTTACCTAAAACATTAAAATATTTGCCCATTCATGTCTAGCAACTTTATATCCATATATTTCTAGAAATTACATGGATCGGAAATGTTAAATCCACGCCTTCTACTAAAGAAAAAATATGCCAAAAAAACAACCGATAGATAAACAATGACTTCTGGAGTGAATTAAGGCCAGGATGAATTCATAATTTTAGGATATTATTTCTTTGTTTAATAATTTCCACTTCAGCTGAAGAAACAAATGGCATTGTTTGCACAACTTTGCTTCTTTCCTTGTGGAAAAGCCGAGTGCTTGTGTGGCTCAGGAAAGTTCCCAGATTATCCCTTATTACAGGATCAGGGTGAAGTTGCAGTGAGAAGCTGAGGGGAATGTTGGGGAAATAAAGTTTGCTTTACCTATAAGTGACACTTGATCTCATAGTTTGAGGCTGTTTAGCCCACTTAATCCTAGAGAACACCCTCATTATAAGGCCCTAAAGCATCATAGCTTAGAGAACTATCATAATACGAGTATATTTCAGCCTATTTTGCGTTCTGTGGGAACATGAGCGCAGTAAATTTAATTCCATTAAGTTTTGAGAGAACATCATTTCAGAGAATTAATTTCCACTGAGTTCTGCTGGAGCTTCAGTCTGGAGTATTCAGTTCCATTGAGTTGTGTTGGATGATCAATGTGGAGAATTCAAGTCCACTGAGTTGTGTTGGACCATCAATGTGGAGAATTCAAGTTCACTGAGTTGTGTTGGACCAGCAATGTGGAGAATTCAGTTACACTTAGTTGTGTTGGACCATCAATGTGGAGAATTCAAGTTCACTGAGTTGTGTTGGACCACCAATGTGGATAATTTAGTTCCACATAGTTGTGTTGGACCATCAATGTGGAGAATTCAGTTCCACAGAGTTGTGCTGGCCCATTAATACGGAGAATTCAGTTCCATTGAGTTGTGTTGGATAATCAATGTGGAGAATTTAGTTCCACATAGTTGTGTTGGACCATCAATGTGAAGAATTCAGTTCCACTCAGTTGTGCTGGACCAGTAATATGGTGAATTCAGTTCCACTGAGTTCTGTGGAAGCTTCAGTCTGGAGAATTAAGTTCAATTAAGTTCGAGTTTTGTCGGAGCATCCATGTGGAGTATTCAGTTCCAATGAGTTTTTTGGAGAATAAGGCTAGATAATTTAGGTTCAATGAGTTCATAGGTGTGACTGAATTCAGTTCCTTTGAGTTCTATTGGAACATCAGACTGGAGTCATTATCCATCAGTATGGGCTTTCAGTTCTAAGAGAGATTCAGTCTGTCGAATTCTTACTAGACCTCTATTGAGGCATGTGTTTGGGGAATTCAATTCCACTACATTTTTACATTTTTCATTTGTGAGGAAATCCTTCTTTGGCCCTGTTTGTCCCCTGTAGGCCCCTTGCCCCTTATGCAGTGGATGTTTTGGGGTTTCAGTTTCTCTCCCTCCCCTGGAAATCTTGGCCATTGAGTGCACCAGAGGATGCTGCAGACTAACCCCATGGACTGTTTGTATAATCATACCTATGATTTTTCATGCAATGGGGAATGACATTTGTATTAATTGTCTTTATTTAACATATATTCCCCACTAGTATTGCACTTTTTGCTTTTTCAAACTTCCGAATCACTTTTTAGGTAATGATTTGATTTCTCTGTTATTTAGCTCAGCATCAAAGCTGTTACATCCCATTTGTATTAATTATAAAAAGCGTAAGACACCTGAGATAAAAGATCAGAAGAGAGAAATCTCATTTCTATCAGTCTTCACTGGCCCTACAGTCCTTGGAGTAACATCTCACAGAACATGGGCCTGACGGCATTTCCCTGGGACGGCTTTCATGTTGTCAGTCCAGCAGTGCAGGAGTTAAATGTTTGATATTTGATCTGTCTCTATAATTATAGGCCCTATTGTTGCTCAGAACAGCTGCAAGGGTGAAACTCTTATAGAAGCAGACAGCCCTGTTTTGATTTAAGAACAAGGAGGACATTATATATATATATATTTATATCTGGGTTTCCCAGCTGTGGAATATGATGATGTCATTTAACTGTGTGCGCTGCTTAGAAAGGTTCAATATAATCTATTCTGCCAGATGTGCCGTGAGCCCCAAACTTTTTTTGCCTTTAGAGAAAGGTAGAATTTGTTCAATGATTGTTCATCTCGAGAACATTTTTAATACTAGATATCCTTTGCATTTAAAGATGAACCCTTGTCTATTCTGGAGGTCAGCACCTAAAAGTCACTACATCAAGTAGGCTACTTGGGGGTCACCCCACAAGCTTAGGTATCTAGGTGGGTATATATCATCAGTGTAAACCCTTGTCTATACTGGAGGTTCAGCACCTTCAGCACCCACAAGGCAGTTATGCCCACAAACTTGAGTCTCTAGGTGGGTGTGATAACTCCCCTGTGTGGAGATCCTAATTGTTTTGTGCTGCTGTGATTAGAAATACTAACCTCTGATGGCGATATAACTGGTGGTACTGCTACCAATGTCATTAATTTGTTTGAAGAACTTCCATTATCCTTGTAGTCCTGCTTTGGATTTTCCCAGTGCTTCGCATGGCAGAGAGACATTGGACAACTGGTTGGTGATAAGGTTGTGGCACTGGTGTTTAATGAGTGCAAGAACGGTTCCACTCTCCCACTGACACAGACACACAAAATACACAAGAATCCATATTCCACTGCATCCCTACATTTGTTTTAAAATTTCATTATTTTTACAAAACAGTTGAAACACCAAGTGTATGCCATATTTTTCCTGAATTCAATTCCAATCATCATTGTGCCTCTCCTATGAAAGTTGTCTGAGACACAACGTATCACATTTTTATAGCAACAAGCGTTTTATGGCAGAGGTTAAATGGTGTCAGACGTGTGAGTGCACCAGTCAAGGAAATGGCAAGATCCTAAATATACTAAGAAAGCTGTCAAAAACAATCAATGTACGTTTGGATTCACACACTCTTTGTGGCCAAGGGCCTTCTTACCTCATAACCAGGTGACACGTAACAATAAAAACATTGTTAGAACTTGAGTATCAATGGAGGAAATAAATGGACAACCTTAATTTCTCCCAAATGATCTTCAGGCACTACTTTGGGGCCTTCTGAAAAGAGCAAAAATCTATGACTTTCTACAACAAACACTCAACAAAAGCCACACTAATGGCTTCGCAGAGCTGATGCTATCAGCAAGATGCTATTTGCAGGTTGACCACTTATAATCAAGACTATGGTACAAAGATATAGAAAACTTAATGTGTAATAGGACTAATGAGTAAGAGGACAAAACAGTATGAACAACGAGGAGAAGGGAATTTGACCCAAGTTGGAAAAGCCTACAAAGCTATTTGATATCATGTAATAAATGAATCCAAGAAACAATTGATGAACTGAAGAACTACAAGTCACAGATAAAAAGGTATAAAAGTCACTGAATCTCTATGGGTAGTAAAGGGCACCAATCAGAATTTCAGGTTCTTTACCCTCTTAATAGCAGGAGACTATTACTTCTTAATTGGTCAAAATGTATTTCCTAGTATTTTAGTTCTCAAAAAAATCAAGTATTGTTTTAAATATACACTTTATGGACACATTATGTATCATGTGATATGTTCATGGCAATACAGTGTAATGCCGTATTTATAGATATATACTTATGAGCGTTGTGTCTACTTATACTCTACATGAGCCCATAAGTTATCAGTTAACCGAATACAGAATTCTACAAGGCGCACTTTTCCATTAATATAATGAAAAACATCTTATCAGTAAATGAAAAAAGAGGACGTGGGGTAGGAAATGCTCTACAAGAAAGACACCTTCCCATATATATATATATATCTGCAGCTGTTCTACAGATTCAGGCGAGGAATATTCATTTTCTCCTAGCAGATGAAGAGTTAAAGGAGGGCAGTGTATAAATCCTGAGTGTATAAAGCTGCTACACACATCTTGATGAAATTTCACAGAACAATCTAACTCAACACCCTGCACGTTATTAAAAGTTAATCAACCTTTACTTATTTTTAGGTATCACCTCTCTCTTTTATATTGAGGACACTCCACATTCTAATAAATATTCTTTGGGGAAGATTTATACTGCAATTTTTTTTCTACTTCAGATGGCTCAAAATCGGTGAATCCAGAAGATTTCCCCTAGTAATGACACAATAGAATTTAGAACAGAATGTCCATGCAGCCGCCTACTGCAAGAACTGCTGAGTTTAAAGCAGAACAATCACCAGGAGTTTCAATTTGTTATGGACACCCCAGTTTTCAAACACACAGGCACCTCCTCTATAAAAAACACAGGTTTGTGTCTTTCAAGTACCTTGGCCACTCCTGTGCACCCCAGTTACTACCAAAAATGTCCCCAAAGCCCACTGAACCATCTGTATCAACAAAAAGGTTTGAGTGCTTATTGGAAAGGTCCTTCTCTTGAATTTCCTTTAATCCTGTTGCAAAAATCCCAACTGCACTTACAAATCCAGCTTTTGAATTCTGCAATTGCTCACACCAAATGCCTTGCAAATACCCTTCCCATTGACATTAACCTACTGAGGAGAGTCACCACTCTCTTTCTTCATTTTTCGGGTATCCTTTGACTGGTCTTGGGCCAAGGTGTGTAAGGCCATTGTCAGTTTACAGCATTGGTTCCCAAATTGTAGGGATACACCCCTGCCTGTTGTGTAATGCCTTTTTGCTCTAACACAGTGATCCCCAACCAGTAGCTCGTGAGTAACATGTTGCTCTCCAACCCCTTGGATGTTGCTCTCAGTGCCCTCAAAGCAGGACCTTATTTTTCAATTCCAGGCTTGGAGGCAAGTTTTGGTTGTATAAAAACAAGGTGGACTGTCATACAGAGCCTCAATGTAGGTTGACAATTCACATAAGGGCTACCAAATGGCCAATCACAGCACTTATATGCACCTCAAGAACATTTTTCATGTTAGTGTTGCTCCCCAACTCCTTTTACTTCTGAATGTTGCTCACGGGTTCAAAAGGTTGGGGATCCCTACTCTAGAGAGACGACAATATGGGGATCCCTGCTCTAACAGATACTGTTGGAAGTCAAGATTAAAGACGAATCATGCTGAGGTTTCCAATGAACACTTTTATGCTTGTCTAAATATTCTTGCAACTTGACTGATACGGAAGTGTTTCTTGTATCAAGAACCTTCTTATGAGTTAAAGGACGACCTTGCAAAATGTTGGACCTCCAAGAAGAGCCAGAACCTGCAACATCTGGAACCCACTTATCTAAAGGGAGAAGCCACCACTGAAGTTTTAGAAGGTCTCCGGACCAAATGTAACCCATGCTTAGCACTGGGGCGGGGGGTGTGGGACCTGTGCAGGATGGAACCACCCTTCTCGAAACAGGATTAGAGAATTTATTAATTCACTGATGAAGGATTTGAAAAAGGAAAGACTATATCATTATTTGGCGAATTAATACGAAACCCAGAAAATGCAATGCCTCATAGTTTCCCACAATCATTCAATGCCCTTTAAAACGGGAATTCACTTGGCGCTGGATTTTCAAGCAATGCCTCAAGCTGCTGCTGAGAAACATTAATAATGTCTTGGAAAAACAAATACAAAGTGAATAAACGTGATTTACTGTATTTAGTGCTATAATTTGACATTTTAACCGTATAGGCCTTTAAAAAACAGCAATACAGTCTTTATGGGGATGTATTTTATCACATTTTAAATATAATACAAATGCCAACATTGTTGTTAAAGCTGAGCAAGAGCAGCGAGTGACTTAAGCAAAAGCCTTTCAAACAAACCACTTTCCAGCCAGATTCCTAACCGCTATGTCTACTTATTCCACATCCTGGTTAAGGATGTACTTGGCCTACTGTTTTCATGTGGTGTGGCACTGGGAACATTCTGTCAGACCTTCTCTTTATGTGTTTTACTTATTCTTAAGAAGTCATTTAGGATGCTACTGTAAAGACATTTGTGGTTATTTACTTATCTGACAGAAATAAAACAGAATACACCACATGGAGAGATAATGACCCACCAGTCCCGGATTAAGGGTTTTATGCTTTCAGACGAAAATTCAACTGGGCTTATTCTGGAACAAAAAAGTTTATATATTTTCCATTTATTTATTAATTCAATTATTTTACCACTAAGGTGGTTTCACAAAAAAAAATCTGGACATCTAATTTGGAGCAGAAATATGATCATTTCAATTCTTAGGTATCAGAGATTGCACCACCAGTAATACTGACACCTGTAGAGTGTGATCTGCCCCCAGGGAAGGTGCACCAAGGGAATCAGATCCAGGACAACAGGGGGAAGGAACCTTGACTGGACAAGTGGAGGCCACAGTAACTTGGGCAGGTTGTGGGGAGGATTACAGGTGACACATTTGTAGGCTAAGGTAAGGGTGCTGGGAGTTGGGCTGAAAGTTGTGAGATTGGAGGTCCAGGAAGATCTACAGTGCTTTCCTGCCCAGAAGTTAGTAGAGAAAACCATTCCCATCCAGGCTTACTGTTTTTATGGTTACTGTTTGGGTTAAAATGTCTTTTGGGGCAAAGGTATATCCTCTAGGCTAATAACCCAAGGGTGCTGGTGGTATTCAGCAATCCCACAAGACAGGTGCTCTTTATGGTTATTTTATCTAACTTGCCCACCTGGTGTACTTGCAGAAGATGGCTGGCATGGCAGGTAGCCAATTGTGTAGGTTGGCATTTTAAATTCACAGCTTGGCATATTGACACTTTGCCCCCCCCCCACACTGCTAGAAATGCCAGAGACACTGAAGTCCTTTGCCTCAAACCTAAAGAACTACTTTCGCAAAGTACCCTTGAGCTGCAGCTCTATCAGCATCATTGTTTTTGCAGTCCTGGGCCCTAATATTATGGGGCACATTTATAAAAAGCCAATTTTTGGGGGGGTTTTTGAATCCAAAATCTAAAACCAGTCAAGGTCATGTTAATGTCAATGGCAGAGGTTCCTTGAATCATTTGAGCATGTTTGTAGCCTTCATGATGTTTTTTGGAAGGTTTCGCTCAAAAACTCTATTAATTAGAGCAATTCAAGTTTTTTCCCAAAGAAAATTTAATTCGAGTTTTCAGGTTGTTTACCCCAAACCTCAGATTAGAGTTTTTCCCATTCAAGTTTTTTTTTGGTTCTTCATTCAAGGTTTTTAAAAAGCTCACTCTAAAACTCGACCTTTGATAAATAATATAATATTTTTATTTATATAGCTCTACTGGGATAGGGATGTACATTGTTATTACAGACAAAGGAACGGCACTAGGGATGCACCAGAACCCACAAGTTTGGGATTCAGAAAAAGTCATGTGATTTTAACGATTCGGATTCAGTTTGGCCAGGCACTGGAATAAAGCCAATTTGAAATTCTGCTGGAAAAATGGGGCAAATCTCGAACCGAATCCTGGATTAGGGGCACCCCTAAATGACTCAATAAAGAGAACATGAATATATTCAATTACCTTCACGGTTACCTTCCAAGTGTAGTTGCAAGAAGGTCCTTCACCATAGGGCCTTCAGTTTTTACTTCTTTCTCTCCCTTTGGGTAAATTTCTAACTGAATAGTAATTCTTCCCAGTTGGCCCTCTGCTTCATTTCTGTTTACCCCTATTGTTGCTAAAAATATAAAACTTTGCTTTATTTTTTCATGCAAAACGAGAGCAAATACGTATAAGGTGGTCTTTCTGAAATGTTCATGGGTTTAACAGGAATTCATAATTTTATTCGCTGATCCCTAATTTGGTAAAAAATTATGAAATACATGGACAATGTCATTACATGTTGGAAGATGCATTTTCAATACTAAGAATGAATGATCCCATTTGCTTTGTATTATTGGTTTCCATATTCATCTGAGAAATCCTGACTTACATCAGCCTACCACACCCATTCCCTCCTTCTAATTAATCCAGCATTTCACTGGAAATGTCAGCAAATGTTTCGGTTTCCTTGCACTTTAGAACATGATTCAAAATGGCAACCGGCCAAAGATACTTCACATTCCGAATGTTAAAGCAAAAGTCATGATGCATGACCATGATCTATGAGGAACAAGCACATGACTGGTATGAAATCATTTAGGAGAAAGACATAGCTAGCTTAGGACATGAAAATAGAAGCATTCCTTTTTTCAAAACAAATATCATTAAAGTTGAAGAACAGTCAATAATTAAGTCTTGGTATGCTACTGACAGCTGTAATTAAATCTAATACTACTGAGGTTTGCTTATTTCAGTGGAATTCCGGTTCTAGACATGGTTTGACCTCCAATGACAGCAATATCACCCATTCCATCAAGGCTGCATCTGCTTTTGGCATCTTGAAACTGGATTATCAGAGGATGGGCTTGGTAGAGGCTGAAGCAAGACACCTGAGAACATCTGAGGTCTTGTGGAAGAACATCTTTATCAGAAAAACAAAAATGGCTCCATTGTATTGTGTTCAAGAAAAATTGGAGCATAAAAACACATATAGACTTTGAATTTCCTTATACTTTTACCTATTTATGAAACTTTACGTGATAAGCAACCTGACATAATTTCTTTAAAGTCTGTAATCAGAAGGCTTTCTGCATTACCCCTTACTTGAATATGAATTGATGCATTAATATAGTAGGTACAATGATTAGAAATGCTGCTTAACCCCACCCTCCTTATTGACAAAAATAACAGAGAACGGGAAAATAATTTATACCATTTATTCCAGGAAAGGGGGCTTCTAGGAATCATGACTCTGCATATTCTGCATTTAGAATGCAATAACAGAGTTAGGTAAGTACAGAGAAGGTAACAAAGTTGGTCTTGGAGCTCCCATGCACAGATAAGCAGATAGAATATTGAGGGGCTTAACTATTCATTAAAGGAAAAAGGTAACAAAATTCACATCTGATAAAGGCGTGAAACAGTAGGTGCCAACCAGAAACTCTGTGGCTTCCTTTTCTGAATTAAGCGAGGGGATAGATTAACTAAAGTTGTAATTGAAATTTCTTAAGTTCCTGAGTCCAGTTTCTGAGCCCAGAAGAATTTTCATCAGATTTAAATGTGGAATGGAGCATATCACTAAGAGGACAGGATGGATATATTTTCCAGTTTCCAAAGACAGAGGATTTCAGTAAAACAATATTATTATTTGTGGACAAGTCTGGATTTTAACTTGTTTAACTTATTTTAAGTGTATGTTTATCTTCAGAAGTATCCTGAACTAGGTATGTGTTTTTAGCCAACATGGAAATGATCAAACAATATTCATCTAATTTTCTTCATCTGTAATCAGACTCTGTATTTCTCCTTATATACATCTTGACTAGTAATTGAAACAGAGCTCACTTGATTGTGCCTCCTAATTATGGAAAAAGACAGAAATGATTCCCCTGATAAAGCAGGAAGGCATAGGTGGACGGTAGCTTGGGTATTAGACCAAAATAACAAAGGGCCTTGGTTCTGCTGCTCGCGCTGTGTTTTGTAGGTAGGTGAAGAGAAGCAAAATAACTTTCTTTCACAGCTCTGACTGTGCACAGGCTCAGCTTTGGCCTGAGTGCAGCAAGTTAGAGCGGAGATCAGCCCAAAAAAACTTCTATTCTGTGGCTCAGCAGATACAATGTCAACTTTGGCCTTAGCCCTACATGTCCCACGATAAAAAAGCAGGATGCTAATGGATGGTGGGTTTGTGAAATCAGTGGGAATAATGGTTATACTTTATTCCAAATCAAATGGAGGGCTGGACAGGCTTGAAGATCTCCAGATGGAGCAAGGCTCTAGTAGACCACAATCTAGGAAAAATTTTATAAGCCCTTTCTTATTCCCACCATAAAGCACCAGGCAGTTTTTATGTTTGGTATACCAAATCCCAGAACAAACACCAAGGTCCCAGTCACACTCACACTTCTGCCTATAACAGTTGCATTTTCCATCAAGAGAAGCTACTCTGATGCGGCCAGGTCTTAAAGTGAGAGGACCAAGATCAGGGTTCTGGGCAGGCAAGGGAACGAAATGTTTGACAGTAGGAATGGGGTAAGAATAGGTGTCGACTTTGAATTGGCCAAGTTTAATAACCAGTCAGTCAGAATCGGAATCCAGAAGAGTAGTTAGTAACAGGCAAAGGTCAGTTCAGGCAGCAATAAAATGGTGGTCAAGGACAGGCAAAAGTCAAGGAACAAAGAATAAGATTGGAAGTGTGTCCAAGAACAATCTAGGATAGACCACGTTGGCCAAGGGAAAATGGACAAGGTATCTTTAAATTTTGGAATTTCATGCCAAGTGAGGTGACGTCAGAAGTGGGGACCAAGCAAAATGACACATGCACACACGAAAGTGTGCACAAAAACTTAGATTTGCAGCTGTGGCAACTCCACAAGAAGAACGGTGGTGTCCCTGATGCTCCACTAGACCACCAGGTACCATTACATAAAGCCAAAAGATGTCTCCATTCTTCAAATGTCCATTTAATGCCCAGCAACTCACTGTTGCCAATGTCTCTATAGGAGAAAACTGCCTAGAAAAGAAAGTTAAAGGGCACCAATCACAGCCAAAATCAAACGCATATTAACAACCTGACCAGTACAACCTATACAAACCGCGTATACAGTTTTTTTTTTGGGGGGGGGAAACACCAGTTTTTAAAAAAATCCCATACTTTGTCAAATGGGTTCTCTCACTGAGGGAGTCCATACTGTGACTACAACATGCAAATGAGCTCAGGAGCATGCTCAGATTGTAGCACTGCCTTGAGTATTCTACCCTGAATGCCTAGCTTTAGTAAACTCTAGAAGTATCACGAGATTTCCCTATCTTATGCCCTGCTTGTGATGTAATTATTCAAATGAAGGACACTAACTTCCAGAAGGTGGCAGCACTAACTTAGCTTAGAAGGTTTATTAGGAAACCAAGAAATTTCAACTGAGCATGTGCGAGATTTCAGAGCTGCAGTTGGCTGTGAAGATATAGGTAGGTCGAGTCAGTGAAATCCAAGATGTCTGCCTCAGCTAGAACTGCCTCATTACACCATATAGTTGGATCTGCGTCTTTCCAGGTTAGGGTAATAATCAGAGCCACCAGAGTGGAAACATTTTAAGTATAGTAAAGTATAAAATGGCCTAAACATGGGCATGGTGTTCAGTTAAATTAGAAAAATAAATGAAATTATCATCTAAGTACACCAGAACATAGAGACCCAGAAGACCGCTGGGTCGTTACATAAACCAAAGAGTATTATTATATATTCATATATTCATGATGCCCATCACTTGTGTTAAAGGTCATCTTCCATTTATCTCTTTCCACAATTAAATTATAGGCACCCTGAACTGAACTATATAAGGCAGTATTATTACAGCCATCTCTACTGCCAAATGGCAGAATTTAGTACAATATTCCTCAACCCACCGCTTACCCTGCCTAAGGTTATGGAATACTGAATCAGCTCAGGCAGAATGATCAAGGTCGTCAAACATAATAGCCATAGCCTTAGAAACGAGAGAGATGAGCTGGATCAGAAGTGTATAAGCTAAATGCCCCTAATTGTGAATCCCCTTGGAGCACAGTAAACAAAATTAACTCTGGACTCCTCAGTCAGAAAGGAGTAGGTTAGAAAGCCAAAATGTAGTTCACATGCCTCCTCAATGTTGCAGAAGATCTCTGGAGCCATTGGATGATTTTGTCATGCTTTGACTCTTGTCACCAAGATGCTGGAGGAGACTTGCCAGGATTGCTTCTGTGGTAGCGGGAGAAGCAGCTGCTCCTTTGGCATCCATATCTGGCCCAATGTAATGTCACATTCAGTATCCCAAAACCCAGAACAAACGTCAAGTTCATGGTTCTGCCTATAACAACGAGAGGAGCCCTTTGCTACTCAGATGCCACAGGTCTTAAAGTGAGAGGACCAAGAAGAGAGTTCTGGGCAGGCAAAGGAACTGAAACATGCGGCAGTAGGAATTGGGTAAGAGTAGGCGGTCAATAACCAGTCAATCAGTGTGGTACAGAATCAGAATCCAGAAGTCAGTAACAAGCAAAGGTTGGTTCAGGCAGTGATACAGCCTTGGTCAAGGACAGGCAGAGGTCAAGGAATAAAGAATCAGATCAGAAGCACAACCATGAACTATCTACAATAGACCTATGTTGGGCAAGGGAAAATGGACAAGAAGTCTTCAAGAAGTTCCCACTGCCTCACTCGATCACTAGGTACTGTTACAACAGTCTTCAACTAGACAATGAGGATATAAGGTTTTCTTGTTGGCTGTTTGAGGTCCAGTTTGACACTGATCATATGCTAGTGGAAACAATGGGTATCGGATTTAGTATTTGGTATTTAAGAGTATGTGGTGGGTACTAGTTTAAATTTTATGGGCACTATCCCTCACCATAACATTTATTAGTGATAACTCCAATTGGGTGGTCATGTTTTCAATTTTTCAGAAATACAGTATCAAATACAGGGCTACTATTCTTGCAACTAGGGTCATTTTTTGGTGCCTAAAGTTAGACGTTAGCTTCTGCTTGCATCCGCCTTGTTGACAAAGTTCAGTTGATTCTCCCTTTCCTCCCATGTAAAATTTCAGTGGTCCAAACCAGACCTTTTTTTGTGTGCCAAAGGAAAGAAAAACTTTACATAAGAGTGAGTGGAATATGTTACTCATGCGAAATGGGATGCCACATGTGCACTTGTTCTACACAGTTGTAGGCTTGGCTCAGACCACATACCACCTCACTGTTTGCTCTGACCTTTGAGTAGTAATTAGGTTAGTGGAGAGGAAATGATGTGGTTCCAGGGAACTTCTGTGCAGGTAATTCTCTGGAGTTGGCCTGATGAAGGAACCAGAGCACGCTCCTCTCATTTAGGATGGTGAAGTTGAAATTTATGGAATCTACTTTGTACTCATTCATTTTCAATTCTCTTTAATGATCATGTGTTTAATGCTCAATGCATTTATGCCTAGTAGAAAGAACTAGGAGGCATGTTTTCCTGTATTTACATATATTTTTATGTATTCCTAGGTTGAATTTATTTTTCAGATACTGTATCATGCCAGCGACTACTTTTGAGTTAATGCTGGCATATGTTACCAATTTCTTATCCCTCCCTAGTGTAACTGTTAAAAGAAAAGGAATGATTTGGAATGAAAGCCCTGAAAAACAAGCGGAGTGGCGTAATAGCACATCTGTTTTTATAAGGAATTGTGGACCCTGGACTTTTTTTTTTTTTTTTCAGTGTGGTATTTTACTACCACATGGCTTTAATCCTACATCTGGGCCTGTTGTTTTATGAAATATTTCCCACAGATGATGTCAATTATAATTTCTGTCCTGCTCGTCAATTTACTGACTTTTGGAATAAGACGAAATGAAACGAGCAGAAAAAGAGCAACTTATGTGGTCTGGGCTCTGACAAAATTATAGCTGTGCGATACACATCTAAAATCAATAACTCTGTTAGTGATTAGCAGCAAACTTGCTCGGGTTTAAGAGCAGAGATACGTCCCGTATTTTGCAGATGTTTGGCTCCGACACACATTCTTGTTTGCTGTGTATTTACCAGCAGATGTTCAATCGTCTTCTATTCAATGGCTCTTGTACCAACTCACAGACGCACTTCCAAAGCATCTGCCAGCAATACAGGTGGAATGCTTTCATGTTTTTTCCCCCCAAGCCATTATTCTCCATTATTCTGTTATGGATACACCTATTCATGTTTCTACCAGAAACTCTCTTTGTGTCTTCTACCACTAGCATTTCAAAGTTTGGGTTTTGTTCTAAATAATTAAAAAATGTATATACATTAAAGAATGTTGTTGTGGGATTTTAACAAGAAGTTTCTTTGATTAATTCTAATAGTAATATGTAAATAGACTGGTGTATTGTGAGTTTTAGATTCCTAGATTGGCAATGCTAATAGATGAACAAATGTAAATGTTACTCTATGTAAACACTGGTAACTAGGGATAAGCATTTACAATTTCACAATGAAACATTTTGCTAGAATTTCTCTTTGCAAGAAATTAATCTGGCCCTTGAGTGCCAGTAATTGGGATATATAATTCTTGATATGCAGAATATACAGAATTTCTGTCCTGAGCGACTGGGAGAAAAGATATCTGGAGGGAACAATATTATATATATATATATATATATATATATATGGCAAGTCGCTAGGGTGCGTGTGCAAGAAATCACCAATAAGGGACGTGTGGCGAACAGTTGTGCCATATTGGAAATGAGCTTCTCTAACAATGAACATTTTCATTTTTTTGTTTGTGTTACCCCTGATGTTGAACACTATAAACATATATATGCTATGGCAGATCTAAAAATGTCTGACAATGTCATTTCATCTTCCCATTGGCTCTGAGTTTTGCAAACCTTTACTTGAAGTCTGCAAAATAACTATGGAGTGAAAGTAGTATCCAATCAGCAGGTCAGTTTTACTAGTAAAGTTTGTGAATTACATAAAACCCATTAGTATTTACTATTTCAAATGGAATAAACGTGTTTTCTACATTACATGTTGGTATTGATGAATATAAATAAGGGCAGTTGTGTTTGTCTGACAGAAGCATTGCAGCCTTACTGTAACTGGTAGAGTCACTCCATTGCTCGGTAGATACACTTTAATATTATTTTATTATTAACGTGCATTTATATAGCGCCAACATATTTTGTAGCACTGTAAAGTAAATTTATACAACGGAATCACATGAATTATATACATAGAGCATGTGGAGTTACATACATCACAATCAATACTGGTACAAAACTTGAGGAAGGCCCTATGCAGAAAGAGCTTACAATCTAAAGGGAAGGGAATAATACATGAGGTGTGGGAGTGGGCAAAATCAGAATAAAGTGGGTGAAAGATGTGGTACTATATATATGGTATTGCATTGAGTAGTCAACAGAGAGGGGAGGCTTCGCTAAATAAGTGGGTTTTAAGAGATTTATTGAAAGCTGAAAGGTTGGGAGAAAGTGGGACAGACCGTGGGAGAGAATTCCAGAGGAGGGAGCAGCAAAGTCTTGAATGTGAGCATGTGAGGAGGTAATGAAAGAAGAGTTGAGTAGCAGGTCAGTAGAGGAGAGTAGTAAGCGGTTGGGTGAGTATATGGAGATTAGTTCAGAGATGTAGGGAGGGGCAGAGTTATGAAGTGAATGTCAGGGTCAGTAATTTGAATTTAATTCAAATTTAAAGGGCAGTGGAAGCCAGTGCAGGGATTGGCAGAATGGTATGGCAGAGGAGGAGCGGTTGCTGAGGTGTATAAGCCTAGCAGCAGTGTTCATTATGGACTGGAGAGGTGACAGTCTCTGGAGGGGAAGGCCAATTAAGAGAGAGTTACAATAGTCTAGACGTGATATTACAAGAGGGTGAATAAGAATTTTGGCAGCATCATGGGTGATAAATGATCATAATTATAAATGATCGTAATACATCTTTTTCTATAAGATCTTACAAAATCACATATTTTAAAGCTGATCTCATACATATCGCAAACAGAATGGACTTTACCAAATGAATGTTATACCCAAAAGCCCTTGTCAACTCTGGAGCTTCTAAACTGTAGAGTCTCATGGTTGGTTCAATCCATAGAACTAGAGATGAAGGTATGATGGAAGCACAAGAATCAAAAACATCTGCTAAAAGGAATACCAAACCAAAAGAAATTCCAACAAGTTTTTCTCTCTATGGAGGGTCCCCTTCGGTTTTACCAAGTTCAATCCTTAATAAACGTGCCCCAGAATGGAAGTTTGTTGAATAGTTACACCAAATCACCTGTTTTTCCAAAACTCCATTAATCTCACAAAACAACCAAGACATGGGGCTCTCCTTTCACTGAACTGGATGCTGTAACTGCACTACTTTGGGTAAATCTTTTATTTTACTTATTAATTGTTGACATACATTTGATCTTATAAAACATTTCCCAGGGATGACCTAAGGCAGTGATCCTCAAACAGTGGTCTTGAGTAACATGTTGCTCTCCAACCCCTTGGATGTTGCTCCCAGTGGCCTCAAAGCATGTGATTATTTTTCAATTCCTGGTTTGAAGGAAAGCTTTGATTATATAAAAGCCATGATACCGTACTGCCAAACAGAGCCTCCTGTATGAAGTCAGCCCACAAAGGGGCTACCAGTAGTCAATCATAACCAATATTTGCCACCCCTGGAACTTTTTTTTGAATGCCTATGTTGCTCTCTAACTTTTTTTACATTTGAATGTGGCTCAAGGGTTTACGAAGGTTGGGGACCCCTGACCTAAGGAGACATGGAAAGACAAATGAGTTTGATCATATTCAGTTTTAGACTTGGTTAGAAAAGATCCTGAGTAAGTTTGGTTCATATCCTACTGTGCATGAATGAAAATATTATTGCACCGCTGTTACTATGCATTTCCTTAATGTATCCAGCACAAATCTATTATTTAAAGCTGTACAGTCTGTTTATTATTCAGTAGTACCTGCTGCAATTGAGCTATCAATCTAAATTCCCTAACACACACATGCGTTACACACTAAAAACTCAGGCTCATTTCATCAGGCCAATAACCACACTGTGTGTTTTAGAAAGTGAGCGGAAACTGGACTATTGGGTGGAAAGTAACACAAACACGGGGACAAGAGACAAACTCCCCGCAATGGTGGAAATACATCTGTACTATTCCTTACATTACCTCCAAACATTTGTAATTACTTTAACGTGTCTTAAATGGCAATGTTTACTCATATGTGATATGTTTTTGCAAGCGAGTTCTTGGAAAAGGAGTAAAAACATAGACGGGATAGACAAGCAAATACAGACTGTATTCAACTGAAAGAAATAAATAAAAGGGGATGAAAAACTGAAGCAATTAAGGCCTCATCAGGTCTGTGCGGAGTTTTATGGAAGAAAACAGAATTCTATTTGTCTCATGATGATTTCGCCACCTCAGCATTTTATATGTCGGTGGCAAGGGGACAAAAAGAATCGAAATCCTCCCCTATCCTAATTAAATGGAATAAGTGCCTGGTGGTACTTCGTCATAATTTCATAGGCTGGCACAAAGTGGACCATCCAAAACAAAAAGGTGGTGCAATAAAAAAAGGAGTTACCCAAAGAAAAAGCATTGCACGTATAACAGCCTTTAGTGTTTTGTGCCAAATAAAGGTACTTAATCATAGGCATGTTTGGCATGTGCTCCAGTTCACCCTAAGAGAAACCTTTAATATAAGTTATTATAATATAAAGCTTTTTTAATATAAGTGCCTGGTGTTGAAAGTACCATTATATGATCCTGTCACTTGTCAAAAACAGGTGCTTGACTGCTATTCACTTTGGCTTGGAGTCAATATTGCATTTTTTCCCCTTTCACCATTTGTTATTATCCATAGGCCTCTGGATCATGGGGTACTATGGCCACTACTGCCCTTGGACAGAAGTAGACAAAGGTTCCTTGCAAATGTCTGACAAGGAGTCAAATGGGGAACATTACGGTGCTTGCGCCTGTCCAGTGGACATTATGACCATGGAACCAGTGGGACATTGAGCAAAGTGGTGCCACCAACTTTAAAAAAAAGTTCCAGAAAGGTTATTAAAGAAGAAAGGAACCAACCAGTACTTACAGGTTAGCAAATAGGACAACAATAGGGTGTCTTATAATTTGACACCCTGTCCCCCACCTTCTTGGGCTTTACATGTCCATAGGATTGAATGAGCCTTATGATGTCATACAAACAGCACAACCTTTGCTGCAGATGCTACTGCAGATAAACAGCTCTATCATTTGCCCTTATAGCAATGTGCAGAATCGGAATAAATGGCTATAGGAGGTAAAACTATATAACATAAGATGATGATCTGTCTCATATCTCCTGGTATATGTACTGTGTTCTGTATGAAAGGTTTAATATCAGGGTTCTGTTAACATGGGGCATGCAATGGCACTTTTCATGATTCTTCACAACAATTGTTTTCAACATTCAACTAGCTACTTCATCCCTCCGCAAATGACTTGGTAACACCTGACCATACCCCCCAGGACTTTGCTGACTTCTTTGAAAGCAAAGTTGACTCCACAAACCACAAACAATTTTCCCACCCCTCAGATATCATTCCTCCTAAAGCTTCTATTTCCATCTTCAACTCTTTTGATTGTGTTGATCTGAGCCTGAAGTCTCTAAACTTCTCCTGTCCTCAACATCAACAACTTGCTCACTTGATCCTATCCCATCACCTCTACTAAAACAGTGTGCCCCTGTCCTTACTCCAGTACTTACTCATATATTCAATTCCTCACTAACTTCTGCTACTTTCCCCTCATTATTCAAACAGGCCTGTGTCAAGCCCATCCTGAAAAAGTCTACACTGGACCTATCCTGTTAGTCTAACTACTCCTGTGTCTCTCTTACCACTAGCCTCTAAACTTCTGGAACGTCTTCTCCCGTATTACTCACTTTCTCTGCACCAATAATCTACTCGACCCTATGCAGTCTGGCTTTCGACCTGCACACTCCACTGAGACTGCCTTATGTAGAGTTGCAAATGATCTCCAGACTGCTACATTCTCTGGACTTATCCTCTGCTTCTGATACTATTAACCATTCTGTTCTAATGCAAGTTCTCCACTCTATTGGTATCCGTGATCAAGCTGCATCCTGGTTCTCTTCCCACCTCTCTGACCACTTCGACTTTGTTACTTCTGCAAACAAATCCTCTCCTCCTGTTCATCTTAAAATGGGGGAGTACCTCAAGGTTCTGTACTTGGACCTCTGTTGCTCTCCTTATACACTCTCACTTTAGGAGACCTTATATCTTCTTTTGGCTTTACATATCACCTGTATGCTGACGACATTCAGATATATTTAGACACTCCCTCACTAACCACTGACGTTCAAACCCAGATAGCAGACTGCTTAGTAGCTATTTCTTCCTGGATGAACCAACGTCACCTCAAGCTCAACTTGGCCAACACTGAGCTCATGGTCTTTCCACCCAAACCAAGCCCTTCTCTTCAATTCACCATTAATATTGATGGCATGACCATTAACCCGGTTAACTCAGCACGCTGCTTAGGGGTCATCTTTGACCAGTCCCTTCTCTAATCACATTGATAATACTGCCAAAACCTGTCGTTTCTTCCTCTGCAACATTGCCAGATATGCCCATTTCTCAAACAACAGCCAAAATACTAATCCATGACCTTTTCTTATCTTGCTTAGGCTACTGCAATCTCCTCCTAACTGGTCTTCCTGACTCCATCTCTCTCCCCTCCAATCAGTCTTAAACTCTGCTATCAGGATTCTTCTACTCTCTCCTAAAAGAGAACCTGTTCAACCCCAACTAAAATCCTAAGCATGGCTGCCAGTCAAGCAAAGGATAACATATAAAATTTGTCTACTATCATTCAAAGCCCTTCACTCCTCTACTCCTCACTACATCTCTTCTCTTGTCTCACTATACGTTCCTGGTTGTCTTCTCCGCTCTTCTCAGAACCACCTTCTCTTTATACCACCCACTTCCACTGCCACCTTTCATCTCAGACCCTTCTATCTTGCTGCTCCTTCCCTCTGGAATTCCATCCCTGAATTCCTCCCTAAGGAATCCTCTCCCAATCTCTTAAAAAAAATCCAATTTGTACCTGTATGTTAACCTCCCATCCATTTAGACTGTAAGCTCTATGGGGCAGGGATCTCCTTCCCACTATGTCTCTACCACATAGCTCTTTGTCCTATGATTCTGTATAAATTTATTATGTGATGTGTCTCCCCTGTGTATAATTTTATATATATATATATATATATATATATATATAAATTTACTTTTATGCACTGTACACTTAACTTAACAGCACTTTACAAATAAAGTTATACATACATACATTATGAGTACAAATAAGGATGAGTGAAACTGCCCCATATAGATTCGCCAGAAAAATGTCTCTTGTGTTTTTTCCCCATGCAAAAAAAAATTTTTTTTCAGCAAAAAATAAACATTGAATTTCTAGAAATTTGCAAAAATTGTAACTATTCATAAAACCAGGAATTTCACCAGGAATTGGAAAAACAATTCACTCATCCCTAGCTACGAGCACAAGGAATACAGGAAAGGTCAAACCCCCCTCATTTATTTTCTCCCCGACCCCCCAGGCTATCTGACCTCCTCTATAGTATATGCTTTATATTGCTATAACAGAGTCATTCAGAAAACTGGGAACTCCAAATGGTTGAAAGCAAATCCTGTAATGAAGAAAAGTTCCTAAAAATCTCTGTTTCTTGCTAATGAGCGAAAACTTTCTTTTAGCCTTGCGTTTAATGGAAGAGCCTGTAAAGATCATTTGCTTTGCTTTAAATCATTCTGTTGACTAATTGGGATGGAAAATGCTGTTTCGATAAAGGAATTAACGCGCGTTCCATATCTGCAAATATCTTTTTCTTGGAGCTATAAAGGATTTATGTGCTGGTAAAACATAAATGAACTTCCCCAGTAATCAGACAGGGATTGTGAGAGGTATTAGGGTCTCTGGCGAGCTATTAAATTGTCATTGTTATGCACGGTAAGAATTCAAGTAAAAGCAATATTGATTTTTATTGCTGGTAGAATGACAGATATTCCCAGCTTCTCTGCAAACTGTCTGGCACGTAAATTACACATCGTCCCTTTAAAAAAAAGAAAGAAAAAAAGGTCCAGTCACTTTGGTTATTTTTCTTGGGTGGTCTTTTGTAGTTAATATGCCCCTAAGTTATTTTAATTTCTTTTAATATCAACCTGTGTGGCCTAACAGGAAAGTATTTAATAGGCATAACAAAAAGCTATACTGTATACAGAACACCTAATTACTGCTAATGTGCAGGTAGACGCATGCCACATTGAAGCATTAAATAACCTCCTCAACTTGTACAAAGCACTGTTCTAATTATTGCCTTTAAATAATCCAATTCCCTTTGATAAACATGAGCAATCAGATAAACAAGTAGGTTAACTGGAACATATTTGGCTTAAGAATCACACTGGCTGGATTGGTTGTGAGTGGCTGCTTTGATGTAGACTTGTAATAAATGTAGGGAAGGTGGTCTCTTCCTATCTTCCTTACGTCTCTTTGATTGTGTGCTGCTTTCCATCATGTTGATTCAGAGACAAAAAGCTCTCATGGTGTCCTAAGATGTTATTTGGGCAAATACTATGCTATCCTGGAACTCCAATCCAAGAAGTAACCTACAATACCCAACCCAACTTCAGATAAGTGCAGAAGTGTGTGAGATGTGGTCTCCTAAGAGCATAATGAGTTGTGTTACTTAAGGTAAACTGGGCAAAGACTTAGGGAGAAGAACTTAGTCATTTACCTCCATCATTTGATGTGGCTTGTTAGAGGAAGGGATTGATTCGGCCGTTTTGGGGAAACAGGGAGAGATCTTGGCTTATATATTGGTTCCTAATTGTTTCAAAACATCCAAACCAGGGACAGTGGTGATGCAAATGGAACACAAATGAGAATGAGCTAATGACTAATTGTGTATGTGAATGATGGTACAGTCATGGAAATTCCTCTGCAGCCATAAAATAATAGATTCCATGAATACCATCTGGATGAAGTGATGAGTAGTATCTAGCACTAGTAGAGAAACACTATTATCCATGTGATTGTTTTTAACCAAATCGGTTAACCTTTTTCCTGTCTGAAGGTGGACTAAAGCAGAACAAACAGTAATGCATTTTGGGCTTCCAAGTCAACCACAATCTTTTGGCAGAAAAGACACATGCCTCTGAAGGTGCCCCAGTAGCCACATCTTCTTTTATTCTAATTCACTGTACATGCTCTGTGCTGCTGTCACTTACCTGAGCTAATTTATTTATTTATTACCTAGTATTTATAATGCAGAGCTTTACAAAGAATATGCATCATTCACATGAATCCCTGCCCCAGAGGAGCTTACAATCTAAGGTGCCTATAACATTCATAAACACTTCGGTCGCTTTAGTCAGGAGCCAATAAACCTGCCCGTATGTTGTTGGATTGTGGGAGGAAACTAGAGTACCTCCAGGACTAGATACAACACAACTTTGAGTTTTTTTAGGACAACCTCCTAAATTTAGCTTCTCAACAGGAGCCCTGATCGCACTGAGCATGTGCAGTGTCATTGACACTCAGAAGATGGCCTAACAAGATCAGAAGATAGGGAACTCATGTAGACACATTTGAAGGCCTAGCTCTCATTTTGTATATGTCAGAAACACTTCTGGGCTGGTACAGGAACATAAGTGAAGAATACTGAAGACTTAGTGAGGCTTAGCCAAATACAATACATTATCAATATATTATATATTGTGCCTTAAGCCAACTACGTCAAAGTCATTCCCAGTATGGCCAGTCCTACACTCAACTTTCATCTGATTCATTAAGAATTCTATTGCTTCATTATACATTTTACATTAAGTTTTACCTGCAACTTACTTGCTGCTTTCAGAGTAAAATTCCCAATTCTGGGACTGGCCATATCGGGATGACTTGACCATCTTAAATATATTGCAATATATGGATAAACAATCCCTGTTTTGTTTAAAGGGTAAGGCATTTTTAGTAGCTTAAGGCACAAAATTTTTCAGTGTCCTTAATATATTGAGAATGGGTTGAGTGCAGAGGATCTTGTATTTGTCTGTATGAATTTTGTGGTCAATGGCAGGCCTTATGTCTCCTTGAACAAAATAAATCTGCCTTATTGTATTTTAGTTCTTCTTTAAGGGTCTACAATGAGAGGCAAGAAAAGGTAATGATAACACATCTAACAACATCACACAAAAATATCTGTAGTATAAGGAAAAATAACATATGCTCTCCTACCGGCATCATTATTGAGAGCAAAGTGTCATACATAGGAAATAATGATGATAGCAGTTCCTTTCTCTTTGGAACCACTGTAGCTTTGCAGAAGGCATCTTTCATATTTATCTGGAATGAGAATAATTGCCTACTGAAAAATGTAAGAATATTAGAAGTCAGGGTTGGACTGGGGAAAAAACCTGATTGGCCCTGACCCTTGTGGGCCCCACCAGCCAAGCCCCACTCCCTGCCTGAAACATTGTGATCTGGCCCCTGAGGGGGGGGCTTCGGGGGTGGTGGTGGCCCCAGACCCCCCAGTCAGAAACTTTCAGAAATTATAAAGGAGTCGAGGAATGCAAAATTGAGGTTTCACTATGTATATAGTAAATTCCATTCTAGCACATTCATTCTAGCACTCTTACACCCTTCAATTATGATTAATATACTCAAAAATCATGAACAGAGGAAAATTAAAGAGCCAACCACCTGTTAGAGATGCCTTTGTTACTGGGATAGTAAAGTGATATTGTGTAATAATTGAATCAATTAATTATGTTCACTGAAAAGTAGTAAATGTCTCTGTCTTTCTGTCTCTTGTACCGGTAGAATTGGGGAAATGACGTCCCACTGGTTCATAATTTGAGCCAAAAAAAACACAAAGCTGAGTTGAGAGGAATCTGTGTCTCTTCTCGCTATTGCCCCAGCCAAGTAGCATGAGCAATTTAATGTTCAGACAGACCAACTGCAATATTTATCAAAACTGTAGGGTCCATACATGTCCCAAGAGCTGGGCGCCTATAGTTCTACCTGAAGAAGTAACCTCCCCCCCCTGCATTTTACACGACTTGGTTCAGCTTCATGTCAGGCCGGCCATTTGTTTTCTAGTGATACAGATCGTAATATAAACATGAATTACTCACTGCTGATAAAGATCCTGATGTGCTGCTTAAGTGCATTTGATGAAAGTTCTTTTGGAACTGAGTGCAGAGCAAAAAAAAACAAGATTGTGCCCACAAACTCCCAGCAGCTGTGCTAAAGCTTTGCCAACTCTCCGCGTCACCCACATGAAACTTTTTGACATAAGTATTTGGGAATATCAAAGGGAAAACAAAAGAAAAGTCAATATTTTATAGTGGTACCTGCTTTCCAGCCAGAACAAATGTTTTTCTTTTTGACTTTGGGTTCATTAAGGAAGAGTGAAGTCTTCAGTGACAAACATGTTATGCACATACATACGCAGCTGATATTATTATTGTTATTATATTTTACATGCAGTGCTGTAGGACTACTGCCATTATTTCCAAACAATAGGGCAACTAAATATTGTGGTAAGGTCCCAGGAGACCTGGGAAAGGAACGTTACATATCTCCCAGGCTCCTAATAACAGAGTGGCTCCAAGTTTCCTAGTCCAGCCCAGGGGTTTGGTTGGACACATCTCAGGTGGATAATTAAAAGACACTACGGAGGGTTCCAGTCTGGGGGAAGATACAGGGGAGCTGCCTGAGCACATTGAGAAGTTTGGATTCACAAGAAGTTTGGGTTTTTGTTTTTGCTTCATTTTCTCAGTTTGGGAGACAGGAGGTAGACCTACACCTGGTTAGTGACCTGCGTTAGATAGAAGCACATAATGCGGCAAGGATTTATTTTGAAAAGAACTGCCCAAAAGATACTACACGCTCATCAGTTGTGATTGTGCCGTGGGTATCTTCACCCCCAGAAAAATTGTTCCCAGCTCCCTTACTCCTGACAATCTATAGATAATAAATTGAAAGAGATTGAAATAAATCACTTTTGACAGTGAATACTGAAGTGAGTGAATGGAGCCACAGAAGAGGAGAATGAAGAAGATCTTTCAAGGTAAGTTCCACTGAACACCAATGGTCTTTTAAGGACACCCTGGCCATCAATGCTTTTGTTTTTTTTTATTTGGGGGGCCTGGCCACCAGTGTATTTTTTTTTTTTTACTTGAAAGAGGACCCTGACCACCAATGACTTTTTATAAGTTGTGGGGAGGGGGCATGGCCACCAATTTATCTTTTTTTACCTGAAGGGGACCCAGGTCACCAATTTTTTTTAACTTGTACAGGGTGTTTTTACTGTTTTAGCACTAATGTCTATGAGGCCTTTTCTGTGGAGTGGGGTGGGTGGGATCTATGGGGGGCTTGGGGCTAGGTGGGGTCACAGCTCTCGCTGTAACAAACCTCTTCCCAATATTTAGGTGGAACCTCCTTTCTTCTAATTGGAATGGGTGACTTCTTGTCAGCTGGAAAAACCTACTGGTGAATAAAACATTAGATAGGTTATTATATGATCCCCTTATATATTTATACATAGTTATCATATCACCCCTTAAGCGCCTCTTCTCCAGAGGGAACATCCCCAATTTGGCCAGTCTTTCCTCATAGCTAAGATTTTCCCTTTACCAGCTTAGTTGCCCTTCTCTGTCCCCTCTCTAATACAATAATGTCCTGTTTGAGTGATGGAGACAAAACTGTAGGGCATATTCTAGATGTGGCCTTACAAGTGCTCTATACAGTGGGACCCCCTCCTCCCGTGACTCTATGTTTAATACAAGACCTTATTGGCCCTTGATGCTGCTGACTGGCATTACTTGCTACAGACAAGTTTATCATCTACAAGGACTCCAAGCTCCGTCTCATTATGGATTTGCCTAGTGCAGTCCCATTAAGGGTATAAGTGAATATTCTTACATCCCAGGTGCATGACTTTACATTTATCAATATTGAATCTCATTTGCCACTTAGCTGCCCAGATTGCCAGTTAGTCAAGATCCTGTTGCAAGTGCCACATCCTGGATGGAATTAATTGGGCTGATAGTTTTGTGTCAAACACTGATACATTACTTACAACTCCCTCCCCTAAGTCATTAATGAACAAGTTAAATAAAAGAGGACCCAACACCGAGCCCTGAGGGACCCCACTAAGAACCTTACTCCAAGTAGAGAATGTACCATTAACAACCCCCCTCTGTACCCGATCCTGTAGCCAGTTCCCTATCCATGTGCAAACGACTTCATTAAGCCCAACAGACCTTAGAAAGCAGTCGTTTGTGGGGCACGGTATCAAACGCTTTGGCAAAAGCCACTGTCCAGCATCTTACTTACCTCATCATAAAAAACAAATCTGTCTGACATGACCTATCCTTCATAAAGCCATGCTGATTGCTGCTCATTCACTAGGACAACATTTTGAATGTGATCCCTTAACAAGCCTTCAAATAATTTGCCCGCTATGGATGTCAGACTTACAGGCTATAATTGCCAGGCTGAAATTGTAATCCCTTTTAAATATTGGAATTACTAAACTCTCTTAAAACCCATGGGTGTATGCCATGAGGACCTGGAGCCTTGTTTACATTAATGTTTATTAAAGCTTTATGAATCATATCCTGAGCCAGCTTCTGACTAGATTGAGCTGAGCCATCAGTGCATCTATGAAGAGAGCCTGGGAACTCAGACTCTATTGTATACACTGAAGAAAAGAACTGATTTAGCACATTTGTCTTTTTGTATCTTTTACAACCATACTGGTACCATTATTTAAAGGGATACTGTTGTGGGAAAAAAATTTTTTCAAAACACATCAGTTAATAGCGCTGTTCCAGAAGAATTCTGCACTGAAATCCATTTCTCAAAAGAGCAAACTTTTTTTTTATATTTCATTTTGAAATCAGACATGGGACTAGACTTATTGTCAATTTCCCGGCTGCCCCCAGTCATGTGACTTGTGCTCTGATAAACTTCAATCACTGTTTACTGCTGTACTGCAAGTTGGACTGATATCACCCCCTCCCTTTCCCCCACCCAGCAGCCTAACAACAGAACAATGGGAAGGTAACCAGATAACAGCTCCCTAAAACAAGATAACAGCTGTCTGGTAGATCTAAGAACAGCACTCAGTACTAAAACCAATTTCCCACTGAGACACATTCAGTTACATTGAGAAGGAAAAACAACAGCCTGCCAGAAAGCAGTTCCCTCCTAAAGTGCTGGCACAAGTCACATGACTGGGGCAGCTGGGAAATTGACAAAATGTCTAGCCCCGTGTCAGATTTCAAAACTGAATATAATTTTTTTACTCTTTTGAGAAATGGATTTCAGTGCAGAAGTCTACTGGAGCAGCACTATTAACTGGTGCGTTTTGGAAAAAAACATGTTTTCCCATGACAGTATCCCTTTAAAGGAGCAATACTCTCAGCCAGCATCTTTTTTCTATTAATATACTTAAAAAAATTTTGGGGTTAGTCTTAGCCTCAGCTGAAATGCAATCTTCATTTCCTTTCTTTGCCTTTCTGGATGATATAACATTATGGTCACTATGACCCAGGGGTTCAATGACTTGCACATTTGCTATAAAACCCTTATCATTTAGTGGCTTTAATTGTGGCTCAACATCTCCAGGAATATGTATACGGCTGGCCAGCATTCTCTAAACTGTTGTACAATGAATGATTTAATTTCATGTTGGGCAGAAATATGTTCTTGGCATGAATGTGCTGCACTATTGGGGGGGGCAGTTTATCACGATGCCTCTTATAATTCTATAGGGATATTACAGAGTGTATGAGGATTCCATAGAGGAGTTGGCACCCAAGCTGATTGACTTGAGTGCCACAAGGAACAGAAACAGTGTGAGCTTCTCTTTTGACTTTGGTGACAGATAGGGTTGCCACCTTTTCTTAAAAAAAATACCGGCCTTCCACTATATTTGGCTTTTTTCCCTATTAATAGCATTGGGATCAGCCATCAAAAATACCGGTCAGGCCGGTAAAAAACCGGCCAGGTGGCAACCCTAGTGACAGATGAGCCTCTTGGAGATTTTCTTCCCATAAATGAAATATCCGAGTGTTTCTGTGCCGAGATCCCGGCATTGTGCTCTCTATCCCCACCTGCTGGCCACTTACTGCTGCACTTCCCAATTCCCACACTAAGGATTCCACTAAATATCACACATACAAGAACTAGATGCCGGGAGCTATGGAATCTGTTTTAGAGAAAGCTCAGGACCTGGAGTTCATCATTTTTTCATGATTTGAATTTCCTAAGTCTCCAAAAAATGTATTTAAACATTAAAAAAATAATTGAAATCTTAAATTAGAATTGTTTGATAAAAATGGAGCCAAGGAGCGATGGCCTTCCTGCAATTTGGAGCTTTCTGGATTCTGGATACCATTCCTGTTCCAGGAAAAATGAAGCATTTCATTGTTACTCAGGGGGGATTTACATCACTATACTGAAAGCTGCTGTCATTTCTATCCCCCCAATCTTGTAACTATTGTAATACAACTCACATGTCCTGCATGATCTGCTTGGCTGACACCAGTAGGAGTTCCAGTTCAGCAAAAGCTGCTCCAAAGAATTAATTGGCTTTTTAAAGGGCATGTAAAGGCAAAAAATAAAATCCCATTTGTACTATCTTTAATGAAAAAGAAATATATTTCCAATATACACATAAAAAATGTGTACCTCTTTTTATAAGAAACCTGTGTGCAGTGAAATTCTCCCTTCATTTACTGCTGTTTATAGAAATTGTCAGATGGTCCCTAACTGCTGTGCAGGGAAACACTTATACTTATGAACAGCAGGGGGAGCCCCCACCTTAATTCCCAGCCTTTCAGAACGCCAGTAATTTTGTTTCCCTGTTCTGATAATTTATGACGATCCCTAAGCTGCCTAGGCCACCAGGACCGGAACTAGGGGTAGGCAGAAGAGGCAGCTGCCTAGGGCGCAAAGATTGGGGGGCACTGGGCAGCTGCCTCTTCTGCCTACCCCTAGACCAGACCTGGTACTACACTTCTGCCTATGAGAGCTTCTGGCATGCTTGCGCATGGATGCTGCTGATGCGAACAAACAACGCTGAAGTGCACCCTAATGAGCATGTGTATGCCATCACCAACGTGCATTCACAGAAGACGAGGATGGGGCGAGCTGTCTGGCTCGGGTGCCTGGAGTGCCAATCTGGCTAGGCCTGCCTCTGTAGGCCACACTGAGCATGTGCACACTGTTTTATTATTACACACAAAAAGGAAATCAGTTTTAAACATATATCGATACATACAACACTTAAGGGGACACCAGTTTAAACATGATGTGCACAGCTTTAGTGTAACATAATTTGCAGTTGGTCAGTTGCGCCATTCATACAATTTGTTGTTATATTCTACCTCTTTAAAGTCTGATATAAAAAATGCAGTTTGGTGCTGGGTTTATTCCTCCGCTCTCTGTTCAGCCCTTCTGGTTCTGGTGTCACCGGGAGACCCTAAGAACCACATTAAATGTTTAAAGGGAAACTAGACCCCCCCTTTGAGCTTATTCAGTTGGATTTTTATAGAAAAGGTGCACTATTCAATCTGCTAAAATTAATCATTTTATTTCACATTAATTTCTATAATCTTCCTATAAGTGGGGCATTTCTTGGAAATATGAACCTTAATACACCTGAAAGGGCAGAGAATTCAGGGTAGCTGTCTAATTCCATTATTCACAGAGACTAATTAGTCTATAGAATGTTATACCCTTCTGCCCTCTGGGGGGTTATTTATAAATAAGCAAAATAAGCACCTGGACAATAACACACAGCAACCAATGAGATGACTGCTTTTAGTGATCAACAAAAAAAAGCTAATCACTGATTGGTCGATACACACTGTCTAGCTGCAAATTTGCCCAGTGTTTATAAGTGAGCCCCAATAGTGTCTTATTATTAAAGGGACCGCAGCCTTGAACTATTCCCGTATGTTTCTCAAAGGGCAAGTATGGAATGTTCCATGGATAAGAGGCTGCCAAAAATACAGATAAAAACCATAGATACTGCAGGTTATAGCTTTATTGTCCCCATTGTTTAGTTACTGCACAGACTAAAATAATAGACTTTAGTAACATGAATTAAAGACAAACCATTTAAGCCTCTTCATAAATGTCCTCATTACTCCTAATGTAGGTTTTATGGTGAGTAACCAACTGGACAGTGTCCAGCACATTACTTAAACCATCCCAATAAATGGAATCTATAGTTTTCCTAGTGGATAGAACCAAGGCATCCTACAATAATGTCATTTATAGGGCACTTATTGTACTGCGGAAAAAACAGACCATGTTCACTATATCTCAAGATTTTATACCTCAATTAGAACAAAATATAACCCAGTATGTCCTTTATGTGGGTATAGGGTGTCTTTAGGTGCTGAGACAGTGGTTGTTGATAGGAAAGTAGAGTTGGGAAATTGGAAGGAGTAGGGCAAGATGGCGCCAGTAGGTCAAGTTGGTTTTTCTGATGCCCTCTAAGATGAAGAAGAAGAAGGCTTTCAGGGGGTGCTGAGGACTTTCATTCTGAAAAGGTGAGGGCCTATAAGACAGGCAGCTGAACATCATTTAAATAATGGGGCACCATAAAGTCTAATTGGCCTCACCACAACTGAAGGCCATTGGCCATGAATTGACTGAACTCTAGTCCATATCAACCAACTTACACTTCACGCTGGTGCATTAAGCCTCTCCGCACATGGATATAAAGGCTCTCAAACCATTTACTTCTTGGAATTTTTATAAGTCATTGGTTTCTTGTCTTGTAAAAGTAATTATGTGCTTCATGCACCACTCAGGAACCATAAAAGCTTCAATAAATGCTCATCAGAGCAGCGTTGACCCAGGTCTTTTTTTTAGAACAATTATATTGGTATTTATATTGGTCAGTTCTTGTTTAACAGACTGGATTCTTCAAGTAACATGGCGGGGGGGATATAAGGAAGGATGAATATGGTGAAATGGAATATGCTGAATAGAAATGTGTCCTCATAAAATATAAATATATAAAATATACATACAGGAATGGATCACAGAGGAGGATTTTCTTCATTTACTGAGGTGCTAATTGTCCCCAGTGCAGTTACCCAGATACTCCTTCATTTTCTAATGTTTTTCAGGCTGATACAAGCCAATTGTTGATTGGCTTCTACTGCACTGGGGCAATACAGCACCAATCTCATGCACAACGTCCTCTGATGCTTAGTTGGAGGTCTCATGGGGGCCAATTTATTATATTCAAGTTTATTTTTATTTATTTATTTATTTTTTGCAATTGCTAGAATACTTGCAAAAGCCAGCGAATTGGAAAAACTCAATTGCATTTGGTTATGGAAAAAAAAGCCTGATAACACCCAAAATTAAATTGTTGCATTCATCTTTAAAAAACTCAAGTAAATTAGCTTGAATATTGAAAATACGTCTCATATTGATTCCTGTAGAAGCTTTGCAGGTATTAGTTGGCTAATGCTTTTTTCAAATAAATCATGGTCTATGGTTTCACTTGGCTGGTGGGACACCGGGAGAAAACCCAGTGGGCCCCACTGACCAAGACTTGATAGTTGCCTGTCCTCCACCATCACTCCCTAGCTTCTGTCAGAGGAGGGCTTCTGGTGGGTGGTAGGAGCCCCAGGGGAATGTGGGGGGCCCCAGTCCCACCCTAGGGATAAGGTATGAGGTGGAAGAAAGTGCAACCTGCAGTGGAACTACCTGAGTCTCCTGACACCGTTCTCTTCATGCAGTGGAACTACCTGAGTCTCCTGACACCCTTCTCTTCATGCAGTGGAACTACCTGAGTCTCCTGACACCCTTCTCTTCATTGACTTGGATTTCTCATGTCACAGCACAGCAGCAGGGGGCGCAAGTGTTTCCCAAATGAAAGACTAAGGGTGCTGCTCTTGTACTTCTGCCCCCTGCTGAAAATGCAAGATCACAATCCAGCACTGGCCCAGGATTGGCTGATGACAATAATAATCACATGAAAATGATTGTGCTGAAATTTTGGGGATTTCTGGCAAATACAATATGTGAGATGAAATGGTTTGCCGTAGACCTTGTACTTATGTCAAGGGTGGATCTGCTACACAATTTTTCTATTCTCTATGGGAGGAATTTAATTCAAGTGTACACTCACTATTTAAAAATGAGTAATTCTGAATTATTTTACAATAGTCCCTCCCAGTCCTGAGAGCCTTAACCTGAATATGCCCAGAAAACAACTACACAAATATGACTGGTGTGTGTCTTTCTTATACACCTGACGGCTGTATGTAACCACTGCAAACATATAAACATTTCATTCATTTTACAACAGTGATTTCATGCCCTCCCCCAACATTGCATGTTCATAAATATGAAATTATTTCCATTACAGGGAAGGGACAGGGAATGGCTACCATCAGGGCAAATGTAAATAGCAAAGTCCAAGAACTTTTCTTATCCAAATAAATAACTAAAATATCTTTTTCTCCCCCAACGGTAGCTACTTAAACAAACAAACAAATATGATTACATGAATGTTTCCCTTTAAACAGGAAAGAAGCAAATGTCCAATTTATTTTGTGGCACCGGCAAAGCATAAATATAAACTTCTGGGAATATCATATTCGATTTCCTCGCTAATCTGCCAGTCCCATTACCCAATCAGCAGCTCTTGATAAATCAGTTTTTCCCTTGTCATGAACTGGGCAAAGCTAAAGAAGGAACGTTGTCCAATGAAGGGAATATCACACAAAGGAATAGTTCTTCAGAATGTTTTGGAGAAACCATTAAGTGCTGAAAGTCAGTTACAAATTGTCAGTGCACTTTTGAAACACAACATGTTTGATGCGTTGTGAGTCAGAGAAAATACAAAGACTTATTTAGGAAGGAGGCGTTGGTGCGTTGCCACTACCTGGTCCCCTTTCAGTTTTACTTAGTGGTCTCTTGCCAAGTAGTAATGAATTGTGGGTTCACCAATACAAGCTTTGTGTATGCAAATGGTACTTATATTTAACCCAGGGACAATGACTATAATCTTGTCCTGGTAGAGGATCTTACCTTGTTGGAGAGTCCTGCATGTGTCCAGTTGGGCAGACCCAAGCCCAAACTAGATGTGCTATTATCATAATGTTATTATCATAATGTTTGGCCCATGGACCTGAATTTGGACAGAGCTGATTATAGGATCACAACTGAGGAGCTTTAGGGCTCTGATAGAGCAAGGAAGCTGAGGGTATGGGGCTTATTGAGCTGATATAGAGAAGACCAAGCTGGATGTATAGGCACTAATAGAGAGATGATGTTGTGTTACACTTGTGGTCAGTCACTTCTGCAGGGGTTGTAAAGAAACACAACTGAAACAATAGAGATTGATAATGGACACCTTGGACACCCACACCCTGCATAAAGACTTGTCTCTAGTGATGGGCGAAATTAATCGCCAGGGGTGAATTCGCGGCGAATTCACGCAAATCGCTGCTGGCGAATAAATTCGCAAATCGCCAGCACAATTTCGGTTGGCGAAATTTCGCCGGAAAAACGAGTCGCTTGTCGTTTTTGACGCGACGCGCCAAAAGCGATGCGCGCCAAAAACTACGCATCGCGTGGCGAAAACGACGCGTCGTGCCAAAGCTTATGCAACGCGCGTCAAAAGTGTCCTGCGACTTGTTTCGTGAATTTTTCACCAATTCGCAAATTTCTCAGGAAATTCGTGAATTTTTCGGCAAAGCGAATCTCGGGAGATTCGCCCATCACTACTTGTCCCTTCACACGCAGTCTATATGCTCCCCATTATATGGTCAAATGTTTGTCCCAGTGAAACCCATAACAATGAAGCAACCCCTGATTGTCCCCATGAGCTCCTGTATAGGCCGGGGGCAACAAAATCCTTTTGCTCCTCTGTCCAAAAATCCTTTGGATGGAAACAGCAAGTCAAGGCCTGCTCATTAGTCCCATTATGGTAAAATAGAATTGTCTACTAGTAGATCAGTAACTATAACATTCATTCATCATGTTTAGAAACCAGGAGTCCAGCAGATTTAGCAGCTCTAATAAAGCGAGTGTTTAGTCAAACACAATAAACTGGGTATAAAGTTTGGCTTTGTGGTGAACATGTTTCTTACAATCACAACTATACGTTTGCCTTTTTGGGGCAAGAATATGGTGAGGTAATGGCACTGATTTATAGGCCTGGGCTGTGGCTTTATTAGTGGGGCTCTAATTTATACCAGGAGACTAAACAAGGTGAACTTGGCTTTTATTACTGTAATGTTATTTTACTGTAATGTTATTATTCCCGCTCCACTGAGCACAAATGGTGATTGAACACAGACAACTTACAATTTATCATTTCCATTTATTACAACTGCTCTGGGAAGTTTACTCAATGTAAAGTGGGCTAAATTGTTATTATTTTAATCCTTGCTGCAAATATCAAACGCACAGGTTATTTTAGGGATTACGCGCCTCATTTATTAACAGCAACGTGAGAAGAAACAATCTGCGCAATTCACCGTGTTTATTACCCAAAATGCAGCAGCTGTTGTGGGGTTTTTTTGAGGATTGTTGTCCCCATGGAAAAATTTTGCAGCAGCTGCTATTCCCATTCAATTCCTGCTAAAAACACAAGACTTGAACCCTTTTTTTTCGAATATGATCGAATTACGATCGTACGATTTTTTTGGATTTTCGAATATACAAATTTGGCCTCTTCGATCATTGAATACCGAATTATCGACTAGATTGAATTCGATGATCGAAGGATTTAAAATTTTAAAATCCTTTGAATGCCTACTTTGCCAGATTGAACCTACGGAATACTAATAGAAGCCTATGGGAACCCCCCGCCCCCCCCCCATAAGCTTCTTTTGCTAAGTCCTGCTCCAATACCATTCGTACGATCTCGTACGATCGTTCGAATTGTACAAATTTTTTGAAGGCTCAAAGGAAAAAGTACGATTTTTTCGTGAAATCAAACGATCGGTATCCGATCGTACGAATTAATCGGGAAATCGAATATCGAGCAAAATGATAGCCTTAAACTATTCGATGAGCATTCGATAGTCGATCGAATAGATTCGTAGGATTTTGGGTGAATTTTAGTAAATTTGCCCCTAAATCTCAAAAAATGGGAATTGTATGAAGTGTAAAAACCATGAAAAAACTCTTAATACAAAACAAAAGTAAAAGCAATAGAATTCAGTGGGAGCCGTCCTGATCCTATTGGACCTTTTTTTTTTTTTTTTATCAGTTTGGACTGTTAAAAATTTTCTAGTGATAGTCCAAAAAACTAAATTGTTTTTAGGTTTTTGTAGTTTTTAGCAGTTAGATCTTTTAATAACTTTCATGGAATTGGTGGTTTTAGAGAAAGAGTTTGATCATGGTTTCCAAAACCACTAAAATTCAACCTTGGATAAATAGGCCTCACACATGACAAGATATAGGGAATGGCCACTCGCCCCCCCTCACAGGCACCTGACATGGTTATATATTAATATTATAATATATATTAATAGGTTTTCATATATTAAAGAACTCACATTGATGGTCCTTAGCTTGAGGTTGTGGCAAATGCTCCTTATCTTACACACAATGGTTGTGTGACCCTATTATTATTATAACATGTTTTACTGCCTCATTGGAGCTTACAATCTAAGGTCCCTATCACATCCACACACAATAGTAAATTTTAGCCAGTTAACATGCCTGTGTGTTTAGTAGTATTGGAGTAACCTGGAGGGAACATGCAAAGACCTTGTAGATAATGCCCTGGCTGGAATTGAACCAAAGAACCCTTGACTGCAAGGCAGCAGCACCGACCCTTGTACCACCATGCTACCTTATCTCGTGAATAAAGTGCCCCAGCATCTTGGTGGGCCTCATGTACTTCATGACAAATTGTTCCCTAAGCTACAATCCAAATAATCCAAATTTTTTAAAAATTATTTGATTTTTTCTTTGTTGGAAACCAGCCTATTGGGTTTAATTGGTTTTAATTAATGTTTACATGATTTTCTAGTAGACTTGACTGAAGATACTGTACCTTGTCCATTATTGGGAAAACCCCGGATAACAGGTCCCATACGTGTATAAGCAAATAGCCTCAAATCAGCAGCAAACCCAACAAAGATGAATTTTTGTACAATGGAATGTCTACACTTTGAACATGGAATATTCTTAAAAAAAAAGGATTTAGAGCTTGTTTATGCCGATGAGGTTGTCCCTGTATCAGTTGCTAAAGAAATACTTTCTATGAAAGTCTGAAGATAAAGATGTGTGTTTTGTGGCTGCTGCTGCTGGTGGACAGCTCTACTAATCTCTTCTAACTACTCTGGTTACTGCAATAACAAGCTCACTGGTTAGTTAATTTATGTTTATTTATAGTCTAACGAAGGGAAACCCTTTGGTTTGTATTTAAATTCCTGCGATTTAATCCTCGTTTCTACGGCCCAAGACTGAGAGGGGGCTTGAGAATTAAAGAAAAAGAATAAAAACCCAGAAAAGTAACATAAAAGTTGAGTAAAATCATATTCATGAGTATTGAATTATTTCTCATATATTATGATTATCCCGATAAACATATAACGCGTCCTTAGAATTGTTTCTCTGTTCCTCAAAAGTTTTCTTTGAGTCTCACCAAAATGGAAGAGAAGTGATTTAATGTAAACAAGACTCTGTGATTCTTTATGAAGGGTCTGTGTTTGCAAAGCTGCTGTCAATCACTATTCAAGACATAAACACCATTGGTCTTGGCCATCAAGGAAACATTTGTGATTGGCTGGGATTCTGTGGTCATGATGGGAATAAGAAGTATAAGTTATTATAAGTTTTATATTGTAAAGCAAAGAACATATGCTGTAGCAGAGTACAAAATCACCCTAGGACACAACCAATGATTTGATTAGAGGGGTTGTTCACCTTTAAACAATGCAGTGATTGATATTCTGACACACTTTGCAATTGGTCTTCATTTTTTTATTTTTGGTGTTTTTTTTGGCTATTTCACTTTCTGTTCAGCAGCTCTCCAGTTTGGTCTTTCAACAGCTGTCTGGTTGCTATGGTTTTATTTACCCTAGCAACTAGTTGTTTGAATGATAGACTGAAATATGAATGGGATAGGTACTGAACATGAAGTTAATAATAAAAAGTAACAATAGATCGTGGCCTCACAGATCAATAGTTTTTTTTGTGGTTTTTTTTTGCCTGCTGGGTCAGTGACCCCCATTTGAAAGCTGGAAAGAGTCAGAAGAAGAAGGCAAATAATTTGTAACCTATACAAAATAAATAATGAAACCCGATTCTCTAGGAGTTCTAGTCTATAACATCATTTATATGGCGGACATTGTTCCTTTAGAGAAGATGAAGCTGCTGGTGAAGATCTACAGCAGCACCACGGACAGCAGATCATTGTCCAGTATGATATAAATAAACAGATGGAGCAAACCTTGTTGAAGCCTGAGTGCCAGTCATATTAAATTCATGCATTAGTGATTCATGGGTATTGATATTAGTTACAGGTTTTTTTATGGACTTTGTGGCTGTACCTTGTCCATCCCTGAAGTCTGCTCCATCATTTTAGCTCATGTATCTATTAAAATGTCACAGTTAAAGGACAAGTTCACCTTTAATTTAGCTTTTAGTATGAGATGAGACCTGTTCTAAGGAACTTTTCATTCATTTATTTTGTTGTTTGAACTACAGACATTTCCATGATGGACATCTCCAGCATCCAAATGAAAACTTGATTGTTGGGGGTCAGTGCCTCAAGGCAAGTGACATTTTGGACACAAATTGCCATGTTTTTTACTCACACCCCAGTGTTTTTTCATAATTCCTGCATTATTGGTGTTGAGCGCTGATTTGCACCAACTGCATCAAAACCAACCCAATTGTGGGTCCAAGGGTCACTTTCAGAGCTCAGTGTTAAAATGGCATTTGTGTGATTTACTGGGCACCTATTGACAAAGCCTGTAGAGGGAACCTCTGAATTACCACCAGGTTGAAGGTGGGGGGTAGCGTTGGGGGTCTCTGTGCAACAATATTTGTACCATTCAGAAGAAGTAATGGACAGATCCCCTGGTGCCAAACCCAACTCTAATTAATTGTAAAGTGGGTTTATGGAGTGTATAAAGTGTTGCCCATTGTCATGTGACTGTGATTGTGGCTGCAAATGTAAATCAACCATAAGTCCATAAGGTTCAGTTTTATTGCTATTCTGACTCTCCTATTTATCGTCCAATGGTTGCTAGGGTAATTTTACTCCTAGCAATGAGATATTATTTGAGATTTCATGCCTGACAGATAATCTGAATTATTCATAAACCTTAATGACTAATGATCTAATGAACTTAGAATACTGCTGTTTTATTTAATACAATTATGGGATCCATTATCCGGAAACCCATTATCCAGAAAGCTCTGAGTTACAGGAAAGCCATAGTCTCCCATAGACTCAATTTTAATCAAATAATTACATTTTTTATAAATGATTTCATTTTCTGTGTAATAATAAAACAGTATCTTGTACTTGATCCCAACTAAGATATAATTAATCCTTATTGGAAGCAAAACCAGCCTATTGGCTTTATTTCATGTTTATATGATTTTCTAGTAGACTTAAGGTATGAAGATTCAAATTACGGAAAGATCCTTTATCTGGAAACCCCCAGGTCCTGAGCATTCTGGATAACAGGGCCCATACCTGTAATAATAAAACAGTAGCTTGTACTTGATCCCAACTAAGATATAATTAATCCTTATTGGAAGCAAAACCAGCCTATTGGCTTTATTTCATGTTTATATGATTTTCTAGTAGACTTAAGGTATGAAGATCCAAATTATAGAAATATCTGTAATCCAGAAAACTGCAGATCCTGAGGATTCTGTATTACAGGTCCAATACCTGTACTAATAGTTCATTATATGTTGAACACTATGGTAATAAATTGTCAGTGCACAAATGTTTTTGGGCAAAGCCTTGAACATGAAGAATGACAATCCAATTCCATGGGGCAAACATTTCATTACACGTGAGCTTGTCGGCACTTGAGTTTCTGGGAAGCATTATTGGGGGGGTTACTATTCCACCTGGCCTCCATATCCCATCATATTCCTGGCAAACCAACCAATAAATGGTCGGATCTGTAATCACAACTTAGATTTTTTAGCTTTACCAATTAGAATGTGAGCAAATGAGTGAAAGCTCAGGTTTGTGTTGTTTTATGATCCCAGAGAGGAATGTGAAGCATCAGTCGCTTCCTTAAATGTACATTTATGTCGTGGGATGAAATGATTGGGAATCTGAGTTGCTTTTTATAGTTCCAACTTTCTGATCTTCTTGGGTGGAAGAAGTAAGCGCGTCAGCATTGGCTTCCATTAGAGAAGGTGTAAAGCAGTAGCAGCGCTGAAACGATGCAAGAACTTGTTTTCCCAAAATCTTACGCTCTTTTATCCCTGAAACTACTTGAAACGATTGTCTTTCAGCAGCCTGGAAGCATTTGCACAAACATTAGCAGAGGGAGCTATATCAACTGAGAATGTATAGGCAAACAGATCCCACACTAAAGTCCCAATCCTGCAGGAATTTCAGTTTATTTCAAATGTCAACAGGTTTGAGTCGCGTCAGCAACATCATCGCTGCGTTCACTCTGGAAAAGAAAATATCAGGTGCCCAGACTGGAAGATTGAAGCGCATTGATGACAAAGTTCAAATAATCCTTTGTTCTATTTATTTTCTCCACAAATCTCAACATAAATGAGCCCTTTATAAAAACCAGGGTAAATGTACCGTTTTAGAGTTTACAGAAAGTGTTTATTTAAAGTACTTAGAGCGGCAGCTCCGCGGGGCAGACTTGCCCTTGTAAAATAAACAGCCACTCATTTGATAACCATTAGCAAGTGGAACCTTAAAGCAAGAGACTCACATCAAGCAGGTTAACTCTTCCTTCTAATTACACAACAATAATCACCAGACTTGAGACCAATGAGGGATTTCTTATACTCAACTTTGTCATTAGATAAATGTATCATCAATAATAATATAATAATATAATAATATAATAATATCATCAATAGATAATATCATCAATTTAGAGGCTTATTCATCAAATGTAGCAGTGATATTATTGGCCAGTGACAAATATAGGAATTGTATTGACACAGTGGAAGTTCTGATGATACCTGTAAACATTTATAGGCATGGGACCTGTTATCCAGAATACTGGGGTTTTCTGGATAATGGATATTTCCATAATTTGGATCTTCATACCTTAAGTCTACTAGAAAATCATATAAACATGAAATAAAGCCAATAGGCTGGTTTTGCTTCCAATAAGGATTAATTATATCTTAGTTGGGATCAAGTACAAGCTACTGTTTTATTATTACAGGTATGGGACCTGTTATCCAGAATGCTTGGGTCCCAAGGTTTTCCAGATAACAGATCTTTCTGTAATTTAGATCTTCATACCTTAAGTCTACTAGAAAATCATATAAACATGAAATAAAGCCAATAGGCTGGTTTTGCTTCCAATAAGGATTAATTATATCTTAGTTGGGATCAAGGACATAATTATTGAAAATTTGGACTATTTGGATAAAATGGAGTCTATGGGAAACAACCTTCCCATAATTTGCTACTTAGAAATAAAACATTGTATGAATAGAAGCTAAAAGAAAAAGAGACACAAATAAAATGTAAAAATAGGCAACAAAGCAATGTTTTTGAAGCATACTTTACAGGGAAAAATAAATGAAATGGATTATTGACAGATTTAAATGTAAGTTATGCTGGTGGCATCCTTAATTGAGAAGGATTTGGGGAATTTTGTGGATGACAAGACTGACTCTATGCAGTTTGTATAAAAAAGGGCATAAACTCAAGGGATGAAAACATAATTGTACCTCGATCCCTAGTAAGAGCTCATGTGGAGTATGCAGTGCAGTTTTGGACTCCAGTCCTTAGGAGGGATATAAATGAGCTGGAGAGAGTGCAGAGACTAAGTGCAACTAAACTGGTTAGAGGGATGAGACTGGGACACTTCAATTATGAGACTGGGAGACTGTCCAGGTTGGGCTTGTTTTCTCTGGATAAAAAGACACTTGAGAGGGGACATGATTGCTCTTTACAAATACATTAGATGACGTTATACAGATAGTGGGGGACTTTTTTGTCCCTTAGAAAAGAAGAAAGAACTTGAGGTTCATCCTTTAGACTTGAGGAAATTAACTTTTGTTTGAAGCTGCAAAGAGGTTTCTTCACAGTGAGGTCAGTGACTTGGTTCTATAAGTGCCTTTAAGAGGGGCCTGGATGACTTCTAGGAAAAAGCTTATAGATAGATCTTCAGATCTATAGTTAGTTTTAATAGTTGAGTGAGTATGTTGAGCTTTTCAAAAGAATGTTTGAATAAGGTTCATAAATTATATTTGGAACTTCTACTACATTATTTTATTGTTTCCCATAACAAGTATAGCTGGCTTTTTAACATGTACCCCTGGTGCTATTTCAATATCCATAGGAACCCAAACGTTTGTATTTGTGGAATGAGCTGAATAATAATATAATAATAATATACTGCCAGATGACGGGTCCAGTTGAAGAAAGATAGAGCCTTGTGGTGCAGGAAGGCTGGGCCCACGTCTGATGGATAAACTCAAGGATAAACAACATCAGATCCACTCCCTGTGGTTGTGCTTCCAGCACTGTTGTAGGGGGGTGGTGTTACACTTTAAGAAAAAGTTAGATGGAGGCAAGTTGTTTGTTGCTGATGAAAACCTACAACAATAAATGTATTTAATACATCACACAATAATTGTGCTCATAATAATAATAATTGTGCCTATGGAGTCTAGGACACATACTCTCCGCCATACCCTATAGTCAGCTCTGCTGAAATGTTCTATAACCGAATAGAATACAACATGGAGCTACTGTGTCTTTTGTTGGTTTCTTCTCAATGGCACATTCCTGATAGTCCAGCAGAACTTTAGGCTTCAATAAGGTGCCTACTGCTTTCTGTACCTCAAGGTTCTGTAGGATAGACTTCTAGGTGGACTTCTATATACATGCAACGATATTAATATATAATATATATATGTTTCACTTCATCCATAAGCCACTTTGTTTGTTTGTTGTTGGAGATTTTTATATGAAGTGGTGCTAAGGCAAATATTGTGCAATTCCATGAAATAAATGGACATTGACCAATAAGCCTCATATTCTCAGGTAAATAGTGGAATTCATCATCACGTTGCTACAATTATATAGATTATAGAATTAACATTTGGGTTTTCATAAAGAAGTAGGAATCTCTGCACCTTAAATTGTTGCTACAGAATTCTGAAATTGGATTGTCCAAAGCCGAAAGATGGGAAATGAAAACATCAGTTTGGGTCCAGTGATGACTTTCTACACGAATTTTGTGCCCGGTGGAGAAGCCTCTCGTAAAAAAGCGAGAGCGACTGTGAATTGAATTTGCGAATGTCATTGCCCCTTATGATTGCTCTATTTGTACAGTGTTTTGTCTGCCACACTGTTGTCATGGATCTTGTTGTAGCAATGGGACAATGTTGGCTGAAACAAATTGCTTCACACTATAAACTGAAGAGACATAAAAACAAGATATAAGTGTAATGAGAAAAGCATTTGAAGGAGAACAGGGAGAGCTCGCAATCCGACGTCTCCAATAAAACAGGCAGTGAGAGCGGCTCACATGGACACGTGGATCCCTGGGAAAATCAGAGAAAAAGCTTCACGGAAATGTTCCATCACCAACAAATGGAAAGAAGTTCTCTTTTTGGAATCGATGGCCAACTTGGTGCTCTGGGCCGTCCCATGGTAGCTGGTTCTTGTAGAACCAGCAAGTTGTAGACTTGAGTCTAATGGGGTGAAAATCCTTCTTGTAGAGCTGAGATCTCCTGCTTGCTGGGGGCAGGATTTCTGCTTCTATAAAGTCATTATTTGTAGGATTAAGCTTTTGGATACAGTCATGGAAGATGTGATTTTCTGCTCCTGAAAGTGATTCTTCAGGGGGGAAAGGACTAGTTCTACAGCTTCAGCCAAGTCCTCCCTTTATAAAAAGCTACTGCTGAGTTATACAACTAATGTCTATGAGATGTCGCAGATCTTTATAAAGGGGTGTTTTTGGCAGCAGCGCCTTTCAGGAATAGTGATAAAAATACAAAAACTGGTACTTATTTCTCTGTGATTAAAGCTTAAGTATCGCTTCACCTTGCTTCCATCCAAAGCCGTCAATAGTCATATAAACATGGTGTCGATACAAAACTGCGCAGGGATTCTGCTGCAAAAGTGCCTTTATTTAACACAGAGTTCTCTGTACTCACTTACCTGACTATTGCAGAAGAAAATACAGGAATGGGACCTGTTATCCAAACAATCCAGATTTTTACAAACAATTTCCTTTTTCTGTGTAATAATAAAACAGTAGCTTGTACTTGATCC
>CM044439.1:1369478-1397008 GCA_024363595.1 Xenopus borealis
TATGAGGGTGAGTATGAGCGTCAGTATGAGGGTGAGTATGAGCGTCAGTATGAGGGTGAGAACATATGAGAGGGGCTCATTCTCAGCGGGAGTTTATTCTCCGGTCAAGGATGAGGCCAGTGTGGCATTAGCCTTAAGCTGGCCATAGACGTAACAATTACGATCTTTCTCGGGAAAGATCTTTCCAAGAAAGATCGTTCGTTTCAACACACACGTGTAGAGCTGAATCGTCAGATATACAGGTATAAAACAATAGAATTCTACTTGTATCTGACGATTCAGCACTAACAATGGCCGATGTTCAGGGAGCTTTCAAAGGCATCCCATCAAAATTTTCCATCCAGTCCGATCAACCAGCCGACCGATATCTTAATCCTCTGACGATGTCGGTCGGCTCATTTCCCACCATACACGCACCGAATATCGTACGAAAATTCGTTTCGTACGATATTATCTGTGCGTCTATGGCCACCTTTAGTCCTGGTTGGGTGGTAGGACACACAAGAGTGAACAGCAGATGATATAAAGGGGTTCTTTTTTAAGTGGACAGGGTGCAAAGTGGAAAGAAACAGCACAATCCAGCACATGCGTTCCATTCTTTTTCTCTTGCCCTTTAAAACAATTGCTGCAGGTCTCTGTGTTCCAAAATGAAGAGCTGTGCTCCCCCAATGAAAACTGCATTCATAAGGTGCAGGTGGGGGATGACCTGTAGGCACCCCTCCCCCACTACTAACCAAAACCCACCTTCTATCTTACATATTATTCTGGCTGCAATGAATGAAGAAATGAGCAATAATGCCCATGGTCTTTCACTTTGCTATTAAGAACCTAGTCTGGTGAGGGTGAGACGGGCTAAAAGGAGCCAAAAAACTCTTCACATGCAACACATGCAGCATAAGGACTTCTGAAATGCTCTTACTGAGCTTTAGTCTTCTCAATACATCTGCATTGGAAGTGGAAGCAGGAGATGACAGTTGCTTGTCCCACCATTGTTTGCCCCTTCCGCTCAGGTCTATGTACCTTCAGGCCTAGATATTTCAATGGCTCTTCGGTGAAAAAACCTCTCAGAAGGTAAAACAATAATAGGCACACAGGTTCCTTTGTTTCTAGTAACCCATAGCATCCAATCAGAACGTAGCATTTAGTTGTCTGCTGGATCGGAGCTGTCGAACGCAACCACAGACTTCAGTATGACTCTTCGGCCGGTGGCAGAGGGGATTCCCAAGTGGAGTCTACAACATACACACACCTTCTGCAGGCAGGCACTTTTGGTGTTTTGTGATTGGAACGCATGGGTCATACATGTTATTTAGGATATCAGACTACACAAAGTACCCGCAAACAAGTGGTAGAATTCACAGCAGCAGTTGTGTAGTTGTACTGTCAGAATCCATTTATCCACTAGATGCCAGCATTGAGACAACGTCTACTATACAAAACTGCAAGACCAGCTTTCTGTGTGATTAGTAGAATTCTTACAAAAGTGCAGAGTAATAAATATACAAACAGGTGCTAATGTAATAGGCCTCCTCAGGTTCCCAAAACAAGTTCTGCTCATAGTTTCCATGTACAGAGCCAGAGCTACAGATAATGGGGCCCCCATGCAATGCAGGAAACCTGGATCTTATCCAGAGAAAGGATTGTACAAATCAAGGACATCCAACCTTCAGACCTTAAGATGCTCTAGAACAGTGATCCCTGACCAGTAGCTCGTGAGTAACATGTTGCTTTCCAATCCCTTGGATGTTGATCTCAGTGGCCTCAAAGCAGCTGCTTATTTTTGAATTCCAGGCTTGGAGGAAAGTTTTGGGTGCAAACTCTGGTGCACTGCCAAACAGAGCCTCAATGTAGGTTAACAAGCCACATAGGGGCTACTAAATGGCCAATCAGAGAACTTATTTGGCATCCCAAGAACATTTTTCATGCTTGTGTTGCTCCCCAACTCCTTTTACTTCTGAATGTTGCTCACAGGTTCAAAAGGTTGGGGATCTGGAGGGTAGCAAGTAGGGTTCCCCCTTTTCTAGTGGGCTTCATATCTTAGTTAAATATGTTTATTTAAGTCAAATCAACTAGACTATGTCTTTTCTTGAAGCCATTTCACCAGTCATTCAACTGGCTTTCTCAATTCAGAATTCTACAGATATGCCATGACCTGGAAGAATGAGAATCTTCAAAAACATATCTTGGATACATTTCTTCCCTATTGAATAAAGTCTATATTTGAAAGACATCTGTGATAAAATGTTAGCTGTGGATGGACATCCCTAATCAATACACAATTATATAAGGACTCAACCGTCTTAGTAGTTTTGACTCCTGCAAATGGTCTTTTATTTTCAAGCCTACAAAGTAAATATTGTTTAGGTGGGTGACATGATGTGATGAAGGACTACTGAGATGGTAGGGGGGGTGCCTTAGAGAAGAGGACTCATACAGTTATGTTAAATGAGAGACATTAAGTTGGAGACAAGCAGAAGTTATGAGGGATATTTAGTAATTGGCAGGTACAATTACAATTTGGGAACTGGTACACAATGAGCAGAGCACATGGCTCTTGAGTAGGTATTAAGTACATCAAGGTATTAAAGCTCCTCGTGCTCCTCACACTTGTACAATGGCATGATGGTCACTTTTGCACTTTTGTTGCACCTTGGCACTTTTTTTCTATGAGTCTACATTCACAATGTACATTTGCAACAATTCACCAATCAGTTAAGGCAGAGATAGCCTTTTGTATCAAAAACAGCCAGCCCCCTATCTATCTGAGGGACCAGTCTGGAAATGGCAGGACTCAAAATCCGTTTTGCTATCCTATGAATTTTAGGGGGGGTGCACTACTGTACCCCTTAGTGCTCCTGCACTTGTGAAATGGGTGGTAATGAATGAGTCTTATTGTGTAGAAGCAACTGTGCAAGGCATTCGCCACAGGAGACCAGCTCTCAAACTAGAGAAGAAAAGAACATTTGGTCTACAGTTGTACTAGGTCCATCATAATCCATGGGTTTTCCTCATGTGTTCCGCAAAGTTACATGGAAAACCCTATATATAAACTGAACTCAGGAGCTGCAAAAAAGTGGCAACAAAGCCCTTTAAAGGAAAACTATACCCCGAAAATGAATTTTTGAGCAACAAAATCTTACCTACCTGGTATCTATATTTAAGTAAATATTGCCCTTTTACATCTCTTGCCTTGAACCCCCATTGGGTGATGGTCTGTGTGTCCCTCAGAGATCACCTGACCAGATATTTCAACTCTAACTGTAACAGGAAGAAGTGTTGAAGCAAAAGACACACCTCTGTCTGTTAATTGGCTCATGTGACCTAACTTTATAGTTTGTTTGGTATGTTTGTGTGCACCGTTGGATCCTAGGATCCCAGGAGTCTGTCCTTATTTTTTAAAATGGCTATTTTCTATTTATGATTACCCAATGGCACATGCTACTAAAAAGTATATTATTATGAAAATGTTTTATTTACATGAAGCAGGGTTTTACATATGAGTTGTTTTATGCAATATCTGTTTATAGATACATTGTTCGGGGGGGTATAGTTTTCCTTTAATTCTAAAAAACCAAATAGATCTCTAATCAGACCAACTATTCCAGCCACCAGCTACATCTTTCCTTAAAAATATATTTAGTCTTGGGAAATATCTCTTTCCTGCTCCATCACTTTGTATTTGTCTATGTAATTAATATGATGTTTCATGGTAATTGATGGAATGGTACAATTGACCCCAACATAACTCACATATTGCCCCAGCTCAGCTGGTCTCCGGGGTATTACATGGAAATGAAAATTTTATGAGCGATCATGGGTTTTTATACATATCACCCAAATGTATTTTAAAAAAGCTTTTTTCCAGAAGACGACCTGTTTGTCCAGTGGCCTGTAGCCATGGGCTTTCTATTTCTCAGCGGTACCTTCCTTTCAGGATAAATAGAAAGGTAAATAACATTATAAAGAAAAATGAATGTCTGTTCCACTTCCATTCCCGGCACTAATGTCTCGTAATATTGTAAAATATGAGAAGAGAGGAAATTAGGCTCTGGAAGACGGGAATGAAATTTCTATGAAAAAAAAAAAAATAGGGACATTCATGATCACTGTAGGGGTACAAAATAGATTGATTGTGCTCTAATGCTTCCCGTTAGACTAAGGCATCACTTTAATAGACAAGCCTGATGTATAATCCCATATTACATGAGACGTGAGGAGGATCTGACAAATAAATATATTAGCAATTATAGAAAAAATATTAATATTAAAATATTTCAGTTGAAAATACCAATTTCTTAATATTCTTTCTCTCCAGATTTCAAGATATGTTCTAAGTTAAATATAAAATAAAGGTTAAGAGGAATAGTGGACTCTCTACACAAACTTATTCTACACTCTGGACTTGTGTGTCTTATTCCCAAATATTGGGCTCCGACCTTGGGCAATTACTTTATGGCATCCCCTCCTATTTTCCAGTACTCTTTCTTTGTGGGAACATTTACACTCATTGGCATGTCCTCCCCTATGGGGCATTAAAGGAGAAGTAAAGCTTAAGTAAAGAAGTGTGTATAAATGTTGTACATGATGTTTTGTGCCAGCCCAAGGCAACCACAGCCCTTTAGCAGTAAAGATCTGCTATATATATATATATAATGGATACAAGTTCATAAAGTGTATGTCCTGTATACTGTATGTATATGGGTTTTTCACTCACATTTGACTTCACTTTATCTATTGGGCTTGTGGTTGTTTCACTGAACATCTCTTAACACAAGCGCCAGTCGTTCCCTTCATTTAGAAACTTGCAAATAAATAATGAAAGAAAAGAATTCCATTTTTGTGTTGCTGTGACATGTGAATACAAATATACAAATTAAAACCAGCTGACAATGATAAAGAAGGGCTGTAACGATCTCTACACTCTCCACTCCCCCCAATGTGTAGCTGTTTAGATGAAGAACTCTGGACTGGATGTGAGTTGTGTGTGTGTATATATATATATATATATATATATATATATATATACATATATAGATGAGCTGCTACAACTGCTCCCTTTCACTATAATATCAGTAGGTTTAACCAGGGCCCCATCCGACATAAATTTCCAGGCCCCGCCCACCACAGTTGCCACCCCCACACCACAGTAAAAAGCCCACACAACATGAGTGCCATGAGTGGACCAGGCCGCCCACAAGTTTAAAAAAAAAATCCTTTGGTGGCCCCTGCATGTTAAAAAAAAAACCACTGATGGCCAAACCCACCCACAAGTTTTAGAAGAAATTCATCGGTGGCCAGCCCCCCTCCCCTTACGTTTAAGTTCTCCTTGTGTCTTTGGGGTCCTTTTTGGCAGCTACAGGTCCATTTGGCTCTTTCTTCAGCTTCGGCTCTTTCCGTGGATTCAACTTCATCCAGCTCTTTTGGCTCAATTCAGTGGCTTCAACTCTTCTGGAGTATTTGGCTCTCTCGGTGGCTTGAGCTGTGTTTGGGCCCCTGGAAGTATGGCACAGCCAGCCCCCTTTAAAGATTGTGCCCCCTTTAAAGATTGTGCCCCCTGGGTTTTATAGTTTATCCCTGTAGATCTTGCAAACTGCACCCTCTAGAGTATTGTGTGTTCCCATCAGGACTGGATTCCATTCTGGTGCCACCCAAACTCTAACAGCCAAAGTCCATCAAGTTGAACCCCTCCAAATGACCCCCAGTGCACCTAGTGGCAGAGTCTATAGAGCACAAAAACATCCACAAGTGAGCAAAGTGCAATCAAGCACAATCACCATGTTTTCTCCCACAATGCAGTGGTTTTTCCAGAATTCTGCAGTCATTGTAGGTTCTTAATGCAATTGTATTGCGCCTACTGCAACCGCATCCAGTTCTCCAAAAACTGCAGCGATTGAGGTAGAATGCTATGGCCTGGTATGGAGATGGCAATTAGTGAGGAGCACCAAGAGAAGATGACTCCAAAGGGTAGATAAATTGTCCAAAAAAATTTGTTTCGTGTCAAAAACATTTTGACACCCATAGACAATTGCATTGTGTTAAATTTTCGCCGTTTTAAAAATTTACAGCAAAGCGAAATGGGTCAGATTTACCCATCACTAGTGGCAATAACTCTAAGAATCCTATGCATTTAGGGGCGCTCCGCCAGTGGGACGAGCTGAGAAACCCGCCTAAGGCGGCAGTGCCCCACTGGGTACCAGGGGCAGCAAAAAAAAGTTGTAATAATTCTGATGCGTTTCATGAATTTTTTTGTCGTTTTGTGAAATTTCAGGCACATTTGCCCTTCTATCAACCTTCTGATTGTAAAGTTTGCACATGTTATCACACATATATATATATATATATATATATATATATATATATATATATATATATACATATAAAGGTTTTGCAGGGAAAATGCCATTGTGAGCCCCATAACCAACACAGCTTCAAAAATACAAAAACATTTGACAGATTTGGATTTTGATGACAGATAATCTGCATTTTCTAATGTCGATTTAGCTGTGAAATTGCGCTCGTGCTTGGATGTATTTTTTATGCATTTGTCTAATTCAAATAGTAAAATGACTGTATGGAATATCCCATTGGCTTTTCTGTAGAGTTGTCATTTAGCCGTAGCCCATTACTGTATAAACATTAAAGTGCCACATGCTATTTGCTAAGGCCGGGGCTGCGCCTCACACCTGCAAAGCCCATTTCAATGCAGTTATGAAACAGAGCGGGACTTGTTCCAGCTTCCTGGCACCCATGTAAAACGACACCCCCCCCATGATGTCATAAGGGAATCCTTGAATGTAATTTTGACATGTAGAATTGTGCAGCTGGAGAAAGGTCAAGGAGCAACGCCTGTACATTACCCATTCGTGTTTGAGCATAAACAAAACCAACACATTTCTTTCCAGTGCCAAAAAACTATGGCAACGCAGATTTATTACTGACACTTTATGATTAACAAATCCAAAAACAGAGGCTTTCCCTGGTTCAGGCAAAATGACTGGTGTGCGGCCAATCTGCAGCTTTTACTTGATCGACTTATAGAAACGCGGGCTCGCCTTAACCCATGGGCTGCCGTCTTTTCTCTCTTTAATTTGTTTAGAAATCACCATTGTGAGGGTGCAATACTTTTTTACTTTAATCGAGAAAGTATAACATTTTATGGAAGATAATAAGATGCAATTGTTTTCTCGTTGTGCAATATACAAGCTATAAGTGCACGAGTGTTTACCAATATATACATTTGTAGACATCCAGGGACAGCACCCCCCTTTTTATTCTGAAATTGGTCTTCTTTCATTATTTCAAGTATATAGGGAAAATAACATTGTGACCCTTTAATTCCATTACTTGCTAATTACACAATTACATATTGTAAGGTACTGCTGGGATTCAAGCCAAGAACTAGGTCTCCCAGGTGAGAAGATTTATTGATGATTAGATATCACCTGACCTTTCCTATCGGGTCCCAGCAACCATATTGGTTGGATGGCGTCAGACAATCAGAGCTGACTCTGCCCTATATAAGCCCCCCCTCACCTCACTTTCTGAGCCTGAGCATTGGCCTCTGCTTCTGGAGCACCGTGGCATGTCTCTGGCTCTTTCTTGCTCTGGTCCCTCTCTCCATCTTGACTTGTTCCTGATTCTAGTCCTGCTCAGTCATGTTCTTTCTCCAGTTTAGTCCTGTTCAGCCAGTAACAACTTCTTTGCCCACACTTCCCTATCCTGTTAAGCTTTTATCTGACTTTTTGCCCACACCTCCTGCTCCATTCTATCACTGGTTCTTCAGGTTTTTCACCTGCTCCATCCTGGTCTCTATGCCTACTTACCTCCCTGTCACTGGTTCATCTCCCACTCCATCCCTATCATGCCAGGCCTTAACATTTCGCCTTCATCACACAGTGATTTTGTTAATTTCTATCTGTTGGCACAAGGCTAGTCCTCACCTGAAGGACTCACACATTCCTCTCCATAGGAATCCCTTAATTTCCCTTAAACATATATGTGGGACTGTGTTGATGCCATGCAATAATAAGAAAAAATACACATATACACTTACAGTATCTGCAGTGGTGTAACTACTCCTTGGTGGGCCCGGTACAGGATGGGCACCTGGGCCCCCCAGTCGGGCCCTTACCTCTATAAATCCCATGCTGGAGTGTTGATGGCATGTGTGCTGTAAAATCTCCCCCTACATAACCCCCAGCCATAACCATTATCGTGGCTCTGATGCGCCCAAGGGGTTGGGGGGCCCTGGTGCAATAACACCCCTTGAACTCCTGGTAGTTACGCTACTGCTTATCTGATAAGAATGAAAAACTGTAGAGGGAATAGGGGTTTGTCAACTTGAAGCCCAGCAGATGTTGCTAAGATACAACTGGCTTTAGTACAACAACATCAAGAAGAGGTCCTTATTCAGTGTTTATTCTTTATACAGAATATAAACACAATCTCCCAGTGGAGCTTACAAGTCCATAATTAAATGTATACACAGTCTGATCAATTTCATGGTAAGCCAGTTAACCTTCTTACATGCTTTGGTGTTTGAGAGGACCCAGAGGAAACCCATGTAGGTAAGTTCCTTGTAGATATTCCCTAGGCTGTATTCAAATACTGAACCCTGTGTTGCATGGCACAATTATTAACCACTGTTCTGCCTGCGTTTCTATTCTAGTCCATTGGAAGGTTCTAGCACTTGGTGAAGAAACTGCTCCTGCAAATAATCTAAAATGTGTGAGATCAAAGCTCCTGTTTCTGTTTGTACATTAAAGAGACAGCCAGAGATAATTGTTAGGGTGTGTTATTGAGACGAGATCTCACAAGTGGTGCTCACTGCTCAGTTGTAAGTGTGCCAAGCAGCTGAGTCCTCTGTAGATAGAACCCAACTTCTGCCAGTCAGCAGTCAGCCTACATTTATCATTATAGGGGACTATGATGAGTGGGGGTGCAGAGAGTAGATTCATTGCTGTGGCTGCAACTGTATTGCAGGGGTAGTGCCAATATATGGGGGTCTGACCAGGACCAATACAGTCTCTCCAAATGATCTACTGAAACTAACATTCTCTTACACTATTTATATGACTTTTAACTGCAATTACTTAACCTAAGAAGGGAAATCAACAACCCTCTTAACCAGAACCTCTTAGTTTCAGAGGCACACAAAGTATGTTCCCAGGGGGCGCTCTGTCAATGAAGTGAGTTGAGACACTCGCCTCAGGTCACCAGGGGCAGCAAAAATGCAGCTCCTGGTAAGTTTAAGAGCTGAATTTCTGGTTTTCAACCCGTAAATTCAGCTCTTCTAGTGCAGAGCACGGAGTTGCGCACTCTACACTTGCAATGAGGACCCCTCCTACCCCGTCCATTGCTGAAAAAGTCAGTGCTGTAGGGTGGGGGGGAGGGACGACAAAACTAAGACTGCCTCAGGCAGCAAATTGGGCAGGATCGCACCTGTATGATCCCTAAGTACTGAAAATACAATTTTTGGCTGTCAATACAAGAATGAAACTCAAACATGCGCTCCTTTCCCTATCCACAGCAAAGACATCTCCCAGAATGGCCCTGCTCCCCCTTATCAATGTCCACCAAGAGAATAAAGTGATAACCTATCAACTTGAAGTGCTCATGCCCAGTTGGGAGTCAACCTACCAGTCCTGATGGCTGCCCTACTTGCTTTGCAGCTCTGGATGCTTCAACATCATTATGGGGGTGTAGGAACATATTTTCGGGTTTCCTTGATGGAGTTGGTGTTGGTTGGGTTCAGGGCACCCCTGGTGAAGGTTTGTTAGGTTATCTACCCAACAGATTTCCTGGGTTGAAATACAAGAGAAAACATTTGGTGTCTTCATTTGATGATAATGATGAGCAAGTGGATTTGTAAACTTTGAAATTCTTTGATTTTCTGTACTATGTATTGTATCAAAAAGAACACATATACAGCCCCAGGAAACTGTTGCTTCTATTGCCAAAACAACACAGTCAGAGAGGGGTGTAACAAGTATGTATGTATGTATGTATGTATATTTTTATTTATATAGCGCTCCTTGAGGGCAAAGCACTGTACAGTAACAATAATTTAGTAGTACAAACAAGGGATCACTGCATTAATCAGTAACAATAAGTGCATTATTATAAATACAGTTTGCATAAATATAAAATATAATTACACAGTGTTGAGACAATATGATGGGGGGCCCTACCCCTTGGGGCTTACAGTCTAAATGGGAGGGTAACATAAAGACACAATTTGGAGGGGTAATAAAGTGACATCACAACTGGGCCACTGCCTTGGGCTTTGTTGTTTTTTTTTCTTAAATGCATTTAGCACTCAAAGTATTTGTCACCTTGATAAACACACGTTTCTATGTTCTTCAAGGCCCCAGAGTGAACATGTATGTGCCTCAGTTAGTATGGGGTCAGAGAGTAGCAGGTGCTCCAATGAGCTCACCCCTAATACAAAATAAAAGTGACAGATTTATAGACCCTTTGGGATACTCCAAGTGCACTTGCAAAACTCCCAGAAACCCATCAATACTCCTGTATGTCAAATCATTTGCAATTACGACCCAAGATCTTTGGAGCCAAAACAGCCAAGTCTCAAATACAGTCAGACATAAAAGTCCCACTGCCGATAAAAGCCCAAAAATTGTATTTGTTTTAGGCATGTTAATAATCTCGGCTTTGTAGTTGTTGACAGTTGCTCAGAATGACAGATCCGATATGTAACACTGCGTAAGGTGAAAGCATAACCTTTTGATTTATTCCTTGATGAATGAGCCAATCGGTGCTTGTCATTTGATTCTTATTAATTGCCCAAATATTTATGTTCCCGAAAACGTAGAAAAGGAAACATGTTAATGTGCTTTATTCTGGAGTTTGCTTTTACAGATGGAAAAACAGCACGTCAACATATTTTCCATAGCTACGGAACCTATTTATAGGGAATGTTTTGGCTTGCCTAAAGCAGTCTACCACCTGTTTTGCGCAGGTTGTTTTTTTGGGGAATGATGTAAATAAGAAAAAGTCATCATTTTGTGTCCCTTAAAAACAAATTTAATCAACATTAAAGGGCACAAGTTGGTTACTGAGGAAGGGTCTGTTTTATCCGCTGGCTGATACACCTTATATGCTTTATATGTCATTAAGTAACCAGTCATTTTTCTGTATCCACTTCATCACTATACAAAATGTTTTTTATGCCCCCTCCCTTTCAGTTTTGGAGGCTCAGGCTGGCAATAGAAGACATGGTAACTGGAGACTATTCAGTAAACAGATAAATGGCAATTAGTCCCTTTTTGGGGTGGCGGCTTATTGGCCCATGTAGAGCCCAACGACGGGCTTCCTCGGTCAATATCTGGACAAGAGTCAGCCGGCTGTTGATTGGACAAGGGTAAAAATCCCATTGGCTCATGAGCCGCACCTGTTTGTTGATGCAGTCCAGCAATCTGACCACCTGTATTGCTTTCTTTATGATCCAATCATTGGCCAACAATCGGATCAGCCCGATATTGCCCACCTTGAAGGTAGGCATACTGGGGAGAGATCCTTGTTTAATGAAATCTCCAAATGAGCAGATCTATATGTGTTTGGCCACCTTAAGTCTACGACTTTTTTATTCTCAACCTATATATATAGTTAATAAACCTGGCCTTGCCTTGAGTGACCCACCATTCAGTAAAGCTTCTAAAGCCATTGAACTATGCTAACTACCATTGAAACCAGGTCAGAGGTATGTCTAAGCACAATTACATTTAACTACAATTAAAATCCCAGTGTAATAGCATGCACCAAAAAAACTCACATACAAATTCCAGTTCAAGTATAGCTTGGAGGTCCAACCCTTGGCCAAGGCCCTCATTAGCTTATAACACAGTTACACATTCAGAAAAACACTGAGGCAGCAGCCATTCAAGTCATAATTCCAAAACACATTGTGGACATGAAATAGGCTTTTTGCCCTAAATCTCACCCTAGTTGACCTTCAGCCTGGGTTTTTAGGTGTTGACCTTCAGCCTAGGTCACTTTTTCTGGTTCCCCGGGAGGCAGCTCCACAGTTTGAAAATTACTGGTAAATACTTAGTCAATGAAAGGGTAAATGGAGTAATTTTCAACAATGAACATATACTGATATGAGTGTAAAGTGTGTAGGAGCAACACTGAAAGTAGACTCAAGGTAAGTTGATCATCCCAGTGTGCATTTTGCACCTTGGGTGCCAGGTCAGCTGCTAGGAGAATGTATTGAGCTTTGTTAAACATGTGATTTTGCACATTACCGGCTAAGAATACAGAACAAGGGAGACTGATTTTTATTACCCAAAACGAGCCAGTGCAATGGGCACATCTATACTCCACTTCAATGTCTGAAGATCCAACCAACACTGCCCAAAACACTGGTCTGATCTGCTAGAAATACACGTCTGAGCCCAGTTTAACTGAAGGTTCTATGCCAAGTGAAGAAGACTCACTGGCCTCTAAGAACTGTCCATTCTTACAATTCATTTATACACAAATATGCCGCAAAATGTTAGAAAACGAAGAGCCATTCCTGAGCCGAATGGCAGAATATGAGGCAAAGAGAATTTCAGAAAACTCTAAATCGATAGCACAAGATACAGGGCAGTGGCCAATGATATTTCCAGATGCAGAAACGTTATATATAGAATTCTAAATACGGCGATTGTAAAATGTTACCTTTGGCTCTGGTGTTGAGTATGGTGGGATCTGCTAAGTACATTAGATACAAACACACAACTGAATACAACCTTATTAATGCTGCTCAATCCTCAGTGTCTCCAGATAGAGATGACAAGTCATATAGAAGGGAACTTATACACTGACATTTCTTGGTAGAGTTTTGTTGCTGCTGCTTTATTTATTTGACTTTTAATAGACCGGCGAAGCTTATTGAGTGCAGTCAATATACGGCACATAGATTAACCCCTTCACCCTTGACTACCACCCCCGTGGCAAGAGCAATTCACAGGTTTCTATTTTCTTCCAACCATCCCTCCTGCAATATTAAAGGAGTTATTCAACTTTTAGTACAAAGTCAAGAGGGATATCCTGAGACAATTGGTTTTTATTTTTTATTATCTGTGGTTTTTGACTTATTTCGTTTTTTTATTCAGCAGCTCTCTAGCCATCTGGTTTCTATGGTCTGAATCCCCCTAGAAACCATGCATTGGTTTGAAGAAGAGACTGGAATATGAATAGGAGAGGCTTGAGTAGAAAGATGAGTAGTAAACGGTAGCAATACATTTGTAGCCTTACAGAGGACTTTTTTTTAGATGGGTTCAGTGACCCCCCCCCTTTTGAAAGCTGAAAGAGTCACAAGGAGAAGGCAAATAATTTAAAAACTATAAAAAAGATATAATGAAGGCCAGTTAAAAAGTTACTTAGAATTCCTCATTCTATAACATACTAAAAGGTAACTTAAAGGGGTTGTCCACCTTCAAACAACTAGTTGTTTTCAGATAGATCACCAGAAATAATGACTTTTTCCAATTACTGTCTATTTTCTATTTGTAACCATTTTTCTAATATTGAAGTGTAAAGTGTCATTTTTCACCTTCTAAAGCAGCTCTGGGAGGGGGGGTCGCCGACCCCCCCCCCCCCCCCCCCCCCCCAACTTTTCTAAACCGATACATTTAATGGATCCATTTCTTATCTTTGTCCCTGCTGAGCAGAATCTGTGGGTTTCATTACAGGCAGCTGTTAGAATTGATACAATAGTTGCTAATACTCCAGAGATGCTGATGAGAAATGGATCAACTAAATGTTGCTAAATTGTATCAGTCCCTGCTGAGCAGAATCTCTGGGTTTCATTACAGGCAGCTGTTAGAATTGATACAATAGTTGCTAATACTCCAGAGATGCTGCTGAGAAATGGATCAACTAAATGTTGCAAAATTGTATCAGTTTAGAGTCTGCACCTGAATTACTGAGCTGCCCCAGACTCTAACACCACAGACACCAACATTCAACTTTACACTTAGATTTTGGGAAAACAGTAAAAAATAAATAATGGAAAGTAATTATAGCATACAAAAATGATGTCATACACAAACATGTGAAAAACTGGAACCCCTGGAATAATTATATGGAAAACAAATGAATACATGTATATCAACATTGCAATGTATCTTTTTTGGAGAATATCAAAAACATTATGTGCTACTATATAAGTAACTTACAATCTACATATCTGTCATATAATATATTGATTTATGTAAAATCTTGTTAAATATTTCTGAAAATGATGTTTCTTAGGATAATAATAATAATAATAATTCCTTGTAGGTGTGGAAAACCTTTTATTTCTTTTTTGTTGTATCCCCTCACCCTTCTTTATTTTCTGTAACCTTGTTATCTTTTTCTTTTTTTGATACTGAAAATTTTATAAAAAGAGATTTGACAAAAAAAAAAACAAAGTCTTTATTTATGGAGAACAATCTGAAATCAGCAGAAAAAAAGTGTTTGGAAGGTGAACCACCCCTTTAAAGGTGAATCAATTTAACTGTCCTCATTCTTTATAGATATCCAGCCCCTGACAACAGATACCCCTATTTATCTGTCCCTGGCAACTGAATAACCCCACACCCAGTTCTGCCAAATCCAAATTGTTTGATGTACAAATAGATATCGGAATGTGATCACAATGGGCACGGCCAGAAAATGTCTTAAACCTTTAAGTTAACTTTTACAATCCTATACCACGGCCAGTTCTAAGCAACTTTTCAATTGGTCTTTATTATTTATTCTTTATAGCTTTTCAAAAAATAATTTGCCTCTGACTTTTTCTACTGTTCAAATAGGTTCAACACATTCATTGTTATTGTTACTTTTTATTCCTCATTTTTCTATTCAGTCCTCTCCTATTCATATTCCTGTCTCTTATTCACATCAGTGCATGGTTGCTTCATCATACTAAAAGTTCATTATATTAAAGGTGAACAACCCCTTTAAAAGGATAAAACAGATACATTACAGGTGTAGGATCTGTTATCCAAAAACCAGAAAATTCAGAATTTCATTGTAATTAAATCATCCACATCTTTAAAACTGATTTCCTTTTTGTGTGTAATAATAAAACAGTAACTTGTACTTGATCCCAACTAAGATATAATTAATCCTTATTGGAAGCAAAACCAGCCTATTGGCTTTATTTCATGTTTATATGATTTTCTAGTAGACTTAAGGTATGAAGATCCAAATTATGGAAAGATCCATGGAGGTTGGGAAACCCAAAGTCCCAAGCATTCTGGATAAAAGGTCCCATACCTGTACAAGTAAAACAGTGGTTAGAGATTATTTTGGCAAGCAAAGTTTCAGCCGTAGCATAAACAGGTGTTTGGACTGAGGTGGGTGCTGGCAATGAGGAGAATGGGTGGGGGGCACCTAACAAAGACTACAAAGTGGGTAAGTAGATGGGGCTATAAAGAAAAGACAAAGAAATGTATGTTTCCCAGGTTTAGCCCATTCCCTGAGTGCATTATGGGAACCTATAGCCACTATATAAGGGGAGTGGGAGTAAATAAAACATTTAGCACCAGCACTAGGTGGCAGTGTAGTTCTTCAAGCCTGTGATTGGATGGATAAGTAGGAACTGACAGTTATATCAGAGGAATTTGCTGAAAGTACAATGAACATCAAACACACATCCAGCTGCCCTTCTTTAATCACAGCGGTCACATAAAAGATATGTCATAACCAAAGTAAAATCTTTCCTTTATCCCAGCCCTAGAGAAATCTGCTGGGCTTGTATATATATATATATATATATATATATATATATATATATATATATATATATTTATATATGTGAAATATTTCCTTTGATATAACATAGATGTGCAAGTACACTCCCTTATTTGTAGGCCTGACCTCACAATTCCATCATTCCAAAATACATTGGCAATTCTTATTCTTACAATTCTATTCTCTTTAGATCTCTGATTACTGGGACTGATTTCTAAGCACCCGACAGGACTCATTTAGCAATGCAATAAGTGCATGAAAACTGCTCCCGAATGGGGACATAGTTCATAGAGAGTCTTGTACTTACCCCCCCCCCATAGGCTGCCAAGCAACTCATGACTCTTGCTGCTCCCCAGTTCTGTTTCGGGGACCCTTCTGTATGTAGCTGGATGCAACGGGCACAAGCAGCAAATCCTATTGGGGAAAATGCAATCTAACCCTCTGCACTTTGCTCCAGGTTTTACAAATAATGGCTACTTTTCCTGAGAATGTCAAGGGTTTTATTATAATAATAATAATAATAATAATAATTATTATGAAATGTGGCAAGCTTGTGCAATGTATGCTAAAAAATGAACTAAATCAAAGAGAGAGAAACATTTATGTTCATGTGTAATCATTTTGAAAATGATTTACTTTACTATAAAACTTTAGCCAGTTTGGAAACTGTACTCATATAGTTATGTCTCCTCCCTTACTTTCCCTGTGCTGCAATTCTGTCACGCTTTATGGCTAAGTGCTCAGAGATCCTCTATGAAACCAATTAGTTATATCATTGAAGAAAAAAGCACATTTCAGATGAAAATCCTATCTGCCTATAATTCTATGAGTAAATGGCATTTATTGGAAACTGCAGCTCTATTAGTTAATGACCTTTATTTAGGCAAGTAAGATTAAATAATTGAACTGTATAGAGCTCTAGGTCTTACCTTGGCCCAATAATTGCAGCAGTACCGTTTTCATTACTATTTATTAGAGATGGGCGAATTTATTCGCCTAGCTCGAACACGCGTCGATTTCCTGCGATAATAATAAATTTGCAAAATTTCCATCAATTTCCGATTTTCACTACATTTTCGTGAAAACATTTGAAATTCATGAATTTTTCGTGAAAACATTCGAAATTCACGAATTTATAGTGAAAATGTTCGAAATTCACGGATTTATAGTGAAAACGTTTGAATTTCACGATTTTTGTGAAATAGTTCAAAATTCATAAATTTATAGTGAAATTGCTTGAAATTCACGAATTTATAGTGAAGTAGTTCAAATTTCATTATTTTTTTGTGCAAATGGTAAAATTTCACGATTCCTGCGATTCGCCGCCAGTGAATAAATTCACGAAATGGCCGTGAAAATTTGCCAGAGAAAATTCACCGGCATCAATTTCCGATTTTCACAAATTTTTCATGAAAATGTTCGAAATTCACGAATTTTTCGTGATAACATTCGAAATTCACAAATTTATAGTGAAAACGTTTGAAATTCACGAATTTATAGTGAAAATGTTCGAAATTCACGAATTTATAGTGAAAACATTTGAATTTCACGATTTTTGTGAAATAGTTCAAAATTCACAAATTTATAGTGAAATTGCTTGAAATTCGCGAATTTATAGTGAAGTAGTTAAAATTTCATGAATTTTTCGTGAAAATTGTAAAATTTCACGATTTTTTTGTGAATTTTCTGATTTTGACATTTTTCGCGAATTGTTCGCCATTTCCCGAGAAATCCGCGGGAAACTTTGGCGAAGCGAAACGCCCCAGGTTCGCCCATCACTACTATTTATTAATATAGGAAGAAATTTCACATGGTAACATGGATTATGGAGACCCACCTTGAACACCATGGTGACCCAAACCAATAAATTCCCTGTTGTAGGAGGTCCAGCAAAGCAAAGCCTTTGTCCAGGATCTGGAAAAACCTATTCTGAGAAACAGTGTGAGGCCCCAGCAGTCTAGCAGAGCCTTAGGCAGGGAATAAATTGCTCGACACTGATTTCCTACTAGCTGGTAACCCAACACAAGTGTCAATAGCTCCCAAGCTTCCGAAAACAAGATTCCCTGAATTTAAAGCAGACACACGGTAACCAGAGATGTTTACGTTACATTATAATGATGTTCATCAAATCAAAGAAGTTCATTTTATTTTAGAAAAAAGTGTATTAATAAAGTATGAAGAAATACTGACTTGAATACCAGTCAAGTTTGTAAGTAGAAACGGGGATCATTTGCTACACAGGCGTAATCTAGTCCCGCACCTATTAGAGTAATCCGAGCGTCCGCATGAATGTTTCCTCCAGTTTATTCCCAATTATGGAAACATACAAGTTGTACCTGGGAAAGATAACTGAGAAAATGTGCCGTACCCCAGAGAGGCTAAAAAAACACCCAGCCCTAGTTTTCAGCCTCTAAAATTTCCTCTGTAACTGTTTCTATTTCCATAAATGAAGTCAGAGTTCTGCCGAGTGAGTCATGGGGGGCCCCGGTTCCCTCTCTGTGTCAGCTCAGGATTTCTGATGGATTTGTGATGCCCCATGTATTAAACTCTTAGGGAACATGTGGAGAAAATAAGGTTCCTTTTTGGGGAACATAAAATGAGCTGAGGAGCAAACTGAGAAGATGCAAATATAGAGTATTAGCCCTTACACAATGGAAACCATTCTATACATTTGGGAGGAAACGCACTTCTTTTACTATTTGTATAATTCTGTATATTGTGTAGGGATTTGGTAAAATAGTCCTGAGTAACAAACGGAGTGGCACTTAGATTCACTTTAGATATTTATCCAATGGTATTGAGCTACAAACTGACTTATAATGAAGTATGTGAGGGGGATTCCTGCTGTAACTCATGATATTGCTACAAGTTGATGCCCAGTCAGATGTAGCAAGGGCACCACTCAACGAAATATATGGTAAAAGATGTCATTCCTACGAGAGGGAGAGGGGATGAGCCTATCTGTCAGACTGAGTGCAACTCTATGGTAGAATATAGTGGAATAACTATGAAGATGTAACCCACTATGTGATGGCAGATCCTGTCTGGCTGTGTCTAGAAGTCAATGTGACATTGTGACCATGAAAGTGTAAATAAAGTAGGGCAGGGGTCTACATCTGTCTCCTCTGCCCCCTCATGAAGAAACTAAGATGCGCAGAGTTTCCGACTAAGGGGCAAATTCACAAAAGCGCGAAAATGCACTAGTGCTGCAAATGTTCGCTACGTAAATTCACTAAGATACGAATTTGCGCTGAGGTCTGCGAGTACTGTATATATACAATGTGTGCTACTACCAGGCATTATTTTTGTCTGTGTTTATTTAATAAATGATTTTCTTTTAAATAACCATTGATTCCCAACATAACAACATGAAGTAAAAACCACAAAACTTCACCAACTCATCCATGAGTACAAGCCACCAGGGCTGCCACATTAGAGCCCCCACCCCAGTTGTGAGCATCTCCTTCTCTAAAGGCTGGCACCCCAAAGTTCTCAGAGAGGGGGGGGGGCAGTTTTGGTAAGGGTATAGCCTGCTCTGCTATGTAACTGCATATTGCAAGTCCCATGTGAAAAGTAAAAAAGGTACAGAAGACAAATTTAGGGTTTACTGGTGTATCCTCATTTTCCAGCAAGCTAATGCCAACCACTAATATCCATGACAACAAAGCTTAATGTAAATGTGCTTAAGGTTCGCACAGTAACAACCAATGACATTATCTGCTAAACTAATGAAGTATTTTGACTCTTCTTGATGAAGGACCATCTGACCTCACTCGAAAATGTAAGTCAACTGAATTTTTATGATTTCACTGCCCACTCCTTGTATATTGATTACTTTAGTGGTAGGAAGAGCCTATGGGACCCCTTTATTAAACTGCTCCTTAAATTTCAGGGATTTTTACCTTTTAGTGGTTTTTTAGACCCTGTCAAAGTGGACTTTGAATGTCACTAGCTGCCTTCAGTTATATCTCCTATTTTCCCTGTGATGAAATGTGTTTTATGATTTGAAACCACTTAATATTTATCATTTACTCAATCAGCCATTAATGCCTATTTTAGTATTTGGGACAGGGTTTGTCTGACTTTCTGGATTGGTGACAACATTGGAAATGCATGAGATTTCCACAGAAGAGACAACTGTGAGAAGTTTTGGAAAAAAAGAGTTCTGTGTTTCAGTTGGGCACTGTTGTAAAATCAAATACCAACGTAACAGATCAAGTAGACGTTAATGGAACATTTGGCTCAACGTGGTGCCACCTGACTAATGATATTTTCCATCTCAGGGGGTGGTGTTCCTGTGGATATTTACACCTTCTTCAATTTTGCACCATTATGAATGTCTTTATCTATATCCCGAGAGACAGGATTTAATGCCGGGAATGCAACTGTAGGATATAAAATAGTCATAAAACATGGGGAAGTTGGATCAGACCATTGGAAGTAAAGTGGCTCATGACTTAAATAACTAAATCCAGTGATAGGCTTGAGCCCACTGGACTCCTTTCCAATTACCAGGTGGCAGCAATGTTATCATGAGCTGCAAAGGAGATTAAGTTGACTTGTAAGGCCACCATGTTGGAGAAGGTTCCTGAAATGTCCAGGTACTTTAACACCCACCAGCCTCATGTGTTTCAGGTCAGTCTGGGAAGAAGAAACCCTGCTTCACTTGGAATGGAATACTATTTGTAAGGGGAATGTTAGGTTAGCTGCAAAACATGGTGTAACACAGAGGTGATCACTACTAGTTCTGTGATGTTAATTTCTGCAATCTACGATGCTCCCTGTAATTTCCATTTGGAAGAAACATGAAGGGAGGACATTGGAAGATGTACAGACTTCATACCCCAACAAGAGAACTTTCAAAAGGGGGGAAAGTTGGAGCAGTTTCCATGATGCAACTAAATTTAATTTGCACAAGACATAGATGCCAGTGGGTCAGTACTTTGTCATTTGCCTCTTTAATCCAGTTTTCTTTGTAGACTGTGATTTCTGCAGATCAGCCTGTGTTATACTCGTTAGCTTATGGGTCTCATTTGTTTATCCCTGTGTGTCAGAATTCTATTTTCCTAGGACCTCCTAATGTTTATGCCTGAACTTTGTTAGATTTACTGTAGGTACCACTGTTCCCAATCCTTCCTACAACCACCACAGTTGATTCTTAGGATTGCCCTAAGTTACTCATATAAACATTCAATCCTTATATCATATATTCACAGGAGGACTGGTTTTACTGGAAATATATTCTTAAAGTTACTACATTCATTAAGTCATCGTTCAAGTTTTTTCAACTGAAAAAGGTGAAAAAAGGATGTGGTGGCAGTGGTTTCTCCATTTTAAGTGATCCAATAGTAGAAAATGTATGTATTATTGTATATGCCGAGAGTAATCCTAAAAGTGAAACATCCTGTATTCCGACTACTGGAATCTAAAGTCATTAAAGCTTGGTTTTCAACTAAAATGTTTCAAGTGTATTTGGAACAAGAAAGCAACTGTTCAACATGGTCGCATGAACTCTTGCTGATCTTTCCATTGCAGGTGTGGGTCAAATATCTGTCGATCAAGAGGCGCATGTAAAGGAAAAGCTTCAGGAAAGTAAAGATCTGAGTCACTGTCTGCAAAACTCCCAAATAAAACCGTTTTCTTTTCCAACCAGTTATTTTTTTATGGAAATCTAGAAAAAAAAAACCACCTTCTGTGAACCCTGACCTCCAAATCGTCCTCATCACTGAAGTGACTCATATGTTTAATTTAGAACAATTCACGACAAACATTATAACTAAAGTAAATACTATATTTTGAAAGGGAATTCTCCACTAAACAGGTGAAATAAATTCATTATATTGCCAGTATTTTATAAAAATGGGTTCATGTCAAGCCTACTGTGGGTTCCTGTACAGTCGTGGGGTCTATTATGCAGAATTCATGGGTCCTGGGTTTCTTGGGAGAAGGGGCCTTAATTTGGATACCGATACTAAGGGGCAGATTTACTAAATTCGGTCGATAGGTCGAATTTTCGAATATTGACAAATTCGATCGTATGGAATAGATCAAATAAAAATCTATTGGAATATTCGATCATTCGATGGTCGAAGAGCTTGCCCTCTAAAATTAAATTCAACTGCCTACTTCGCCAGATTAAAACTACCGAATTGTAATAGAAGCCTATGAGAATCCCCCATAGGCTTTTTTTTTATGTTACCTGTTTGAATAGAAATCCTACGATGGAACATTTAGATCATTTGAATTGGACGAATGATCGCATAAAATTTTACAATTTTTTCGTAAAATCGTTCGATCGAATTAAATGCTACGATTTTTTTCGTAAATTCGTTCGATCGTACGATTTTTTTTCGAAAAATCGGATAGTGCTCAAAACTTTTGAATATTTCCCTCGATTTTATCGAATTTTTGCTGAATTCAAGGACTAAAAGCCCTCGAATTGGGGAGAGATGATAAATCTGCCCCTAAATATCATTTAAACATTAAATAAACCCGACAGGATTGTTTTGCTACCAATATGGATTCATGAAGCTTAGATGCCATCAAGTACAAGTTACTCTTTTATTATTATAAAGAAAATAATAAATGTCAAAATAATTAAAAAGAAAAATTTAATATATGTATAAAATACAGTCTTTGGAAATGTAAGGGATACTCACAGCCTCCCCAGCTCTGGCACTTCTTCCTCCGCGTCCCCTGGTCCAAGATGGCGGCGCATATGGAATCCATGTGGTCAGTGCAGATGCCCGCGTCGGAATGGACGCAATGAGGTGACGCCGGTGTCAGAATGGACGCAGCGTCACAACGCCGGTGACCGAATTGAAGCAGCATCATGACGACACCCTTGGGTTTTGGAGCCAAATGACAGCTATTTAAAAGGGCCAGAACACTTTACTTATTATTGGATTCTTGTGTATTGACTTCAGCCTGTTTAATGTATTGAACATTTTCTGCCTGGATAGACCCTCTTACCTGGACTTGTTTACTCTTTTGCCCAACCCCTTTTTGATACCTTGAACTGTTCTGGACTTTGCTTCCTCCTTGGTCCGCAAATCCCTTTCAGAACCTTTGGGCCTTGGCAGGAAGAGAATCTCTGTTCACTTTCTCTATGCAGGGATTGAAACAAAGTGTTACAGCTCTCTACGAAAACATCAGCCCTGGTTATTGCCAAAGAAATTGAATTGTTTCATGGGATCCGTTCTTTCTTTCAAATAAATTGTTAGTTGTATTCATTTTCTTGAGAATTTAAAGGGAGCAGCAATTCAATTAAACACAATCTCAATGATCCACGACGTGGTAAAAACACTGGGCCATCCATCTTAAACCCTGCAATTGAGTCTCCTTAGCAATGAGGTGTTTCAAACATCTGTACACTAATTACTTGTCAATTAAGCCTGAAAGACTGGGATTGAGATTTATTACCCGTAATTTAAGATTACTGTTTCTAAAGAGTGTTAATAATCTCAGTTTGGCAGAGAAAAGATAAAAAGAGTGTGAATTGGAAAAAAACAGAAGGTGAAAAAGTTACTAGGGACATAAAGATAAGGGAGAAAGAAAATGTAAGTGGAATTACAAGATCGACCCCTGAAACAGAATCCATATTAGAATATACTAAAATATTGTCATACAGAATAAATGGTTTTTTGCTGTAGTTGGTACATGGGGCCCAAAAGAAAATTCACAGACTAAGCCATGTTCAGGTTAAGCACAGCTCCAATATGGTAAAAAATCTAGTAAAATATATTGGGCCAGATTTTTCAGTGTGAAAAAGATATTTCCTGGTTTATCACTTGAAAACTCAAGGACTAGATTCAATTCGAGGAGAAAAAACTTTACTCCAAGTTCAGTTCCAGTTTTTCCTATAGACTTCAATAGAGTTTTCATGTGATGAACGTGAGATAAGTTTTTCTGAATTGAATTGCATCTCAAATTGAATCTCGTCCATGAATTTCCACATGATAATCCTTTTTCCTCACTGAATTGAATCTGAATTGAATCCAATTGTTTATCACATTAAAACTCATGGACAAATTTCAATTTGAGAAGAAAAAACTTTTCTCCAAATTCAGTTCCAGTTTTTCCATTTAGACTTCAATGGAGTGTTCACGTGATAAATTGTGAGATAAGTTTTTCTGAATTGAATTGCATCTCACTTGAATCTGAATTGAATCTGGACCATCGTTTCACTCCATTTCCTCTATGGGTTTCACCAGTGATACATGTTGTTTGGGCTATGAGTGGGCTAATAAATTAATAGTAGGGTCTACTGATGTTTGCTTCCATTCTCATTGGTTGAGAGCAGCTTCCCAAGTGAGTTGATCTGCTATTTCCTCAGGGATATATAGTGAATAAAGAACTCCGAGGTAACTTCTAATATCCTCATATTTTGCAACTGGGGGTACTTTATTTATTATAATACACAAGTTTCAGTGAGTCATGTGACAGAAATGACATCAGAACTCACCGTTTATAACTGATGACATCAGAACTCACCGTTTATAAGGATATAATTTACAATATAATTGCGGCTTTTGTGTATTATAATGCAATAATGCCACAAAGTATAGTACAACTTCCATTATTGTTTAAATCTGTTGTGATGTAATATATGACATCAAAGAAGCAATGAATGACATTTGCCTCCATCCAGCAAGTAATAACTATATCACTGGCTCATGGGTGCCGCTTCTTTCATGGCATGGCTATTTCTGGCCAACAGTTTTTAAATTTCTCCCCACCACTTTGTATACTGGAAAGGGCTCAGATAATTATTGTATTTTCTTTTGAGTATCTGGAAAGGGGACCGAATATTTTGATAGTTGGATTTAAGTTAGAATTCCAAAAACTAAAAAAAAATATCTATTTACTATAGAATGCAAATTTTTAGTGGCTAAACAACTAGAATTTTTCGAGATTTATTATACCCCACAGATAGAAAAAGCCTGGATGTCAGAGTTACCGAGGTTGTATATAAATCATTAGGAGAGGTCTCTATCCTATTTGGAAGATTTTGTGCTGGAATTATCTGAAAAAACTTGTATGATTTTGGCTGTATTTTTTTCAGGTTTGTCCCCGATCTGATGAAATTTTACTTTTTAAATAATAAATAAGGTCCAATCACGCATTCTAGGTTGGTCAGACTTTTTTGATTAAAATACTCAGAAAAATTCAGGTACAGATATATATATATATTTCTACTTCTTGACTGTCTATGTATGGGATCAAGTATCCTGTGTTTTTCTTATAAGGGGTTTCTGTATAATGCTCACCTACCTAATATTTACAAATGAACAGGCCCAATGGGATTGTTTTGCTATCAACATGGATTTACTGCAGGGGACCCTGGTTAACATTGAGTATAAGGTACTGCCTTTTTATAGCAGAGAAACATTGTATAAGTAGAACATTATGGGAGATGACCACATTTAGGAACAATCTGGATAACAGATTTCCAGGTATTAGTTGCATTCCCTATACAAAGAATTTTACTAGTTTGAAGGGTGCCAGTTGCTGACAACTAGGTTATATTCCCAGACGCTTCTGGGGTCAGTAATGATCAATGTGTCCATAACTGAAGAAATCAAAGAGAAATATCTTTTCTACAAGACCAAGTCAATGACGGGACCAAAGAACCTGCTCTAGAGTTTTCTCTCCGGGTAGATTTCAGTAATCTTGAATGGAGAGAAATTTTCAAGAGAAGAAAAAAGACAATTCCAGATGAACCTGCTTTCTTACTGAGATACAATGAAACAGACTCGTTTTTCAACCTTGTCTTAATCTGAGAGAAAAGAGAAGCCCGTCTGATTCATAAACAAATCCCTTTGAAGTTACTGTAGATTCTCTCAAACACTAATCACCTTTACATGGGATTATTTTCTGCCGTCTTTGGATCATAGTTGTTTAATGCACAAATTGGTAGATGATATCAATGTGCATAACGGGACTTTTTTGAGAAGGTCCCTAGGGACATATAATATTGGTACAGGTATGGAACCTGTTATCCAGAATGCTTCAGACCTGGTGTTTTCTGGATAATTGCTCTTTCTGTAATATGATACAGGTATGGAACCTGTTATCCAGAATGCTTCAGACCTGGGGTTTTCTGGATAATTGATATTTCTGTAATGTGATACAGGTATGGGACCTGCTATCTAGAATGTTCGGGACCTGGGGCTTTCTAGATAATAGATATTTCCGTAATTTGGATCTTCATGCCATGTAAACATTAAATAAAGCCAAAAGGTTGGTTTTGCTTCCAATAAGGATTAATTATATCTTAGTTGGGATCAAGTAAAAGCTACTGTTTTATTATTACAGGTATGGGACCTGTTATCCAGAATGCTCAGGACCTGGGGCTTTCTAGATAATAGATATTTCCGTAATTTGGATCTTCATGCCATGTAAACATGAAATAAAGCCAATAGGCTGGTTTTGCTTCCAAGAAGGATTAATTATATCTTAGTTGGGATCAAGTACAAGCTACTGTTTTATTATTACAGGTATGGAACCTGTTATCCAGAATGCTTGGGACCTGGGGTTTTCCAGATAAGGGATCTTTCTATAATTTGGATCTTCATACCTTAAGTCTACTAGAAAATCATATAAACATGAAATAAAGCCAATAGGCTGGTTTTGCTTCCAATAAGGATTAATTATATCTTAGTTGGGATCAAGTACAAGCTACTGTTTTATTATTACAGGTATGGGACCTGTTATCCAGAATGCTCAGGACCTGGGGTTTTCCAGATAAGGGATATTTCTGTAATTTGGATCTTCCTACCTAAGTCTAGTAGAAAATCATATAAACATGAAATAAAGCCAATAGGCTGGTTTTGCTTCCAATAAGGATTAATTATATCTTAATTGGGATAATTTATAATTTTGGATTATTGTCATCCATTCTGTAATTTGTAGCTGTCTGGATAACAGGTTTCAAAATAACAGATCCCATACCTATATAATTTTTTTTTGAGGGCTGTGCATTCTTTTCATTGCTACAAGTAGATGGTGTACCCCTCCTGCTCTGTTGTATCTACATAGTTGGACTTTAATGCCCCAGGCCCACAAGGCTTCTGCCACAGGATCCTCCAACTCAGATGTGAGATTAGGGGGCAGCAGGGGGGGGTCTCAGAAGGTTGTGGGTGTGGGTCGGCAGGGCCCACCAGGTTTGTAATCGGTATCCTGCTGGCCCAGTTATCTATTCTATGTATGAGGGAAGAAAAGTCTCTGGGGAGCAGAGTATAATGTAATTAAAGTATAATTTATGGGAACAAAATCTACGTAAGTGAAAGAATGAAGGTTTCGTGTTACAATTACAATGTTGCCTTCCTTTCATTTGTGCATTTATTCAATGTTTTCCATAATTCCTATAAAACCCAGTCCCATCCATCTTTTTCCATAGGATCCATAAGACCTAAGAGCGATTGAAGGTTGGGCAGCTGGCGAGACCCTCGTGTGCAGCTCACAAAGTATTTAGTCAGCCGCTTCCATTAGTTCAAAAACACAAGGGAGGATCACAAACACATTTTTAGCCACGGGGCAAACATTGTTGACAGAAAGTTGTAATCACCAGTGTCTGAAAAAGCTTCTCATCTTCTTTTTTTTATTTGTTAACGTGTTGAAACGAGATTTTACATTTCTTCTTATAGAAAAAGCAGGAGGGGTTGGAAAGTGTCGCCCTTCTGTGGTTTAATGAAGGTTCTAAGTGGGGACAAAACAGAACACAAAGACGGCCAGTGGGCACTGGGGGGAATGGAGGGGGAGATGCCAGTGGACACGGCTGG
>CM044439.1:1397045-1424738 GCA_024363595.1 Xenopus borealis
GCAGGGGTGTAACTATAGAGGAAGCACACCCTGTGACTGCAGGGGGGCAGGAGGTATAGGGGCCCCATGAGGCCTTAATTCATATAGAAATAAATAAATATTGGTAAAACAAGTCAACCTCTAGACATTTGGGGGGCCTGAAAAAAAAAACTGTGGGGCCCATTAAAATCTAGTTACCCCCCTGGTGGGAGATGCCCGGCTGGGAGGATAAGATAAAGGGGGTGCGGTGGTTTGGAGACGTCAGTGGACACGGTGTGGCAGCTGTTTCTTACAAATACCTTCCTCGCTCATGGCTACGAGCACGGCCCATTTTAGAAAATTACCTCCAAATAATAGATCACAAAACAGCTACTTTAGCAAAGCCTGTAATTTGGGCCAAGAGGAAATTCTTCATTCATCAAAAGTCTAAATTAGTTTCCAAAGTAACACTTTGCTTGGCAGTTTCAGGAGACCTGGGAAGAGGTTTCCCAAAGGAAAAAAAGGAAACCTTAGGATTGTGTAGAACGTGTCTTTTTCTTCTGCCTCTTATTGTTAACGATGACAATACAAATGGGAAATACACGTGTTTATGCACAATAACCTGAAATATCTGTTGCCAGATTGGTCATATAATACCTGGGAGACCACCAAGCAGTTCTTCAGTGGGTCTCATATAACTAATGTCTCAGTTCTGTGCCACTGTAAGTACTGGATGAATAGCTGAAGGGCATCATTGTACTCAATCATAGCACTAGCACTGCCCTTTCTTGCTCCAGATATTATTTGGAGAGAGTTTCTATAATTCCAAAAGGGGTTTCCTATGACTGCACTTTGATTAGTTCAGCACCAGCCAAGGCATTACTGAAACCAATATGATTTGTGTTTTCTCATACTGCACAGTGATAGGTGGTGCCACTTGCAGATTTAGGGTTCAGATTCAGAGAACTTTGTAAAATTATTTTTTTGAGACAGATGCATCTTTAACAACCCATATATATTACAAGTACAGGTATGGGACCTGTTATCCAGAAGGCTCAGGATTTGAGTTTTTCTCGATAACGGATCTTTCCATAATTTGGATCTTCCTACCTTAAGTCTACTAGAAAATCATATAAACATGAAATAAAGCCAATAGGCTGGTTTTGCTTCCAATAAGGATTAATTATATCTTAGTTGGGATCAAGTACAAGCTACTGTTTTATTATTACAGGTATGGCACCTGTTATCCAGAATGCTCAGGGCCTGGGGTATTCTGGATAATGGATATTTCTGTAATTTGGATCTTCATACCTTAAGTCTACAAGAAAATCATATAAACATGAAATAAAGCCAATAGGCTGGTTTTGCTTCCAATAAGGATTAATTATATCTTAGTTGGGATCAAGTACAAGCTACTGTTTTATTATTACAGGTATGGGACCTGTTATCCAGAATGCTCAGGACCTGGGGTTTTCTGGATAAGGAATCTTTCCATAATTTGGATCTTCATACCTTAAGTCTACTAGAAAATCATATAAACATGAAATAAAGCCAATAGGCTGGTTTTGCTTCCAATAAGGATTAATTATATCTTAGTTGGGATCAAGTACAAGCTACTGTTTTATTATTACACAGAAAAAAGGGAAATCGTTGTTTAAAATTTGAAGCAGAACGGACATTATTCAACTGAATAGACCACATCACAATACACCCCAGAAATGCACAGACCATTCCATTATGACAAACGTGTCTGGCCGCAAAACCTGTCCATTCCATATAAAGAAGTCGCACTCTACGGCTAAGAAAAAATATATTAATATAGTGGAAGTGCTACTGATCTGGCCAAATTCTGCTTAAAGTTTAGCAGAAATTCTGCAGGCCAGGTTTCATGTGGTTGTAACATACCCACACATATACATTTAAATGGTGACCCTAGGCCTTTAAAAATGGGTGCTGGTTTGGGCAGTCTCCCTCGCTTAAAATAGAGGGGAAGGATAAAGCCTGTGGAATCAGTGCTGTGTCTTGGCAATCTCTCTCTTCTCTAAAAAGGTCTAAGTCTTCTCATTGAAAACCAGTGTCCAGGTCAGGAGACACTTATCTCAAGAAATGTTACCATGCAGGGAGGTTCCAGCATTTGAATTCTTTGAACAGAGGTAAATAGGGACCACCATATGGGTTTACCTTGACGTGGTATGGTGGCTTACCAATTTTATGATCATAACTTTGTAACTAAAAACCCATGTTTTGTAAATACATGTCATGTCATGAGACATGGACCAGGGATGTGCATTAATTAATCACCTCTCTTTTTTCTTTGCCCAATCCATATAAATCGGGGGTCTATGTGCCTGGACCACTTGGTAGTATGTAACTGACCCCTCTCTTCACTGGGGGCTACTGTACAATAAATCAATAAGTTTACACTGCAATGTGTAGGAAGTTCTTCTATGGCTGGTGCAGGCATCAAAACAACAACTCAACAACCCATAGTATCTCCATTGAATCCAAGAATGTTAAGGATATTAGAAGACACCTCCAAGTTTCATGATGTGTGTAAAAGCACTTGGCTTGTAGCCTCATGAACCTCAATGGCCATGAAACACCTCAGTGACTACTAATATATTTATACAGTCAGAATGAAAACAAGAGTACCCACAACTGTAGGGAGAAGGCTTCACCAAACCAACGTAGGGAGTCTCCAACATTGTAATGACAAGAGAAAGCCAATTCATTCAAATTCCAAAAAGGAAGTATAATAAAGAGGAAAAATTGGATCCGGCTTTTTGGAAGCAACTGAGGGAAATCAATTTTGTTGCTCCTTATGTAGCACATTTCCACCATATGTAGAGCTCCAGTCAAACCAAAACCCAAATGCTTCTATAAATAGATCACAACTCTTCTGCTCAACAAATAAAAACACTGTCACTCCATTTATATATAAGTAGAAAGCCCCCTGAGTTTAAATATAAAGCAGCCACTGAATTAATTTGTTTTGAGGATTTATCATAACCTTCCAGTGACTCATTTATCCGCGCATTCCATAGGCCTCTAATTATGCTGCACAACCACATGCTCTGTATCATCCACTGAACATGACAGAGAAGGACCATCTAGTTCTTTTGAAGTGCAATTACAAGTTTATTGCACACTGCACAGCCCGATGGACAATCCTTTTTTTAGGAAATGCAGAAAATAGCCCGGCTGGGGTCCTATTTAAAGATGTTTCTTTTATTCGTGTACGGTAAACCACAAAACCCAAAGGTTGGTTTTTGTTCTGTGCTCACATGGTGGCTCCTCTCTGATTCATACAGGGAACTGGTTGTGATTTCCCTTCCTCTGTTGTTTCAGAAGATCTCACTAATTTTGCCTAGAGGAGGGAATTTTGCCTACAGAGGAAGAAGACCCTGCTGCTGCAGGGGGGCCCAGGAGGTATAGGGGCCCTGCCCTAAGTGTACAATAAAGGCATTTTAATTAATATCATTTCATGCTGCTGCTCCAGTTTGCTCCTACATGTGTGTACTGGTGGAAAGCACCCATTGGAGAACATGCAATGCCAAGAAATGTGTCTAATTGTAATGGCCATTACTTGCTGAGCAGGTCAGCAGCATTAACAGTTTGCTTGTAGACTGTACCCAGTTATAACTAGATATACAGTACAACATAGAACACTAATCCCCAACCAGTGGCTTTAAAGCAACCAGTTTCTCACCAACCTTTGGATGTTGATCTCAGTTGCCTCAAAGCAGGTGCTTATTTTTTTAATTTTATTCTTGGAGGCATAAAAAACAGCTGTACTGCCAAACCAAGCCTCCTGTAGGCTGCAAGCCCACATAGGGGCCTTCAAATAGCCAATCACAGGCCTTTTTTGGCAGCCAGGTCCATATTTCATGTTTGTGTTTCTCTACAACTATTTTTACATCTGAATGTGTCTCACAAGTAAAAAAAAAATGTTGGGGACCCCTGCCATAGAACTAATATTTCATATATTGTATATGTTATTATAAGGGTATTTACAGTTAACATACAGTAGTATTATCTTGGAACTCAAACATATGATTAAATAAATGTTCTTGGTATCAATATGAATAGTTTAGACATGGAAGGGCAGATTTTGCAATGGTTTTCACTTTATTTATTCACACCTCAATGTTCCTATAGATCTTAAAAATGTAGTGAAATAGTATAATTTTGCTTTGCCAAAAAAGTCAGGAAAGATTAGGGATGTCGCGGACTGTTCGCCGGCGAACTTGTTCGCGCGAACATCGGCTGTTCGCGCTCGCCGAATGTTCGCGAACGTCGCGCGACGTTCGCCAATTTGGGTTCGCCTTAGCTGGCACTTTTTTTTTGCCATTTCTCCCCCAGACCAGCAGATACATGGCAGCCAATCAGGAAGCTCTCCCTCCTGGACCACCCCCTGGACCACTCCCCTTCCATATATAAACTGAAGCCCTGCAGCGTTTTTTCATTCTGCCTGTGTGTGCTTGGAAGAGCTAGTGTAGGGAGAGAGCTGTTAGTGATTTCAGGGACAGTGGATAGTAAGTTTGCTGGCTAGTAATCTACTGTTCTTCAAACAACTGCCATCTAGCTGTGTGAGCTTGTTCACATTCTGTCTAAATATCAATAATATTACTGTCTCCAGAAACACCATCCTGAGTGACGTTTTTCAAGCAGCAATAATATTTTCCGTAATCCGTATCCACTGCTGTAGTAGTGTATACGTTGACCTTGTAGGCATTGTTTGCCCAGTCTTTAACCAAGTGCCACGTAGCTGTGTGAGCTTTTTCGCATTCCGTGTCCAGAAACATCACCTGAGTGACGTAGTGTGATTTCTGCCCTTTACAGCACAAAACGCAGCGCTGTGTCAACAATGTATTTTTTAGAAACATTTTTGCCCTTGATCCCCCTCTGGCATGCCACTGTCCAGGTCGTTGCACCCTTTAAACAACTTTAAAATCATTTTTCTGGCCAGAAATGTCTTTTCTAGCTTTTAAAATTCGCCTTTCCATTGAAGTCTATGGGGTTCGCGAAGTTCGCGAACCGTTCGCATTTTTGTCCGGAAGTTTGCAAACATGTTCGCGAACATTTTTTCCGACGTTCGCTACATCCCTAGGAAAGATTCACAAAATTGAACAACAAATGAAGTGGAGTCAGTGGGTGTTTTCTGGCACTCTCTGCTTGAAAAAACACTATTTTCTTTCTGCCAAACCAAAAACCACTCCTAAAATCTAGAGCAGATTCAAGAAAAATTTTGTAAAAATGCACATTTTGACCCAAATCTGTATTAGCCAAAAAAATTTGCTCATCCCTATATGAGCACTATATTTCTCAACTTTTGATAATTCCAAAGTCATAGGAGACAGAGCTATTTCAGCTCAAAGACACTGATGGGTTCATTGGTTGAAACAGATGTCAGCAGCTCTAGAAAATGCAAGAAAATTTGATAAATATTGAAATCTCAATCTGCAGGAGAAAATCATTATTTTCTATCAACTAATTTGTTTACATTTACATTTATGTTTTTAATACATTTTTCCAACCTGTCCTTCCCATAAAGCTTTCTGTTAATAAATGATACAATTGTGGTCTACATAATCATTTAACAACAATAAAAAAATAATGACAATTTAAAAAAATAAAACCATTTAAATTGAAAGGACCAGTGAAAGTAAATGGCATATTCCTGTTTGTGGAAGAGCAGAGCAACTGGGGGTTGTGACTCATGAGTCTAGTTAAGGAGTTCTGCATCTCACGCCTACAATTTGTATCATCAGTAGGAAGGATGGGTATTTCTTCTGCATCTCATCTTTATTTTGTGCAAAACTCAAGGATTGTTTGTTTAGTAACGTCCTATTCTTGGACACACACATGTCGCATACTTTCCCTCACATAAACCACATGCACTTAACTGAGATTTAAATATATAGGAAGGCATATTTATTTCCTGGAGCAAGACATAGATTTCCTTTGAGGGGAACTTCAACCGTTTTTTTAATCCGAAAATAGTGAACAAATATTCTCTTTTTAGGTCACATGTGGTGTCTCCCAAACTGGGTGACTTCAGGACAATGTGAAATTTGCTGAGTGCTTTGTTCAGTATCTACTACTCTTCATACTCATTATTGTAAAACAATCCCACACTGCAACGACAGTTACTGCCACAAATGTCAATTGGGTAGAATAAGATTTTGTTGTCATTTTTTTTTCCGAAACAGAAAACAAAAATGTTGGTTTGTAAAAAACAAAAAAGAGGGTGATTTGCCCCTGATTTCTGCACTTGTCCATCTTGTCTAGTTGTTTGTACAGTAACTTAAATCTTCTGTCATTTGGTAACTGCATGCAAATCTTTATTTGTTAGTCTCAAAAGCAAATGTTTAGCAGAAAACCCTGTAATGACTACCCAGAATTCCAAGATCCTGTTTCTGGTGATTAATGAGTACCTTATCAGCTAAAACTGAGCCCCTTTACCCCAAAATTATATGTTTAGAACAGGGGTCCCCAACCTTTTTTGCTCGTGAGCCACATTTAAATGTAAAAAAGAGTTGGCGAACAACACAAGCATGAAAAAGTCCATGGGGATGTCAAATAAGAGCTCTTATTGGCTAATGGTAGCCCCTATATGGACTGGCAGCTACAGGAGAGAATGTTTGGCAGTACACTTGGTTTTTATACAACCAAAACTTGCCTCCAAGCCTGGAATTCAAAAATAAGCCCCTGCTTTGAGGCCACTGGGAGCAACATCCAAGGGGTTGGAGACCAACATGTTACTCACGAGCTACTGGTTGGGGATTACTGGTCTAGAAGATCAGACCATTGGAATGCAGTGCGTATGGCTTTAATTTGTTCTGAGCCTGAATAGTGAAAGATCCCACTACCTACCCTCAGATTTGCTTTGTTTGACTTTTACTGCTATCATTAATAACATCAAGATGGAGGTTCTACCATCTCTTAGTGATCAACTCCCACCACTATCAGAGAACACGGATTTCATGTACTCACCATGATCTTTTCAAGTTTGATTTAGGTTTGTCTAATTCAATGTTTGTAGCCAGTAGTGATGGGGGAATCTCCCGAGTTTCGGTTCGCCGAAAAATTTGCGAATTTCCAGAGAAATTCGTGAATTGGCGAAAAATTCGTGAAACGACGCGCAGCACGATTTTTTTCTGCGAAATTTCGCCAACCGAAATTTTGCTGGCGTTTCACGAATTTATTAGCCAGCGGGGCGAATCGCGGGAATTCCCCGCGAATTCGCCCCTGGCAAATAAATTCGCCCATCACTAGTAGCCAGACTAAGGAACCATCCCGTGGCACAAATCACAGACAATTTGTTCACCTCTAGAACAGTAGACCCTTGAAGAGTTTGCAGATGTCCAAAAATGAATGTAGGGTGATGGCAATCTCATGTACAAATTAATGCTAGAAAAGGAATCTTAGTGGTTAGAATGTTTCAATCCTTTCAGTATCAGCCATCAGTCATACTTGAAATGGTCATAAATTGACCACTGACCATGGCCACCCCGTAAACAGAACACAAAGGCAAATTCTTCAAAAAACAGAAAAGTAGACCATCTGCAGTCAAACTTCCTTTCCCATTGAACACAGAATTATGGTTGAAAAAGTGTATTTGCTTTGTTTTATGATGTGCACATTCTGTACAATCTTATACAATTATTTTGTGATTGTTGTACACTGCATATTGGGGAGTAATTAATGTGGCGGACCTTGGGTGGAATGGAGTTTGCCCCATAAGTCTAAATAAGTTGCTTTATCTTATGCATTTGGTTTCTTTCATAGACTCATTAAACTGTTTTATATACATACTTTCAGGCAATGGTCATAGAGGGTAATGGTAATGGTTGTTGCTTTGAGGGATTCAGGCAGTACCCTGTGGCCCACCATTCACCCGAAAGGATTGGAATACAGGTATGGGATGTGTTATCCAGAAAACCATTTTCCAGAAAGCTCCAAATTATGGGAAGGCCATCTCCCACAGACTTCATTTCAAATTTTTCCTTTTTGTGTGTAATAATAAAACAGTCCCTTGTACTTGATCCCAACTAAGATATAATTAATCCTTATTGGAAGCAACACTAGTCTATTTGTTTTATTTCATGTTAACATGATGTTTTAGTAGACTTAAGGCAGTGATCCCCAACCAGTAGCTCGTGAGTAACATGTTGCTCTCCAACCCCTTGGATGTTGCTCCCAGTGGCCTCAAAGCAGGTGCTTGTTTTTAAATTCCAGACTTGGAGGAAAGTTTTGGTTGTATAAGAACCAGGTGTACTGCCAAACAGAGCCTCAATGTAGGTTGACAATTCACATAGGGGTTACCAAATGGCCAATCATATTCCTGATATAGAACCCCAAGAACATTTTTAATGCTTGTGTTGCTCCCCAACTCCTTTTACTTCTGAATGTTGCTCACGGCTTCAAAAGGTTGGGGATCCCTGACTTAAGATATGGAGATCCAAATTATAGAAAGATCCTTTGTGCAGAAAATCCCAGGTCCAGAGCATTCTGAATTAGAGGTCCCATACATGTATACACTGTGACCTTCTATACATGATAAACTAAAGAGCGAATATTGAGATCCCATGACTGCTTGGGAAATAAATGTGTATGATATCTCACTGAGAATACATGTTTTATTATTCATTTTTCACATACCGAAAGTATTATCCTATTAAGAAAAAAAATAGCACTAACAAAACAATTTGCATACCTCAACAAACTTTAATCTTCCCACAGATGTGTAACATACACAATCCAGAAATATGTACACATTCACTTCTAAAATTACAGGAGGTGATCTCTAAAAATAAATCTCAGCTGGGATTTTTATGAGAATCATCTGTGAAATTGAGTGGATTTTTTTTTTTTAACACAAATGTGTTTGGATAAACTGTTACAGAAAACAGGGATTTTCCAGTGGCAAAGCCGGTTAAATCCAACAGGTTTTGAGATGTATAGATTAAACCTAGTTGTGACTTGAAAAGTCAATGTTAGCAAATTGCACGGTTCCCTCTCAGAATGTCTCTCCCTGCTTCCCTTGAATGGTTCTCTAATTACCCATCTCATCACATAGGCAGTAGCAATGATGTTCTGGAGAAAGGAATTCTCAGCTCATGTAAAAGCCCCTGTTATACAGCCGGCAGCTCTGTGTGGCTCAGTGCTTCCCAAATTGTGGGGTTACCCCAGGGTCAGAATTAGGAGTAGGCAGACGAGGTATGTACCTAGGGCAGAATGCTGGGGGGGCACCAGGCACTTACTTCTTCTTTTGCCTACACCTAGTCCAGGCCCATGTCCCCTCAATGGCCACTAGTTCACTCGCTCATTTGCACACTCGTTTGTGTGCTTTATTGCACATGTGCACCAGCGCTGGGAGGGGGATCAAATTTCCTAGGGTGTGCTGCTAGTCAGGCATGGCTCTGGTTGGCCACCTTAGAACATTATTAAGGGGTCCCAGTCTGCAGACCAGTTAGGAGGATATTTGAGGAGAATTGCTATTTTCTCTGCTGGATACCCTAGGAGGCTAAGCTTGAAGGCATGATAAGATTTGGCTTAAGCATTTATTTGCTGTCCTAGACATAGACTATAGGTATACACAGATATAGAATTCTATGGCTGAATGTTTCCCTTTGCAAACTTCTTGTGAGTTACGGGGGTTCAAAACCAAATGTAGGCCAAAAATAGGGGCTTTTACCTAAAATTCTGAAAGCCATCACTTTAGCTTCTCTGCACCTCACAGCAACAACATGGGAAACCTTATGGCTTTAGGCTTTGAGTAGCTGCATAATGACCCTTCCTTACAAACGTATCTCCTAGTTCAAGCATGAGCAAGAGAGACTGGAGAACAGATTGCTCTACTACATCCAGAATCTCATTGACAGCAGTTGACCTGTGCTGAGATTTATATTCAGTTTCTGGAATGCCTCAAAAGTTGCCAATTACTGTATGTTCATGTTTAGTTGGGAATTATATCCAAATGATAGAAGTGTGTGGCAAGACGAAGTAGAAAGTAATTACTAAGACACCAGCACTCCAATTGGTGGAGTAGGAATGGTGCAAGAATACTTTATTCTTTGTAAAAAAAACTTTATGTCTTTATAAACAGAATTTGCCCTTATAGATAAGGGTGGATGAAAGTAGTTACTATGGAGTGTGCAGGCAATAGTCAACTATATCTGCTCACCCCATACACACACCACTATGGATCATTGCAATTATGACAAGTGGTTTTGAAATGTAAACTCAAAAAACTCACTTGTGCTAATTGTATCGGAATGATTCAAAATGCTTTTTCAAGGGTTACTTTTTAAACACTCAACCCCAGAGGGAAGTGACTGGATTCCATTATAGGTGTTCTCTTCTTTCTATAACAGCCACCTTTAGCCTCAGGCTTAGTCCTCAGTTACTCAGGTGCCACCAGGTCTTACCACACTTCAGAGACTTCCCCAGAGGCAAGTGAGGAAGACAAACTTAGAGAGGACCCATTCAGGGCTGAACTGGATGTAGTCAGGCAGATTGGGTCAGTACCAGAAAACAACTGTTAAACAGGGTCAAAACTAGGAAACAAAACAAGCGGCAGGACCAGGGAAACAGGAACCAGAGCACCTAGGAGCAAGCAGGCTTGACCTGCAATGGGCATTGAATGATGACATTTTATAGACATAGTGAACACTTCCTAACTCTGAGAACCTGAGGTGCAACAAAGGAAAGTGTGTCTACTGATTTTAGTTATTAGAACCCCTGACGTTTGTGTGGCATTACAAACTACAAAGTTCAACAAACACCCTTGCACGGTTTTCACTGCATATATTTGGATTTCCAAGAGAATACTGTAGGTGTGTGAAAGTCCAAATATTCCTCCTTGAAACTAGTTCTTAAAAAAGCACAGACCCCTACACATTTAAGGCATCACTCCAAGTAAACACATTTTATGGTGGCCTCTGTCTCCCTATATCAGATGGAACACATGAATGTAGAATGTTGTATCCCTTAGTAGTGATACAACAAATCCACTATTTTAGGATTAAGCCAAATCCCGAACCGAATCGGAACCCTAATTTGCATATATAAATTAAGGAAAGAAGGTTGAAAGAGAACCCTGAATGCAACACGCAGTAAAAAAGATTTTGACTTCCTTGTAGTCACATGATTTTTTGGATTCAGATTTGGTTTGGCCAGGAACTTGGATTCAACCACGTCCTGCTGAAAAAAGCCAATTCTTGCCCAAATGCCAAACCAAATCATGAACTGGTGCATTCCTTATTCTTAGTTTTATATTTAATTCTTTGGCTGGTGTGAAGAGAGAAGTCAATAGGCGTTCTCGCGGCTTCTCACACTCTTTTTCCAAAGATGAAAATACGATGAAATCTGTACAGCAGATGAAATGGAATATTAAAGCCTTTAACACAACTTTATTCTAACTTAGAAGAAAACTCAAAAACAAACACATTGTCTACAAATAATTTGTGTGCTTTTTTTTTATTTTTTTTAATGAATTATTTAAATGCAATCATGGCACAGGGTATAAAGGAATGTGTATTTTATGTAATTGTCAGTAGCAGTAAATTGTCATTATTCAGCAGTACTATTATAATAACATTTCCAGACCAATGAATAATTAATCCAAGAAAAAGAAAAAAAAAACAGAACACAATAGCTTATTTTAAGAAGAGCTGGTAGCCAGATATCCCATTCATTATTCACTTCAAATATGAGTCTTTGTTTGTTGTAAGCTAAATAAGTGTGCCCATTATTTAGATTCTTTCTGTATTTCTCCTTGAGCCATAGCACATTCTGTTCGGTTGTCAAGAGGGACAGCTGGATCCTTCAAGTGGTATCAAGGGATGAGCCTGGAGGTAACTTTACTTAGTCCCCTGTATTTTACATTTATTAAATGTATTTCATATGTAAAGACCTTTTTTCTTCAATTCCTTAATTGTTATTCAAATTGAAGTCAATGGAATAACAGTTGTGGATTGGGTTGATACCAAAGGACATTTCATGGAAATGCACATGTAGGAAATATGCCCTGGTGAAGTTTTTGGTTAGCAAAGTACTCATGATCCAGTTGGTAGGGAAGTCACTGTGTGTTTTCTATAAACAGTAGCTAAAAACAAGAACAGCCATTATTATATTTTGTTACTGATGAAACAAAAATGTCAGATTAAAATGACACCAGGGCAAAGACTATTTGAAAAAAGCCAGGAAAACAGATTTACTGCTAACCCTAATGCAAAGGGCTAGAACCAGAGGAACTAGCAATTTCCATAATTATGGTTTCCTATTAACATTGTCAGTGTGAGAAAGGCTGAAGACACTGGGATTTTTTTACAATATCTGTAATATACCATGGAAGTAGAGTCCTGCGCGGGTCCATTTTTTGGGACCCGAACCCGACCCGTACCCGCAACCCGCAACCCGGACCCGCGACCCGCATTCTTACCCGCTTGGACCCGCGAACCGTACCCGCAACCCGGAACCCACGACCCAGACCCGCGACCCGCTGACCATCAAGAATCAGGAAGTGCTGTCATCATAAACAGGAAGTGACATCATCGGAAGTAGCCAGGATCAGAAAAAAAAGGAGTAAAACAGGAAGTGCTGTCATTGTAAACCAGATGTGACATCATCAGTAGTAGAAATGCTCAGAAAAAGGAGTAAAGATCCCTATAGTGAGGATCCGCGACCCGACCCTCAACCCGCCAACCTGCAGAACCACCGGCCCGCTTCTATACCCGCACCCAGAAATTCTACAAGCAACCCGCAGGGTACCGCGGGATTTTGCGGGTAACCCGCGTGTACCGGACCCGCTGCAGGACTCTACATGGAAGTTTCCGGCTGCAAAGTGAACCACCTGAAATCCTCTGTACTGGTGGTTCTCAACTGGTGGTGCACATTTTCAGCTATGAACTGCCTTCACTAGTCTCCAGGTGGCTCACATGAGGGAGGAGGCAGGAGCAGTTTTTGGGCCTTTCTTCGTTGGAAAGAGTAAAAAAATCCCCAGGTTCCTTTAGCCTTTCTCACGTGACCCAAGTATTCAAATGTTGATAAAAAAGGTCAAATCTGTATAGTATTTTTCTTTTTGGTATTATTATTTACTATATAGAGCAGATACATTTCTGCAGTGCTTTACAGAGATCGCACCTCCTTCACATAAGCCCCTGTCCCAGTGGAGCTTACAATCTAAGGTTTCTTTCACATGCACAGACACTATGGTCGCTATTAAGTCAAAATTCAGTTAAGCTGCGTGTATGTTGCTAGAGAAAACCTACACAGACACAAGGAGAACAAACAAACTCCTTATAGATAGAGCCCTGGCTGAAATTTATAAACACTGGACAAATTTGCACCTGGGCAGTAACTCATAGCAACCAAACAAATGCTTGCTTTGACTGTTCAACCTGCAGCTGCTTGTGAAAAGCCACTCATTAATTGGTTGCTATGGGTTACTGCCAAGGTGCAAATGTGCCCAGTGTTTATAAATGAGTCCGTGTGGGATTAGCCATATCACAGTTATAGAGACCTATAAGACCTATTAGAGATACTAGACATGTTACATTGACTTCCTACAAGTGGACCAACCAATTTTCTGGGTTTTAAAGAACTTCCAAAAGTCCAACTTGACTCACTTCACCCAAGCACAAGAGCATTACATGTTAAATACATGTTAAAAACAGATTCTACTTTTCCATAGTAGTGATAGAAATCTTAGCATCGGGGTCCTAAAATAATGTCTGTCACTCACATATTCACTCACCCCCATCCCCACATGCATTTGTTTTATTCTTGTCTTCTTCACAGACTAAGATCATATTAAAGGGGAACTATCAATGTCAAATGTCATGTAAGCTTCAGCGTACTAAAATAAGAAACTTTCTAAATACAATCAATTAAAAATTTGGTACTGTTTCTGAAAAAAAATCAAGTTATTCCTCTCTCAGCATCTGTTTCTCTTCATTCTGTCTTCATGCAGCAGTTGGGTGTCAGATATTCATTGTTACATCCAATATATCTTATAGGGGGCTCCTTTTGCCTAGAAGATGTATTAGAGCTCACTCTATTAAACTCACCAGACATTATGTCTCTCTACATGCAGCAGTTGGGTGTCAGATATTCATTGTTACATCCAATATATCTTATAGGGGGGCTCCTTTTGCCTAGAAGATGTATTAGAGCTCACTCTATTAAACTCACCAGACATCAATACATGTTCTAGGCAAAAGGAGCCCCCCTATAAGATATATTGGATGTAACTGTCAATCAATATCTGACACCCAACTGCTGCATGTAGAGAGAATGAAGAGAAACAGATGCTGAGAGAGGAATAGTGAACATAAACTTGAGTATTTTAGTAATGATGCAGAATTTTTAATTGATTGTATTTTGAAAGTTTCTCATTTCAGTATGCTGAAGCTTATATTATATTTTAATTTTCACGAAAGTTCCCCTTTAAGAGAGTTGCCAGTGAAGCAGATATGGCCAGTTCAATTCACTTTCATGACAGATAATCCTAAATTATCCCACTTAACAAGTGGAAAGTAATGTATGTGCTCGTCCAAGTCCACTGCTCAGCTCTTAACCATGATGCATTAGTGTATGGCTTTTCTGGGGCTTGAACACATACCTTAAAAGAACACTAACATAATTTTTTTTTTTTAAATGAAAATAAATTTAAAAAGATGGTAAGTTGTTAATAAGAAATTACTTATTCTTTGCATGTGCCCCTCTTCTGAGATGGCGATATGGCAACGATCCAATGTGTTTGGCGATCAATTTCTCCTCCCTGCCTATCTGCTATAGAAGGTTGGATCGTCGCCATATTGCCATCTCAGAAGGGGAGCATGTGCAGAGAATGGGTAAGTCATTTTAAAGCTTTATCTCTGTTTTTGTTTATTTTCTTTAAAAAAAACAAATAAAAAATATGGTGTTAGTGTTCCTTTAACCACTGGGCCAGGAGAACAGCCAGTATGTGCTTATCTGCCTTCCACTTATTTCCCTGGCTGTGTTGTTTCACCCCAGTAGTCTTATTGGTTGGGTGGGCTCAGCCAATCAGCGCCAACTCTACCCTGAATAAGCCCAGCCCGTTACACAGCTGGTGTCTGAACATTGGCCTATGCATCGGAGCACTGTGGCAAGTCCCTAGCTCTTGGTTTCCATTCTCTGGTTTCTTTCTCCACTATTGCCTTGTTCCTGACCTGTTCCTTGCACCTAGTCCTGTTCTCGCTCCTGCTCCAGTGTTGCTACTGTTCCTGCTCTTGCCCTTCCTTTGTTCTCACCCCAACACTGCTCAGTCTGTTCCTGTTCCTTCTAAGCCTATTCCTGATTCATTGTCCACTCAGTCCTGCTTCACTCTGTACAGTCAGCGGATCTCCAACTGTTCTGCCCCGGTCCTGTTCTCCACGGCCACTCCATCCTGTCCTTGATTCTTGTCCCACTCCATCACAATCCTGTTCCTGATCTTCAGTCTCTCTCTACTCGGTACCTGTTGGCCATTAGCAGCTCTTTGCCTGAAGGACTCACTCCTTTCCCTCTAGAATCCCGTACTATATCTATTAAATTATTGTCTCTCATCCCCCCACACAAGCCCAGTGCTCTTTACAGAAGAACATTCAGCTGGTTTACTAGTATATGAATGTGGAAGCTAGCAGTTACCATGGTTCTAATTCATTCATTCATTAATTTTTTCACTTTAGAAATAATAATTAATGGATACAACATCTAATTAGGGGCAAGCTAGTGAAGGTCTTCTAATTCACTATGCAACTGCTTATAGAAAGGTCAGATACAATAAAGAATGTCCCATGCACATCGTTTAAAAGGTGAAATGGAAGTGAAATGACATTCCACGAGATGGGAATTTCATTCACACAATTGCCCGTATTTATCCATTTTTTGGGAAAAAGATCATTGGCAGCATATACACTTTGTGTTGCACGGTGCTAAAATGGTCGACTTTGTTTAGTCAACCTTCATGAACTTCCCTCGCTTCAGTGAATGACTGCAACATTACTGTGAGAAAGAAATCTGCTTCTCCATGGGAAATCTATTCCATGTGTGCTATAATTTATATCATGAAAGATCTTTCATAGCGTACAATATTGTTATTCACATGGCAGAAACGTTATCACATTTTATACGTTCTTCAAGGCAGCAGGAACATTTTCTTGTAGAAAAAAAATGACATTGCTAAATTTAAGTAATAAACGTATATTAAAAAATCCCATTTGTATTGCGTTTCCTCAATAAATCAGGATCCAATTTCAGTTCAACTGCTCCTATATATATATATAGCAAATATATAAGAATGAACACTGTCAGTCTAATTGAAAAATCTCCCCTTAGCAAGTGCCGCAAACGTAACCCTCTGCTGAAACCCGAGGCTCCACTTTAGATCGGCTCAACCACACCTGTCAAAATGAAATCCCCTCCTCATTCCCAAAGTGGTTTTTAAAGAGATTGCGCACCATAAAAGTGGGTCATTTGTGCCTGTGTTACGTTCTAATGTTCATTTCCAAGGTGCTAATCCCGGTGCATTTGAAAGATGGGAGTTTCCAAATTGAGTAAGTTGGACAAGAACCAACATTAGGGCTTTGCATTTTGTAAAACAAGAACACATGTAACCTTCCTGTACCTTGTGCAAACACTATGGGGTATACATATTTAGGATCTGCTATTGAAACGGTCACCATACCTTTATCATTTTAAATATCCCATTTTTGGGGGTGCTGTCATCACTGGAGCTGTGCCATTTGCATGCTCAACTTTTAATGAACCAACTGGGACCCAGATCGGCATTGGAAAATCATGTACAAGTTTTGACTTGAGTCGATGTGGATATAAATTGTACCATTTCCACATGTCCAATGTCACTACTGAGTGATTCCTTGGGTGAAGGTGCAACACTCAAAGTCAGCCACGGAATTAACACTTCTTTAGGGTAATATCAAATGGGATATTTTGGCACCCAAAACGTCCAAATATAACTTTTCATTGTGATCCATGAGAATTAGGAGAAAATGTTCAGATTCAAATATTTAACTGTTGACAACACGTCGATGACAAAATCCCGTATCCCCGTATGACTTTGTGCTCCTTGCACCTGACCCCTAATACACCAAAGAGGGTGTTATTGCTTTAAGGATAAAGTATAGAGGAGTGAGTGTTGATGTAGGTACCTTTATGAATGTTATTTTTGTCCATTTCTCTGTAAACTGTGTTCATAAATGAGCCCTTCTGTGTGACAGGTAAATGGGGACACTGGGAGGCCCATATACTAACGGCTGAATTTTACTGTTATTAGAGCTTTTTGAAACCATTATTAAACTCTGTTTCTCTAAAACTACAAATGCCCTGAAAGTTATTAAAACATCTGATTACAAAAAGTACAGGAAAAAAATACAAATATCTCTAAGAAGTCAAGTTTTTCCGATTATTACTAGTGAAGAAAAATCCAAAAACCTCTAAAAGTCTGAATGGCTTAAAAAAAAGTCCAACAGTAGTCAGATCAGCACCTATTGGCTGAGTACAGCTGTGCCTGAATGATGTTTAAATAGGGGAAAGAAGGAAACCAAAACCAATTTTTTTCCTGCTTCTACATATGTTCTATATACGAACACACTTTGCATGTTTCCAAAAAGTGCAGTGAAGCCCTTCTTTATGAGGAAGCCATAAAATGGAAGGAACTTGCATTGTCGGGTGGAAACATATTCACACTTTAAGTATCCAGGTGGAGGGCTTAGGTAAACACTTGCTGAGGAAGAACTTGCACCACTTGAGTGCATTTGTGCTCCTATATTACTTGAATAATATCCCCAGCTGAGATATGGAACCGGCCCATGCGGTGTTGGGGAGGTCATGACATGCGAGTCCTTCCCGTGGCGCTAACATTCTCCATAAACTCAGCTTCTGATGGAACTTCAAAGCTCCTGCACTCCATGGTCTCTACTCTGCTTGCCCTGACATGCTTTTATTACTCCATAAAGTACAGACAACCTTTGAAACAAATCATTGTAACAGTCTAAACCCAAAACCTGGGGTCCAGAAGAAAATGCAGGCAGAAACTGTAACTGTAATCCCAATCTCCTGCAAAACCAAGATGTACCGGAGGTCACTATGTACAGTAGGCGTCAAGAGGTTTCCTTGGTTTGTTTTACTCCATTGGTGAAAAATACATCACAATTTTATGGCCTCTATAAGAGGATTGATCCCTCTACAGTTAAAGACATACTGAAATAATTACTCAATTACTTTTTCATTTCATTTCATTTTACACAAGTTTTAATAGTACAGATATTTTGTGTTACATTAAAGCATTGCTTTGGGTTCAAGCTTCCTTTTGATCCAGCACATTTTCATACTTCTAGAAATACAGAAGAGGTCAAGGATGACCAGGGCCGCCATCAGAAATCACTGGACCCCGTACAGCAAATTTTTCTGGCCCCCCTAGTCCCCACTCATCCCAGATCCTTCTCCTAAGCCCCACCCCAGATCCTGCCCACCCCACACCACAGTAAAAAGTCCACACCAGCGCTAAAAAACTGTAAACCCCCTTACTCACAAGTTATAAAAATCCATTGGAGGTCAGGGCCCCCTTATAAGTTAAAAAGAATTTGGCACCCAGGGTCCCACATAAAAGTTTAAAAAAAAAAAACATTGGTGGTCAGGTCCTCCCTACAAGTTAAAAAAAAATCATGGGTGGTCATTATTATACTTTTATGGGGGGCCCTGGTGCAATTTTTTATTTTCATTTATAGGGGGTATAAATGAAAATAAAAAATTGCACCAGGGGCCCCCCATAAAAGTTTTTACAAAACCATTGGTGGTCAAGGCCCCCTACAAGTTTAAAAAAAAACATTAGTGGCAGGGGCCTATAGAGTATTAAAATAATACATTAGTGGCTTGGGGTCAAAAAATAAAAAAACACACATTGGTGTTCAGTGGAACTGAACTCGTGGCTTCAGGAAGTCAACTTCAGCTATTTTTGTGACTTCGGATCTTTTTGCCATGTCTGGACTTGAACTTTGTCTAGTACGTTGTGTATACTGTGGGTCTTTTCACTGCTTCAGGACTTCAACTTTGTCTATTTTCATGACTTTGAGGCTTTTTGCCACTTCTGGATTTCAACTTTGTCTATTTTCATGACTTTGAGGCTTTTTGCCGCTTCTGGATTTCAACTTTGTCTATTTTCATGACTTTGAGGCTTTTTGCTGCTTCTGGATTTCAACTTTCGCTATTTTCATGACTTAGAGGATTTTTGCCGCTTCTGGATTTCAACTTTGGCTATTTTCATGACTTTGGGTCTTTTCGCACCTTCAGGACTTAAAGGGCACCTATTGCACAAAAAAATTGGCCCCAACCAAAGGTGTGGGCTGATAGAGCCCACATTCCAGTTTGGGGTTCCAGTATCTTTTTTTTTTTTTTTTTAAAAAGCCAGCCTTAAGCGCTGACTTACTCGCACCAGGAGGGAGCTCCCGGTGTGAGCCGCAATGTCTGTGGAAGCGCATGCGCAGTATGAAAAAGCGGCCCCGGAAGCAGCCCCACACATGGTGACTCTCACCGGGAGCCAGTGCTTTTTTTTAAAAAAAAGATACTGGAACCCTAAACCGGAACCTTCAGTTTGGACCAATTTTTTGGGCCATAGGTGCCCTTTAAACTTTATCTATTTTCTTGTCTTCGGGACTTTGGCTGTTCGGCTTTTAGGTGGTTCGATGCGGCATGGCTTTAGCACTGTCAAGGGGGGCCTGGCTCTTTTGAAAATTGCAGCACAGCCGGGCCCCCCGCTACAAGAGTACCCCCATGCCCCCCTGATGGTGGCCCTGCATATGACTGCAAAAATAACCTTGAAAACCTATTTTTTTGTGGAAAACAAGACTCGAACCTTAATAAATCTGCCCCTTAGATTTTACGTTTGAACTCTGTTCAGGTTCTCTGCCGCAAAGCAAGAAAGTGCTGCTGTTGTCTCCAGGAAAGGAAACAAAGAAGTAAAGTAATAGGAAGTAAAAGAGCAAAAAGGAACCATCACCTTTTTTTTTCAAAGGAAAGTAAATAAATAAACCACTGTTATTATTTATGTTTTCTCATAAAAATGAATTCTAAGTGCCTGTTGATGCAGCCTTGAAATGACTGCTACGTTCAGGGTGGTGGGAGCTCCAGGTTTCCCCCGAATGAACAACAACAGGGATAGTGCAAGGAGCATGACTTTACCTTTAATTACCTTAGATTTGAGTGTTCCATGAGAACAAGTGAAAAGCACAAGAAGATCAGTGATGTGAGAGGAAAGCTACTGACTCTGATAAAATCATAAAAGGGGAAGGAAAGACATCTGCTTGGCATTTGCTCTAGAAAAGGAACATTTCAGCATTTCCCGCTGAGCCAGCAATTACACTTGAGATGCAAAACATCCCAGATCTATGGATAATGTACAACCAGGCTACAGGAGCAAATATAACAGTATGAAAACAAATGATTACATAAACAAACGAGACTTTCAATGATATTCCAACTAAATGTCAGCCTGTGTATAATGTCACCCTCTTTATAATGGCCGGAGTTGGGCTCCATTTCCAGAAAGCAGAACTTATTTGCTGAAAAGAATCTAATGAGAGAAGCTGCCTCCTGATTTACAGTTAGTGACCCAGTAAAGCTGTCCTTGCACGCAGCGTTAATAAATAATAAATCATCCTTTGTTTCCTACCAGTTTTGGACCCTATATGTACTGTGAATAAATATCCCAAATATATTTATATCATGGTGATTGTGGTTGATCAGACGGGTCACATCAGTTCTGTTGGACAACGATTGTCTTTGCCCATGGCAATTAACTGAACATCTTCTGATTTATTAGGATTTCCAGCTTCCAGAAGACTGTGGGAGGGTTTTGACAATTTACAGGGTTTAAATAAATCGGTTGATGGGATTTTTGATGATTTTAAACTGCTTTTAAAGTGCTGAAATAAATAAATATATCGTGCTTGGCGGTTTTTCTTGGATTGGATCTCAACTTCAGCTACGGGTTCAGGCTGATGCACCTGCGCCAGTCGGAAGGTTTGATGAGCAGTGATGGGTGAATTTATTCCCACGATTCACAGCCGGCGGATAAATTCACGAAATTTCACTGGAGTAAAAAAAAAAATGAGACGTCAAAAAACGCGACGCAACTTCGTCGAAGCGAAATGGGATAGATTCGCTGTTGGTGAGCGAATTCCTTACCCACTTGAACTTCATGCTTATATTTAAAGTGCCTGCAAACCGTAAGGGGCAGATTTACTAAATTCGTGTGAAGGATTCGAATATTCGCACAAAGAGTCACGAATAGTCTCAATTCGATCGTGCGAATATTCAAATATGCAAATTAAGTATTTTCAACCATCAAATATAGAATATTCGGGCACATCGAATAGATCGAATAAATATATATTATTCGCCAGTCGAAGAACCTGCCCTTTAAATTTTTATTCGACTGCCTACTTCGCCAGATTGAATCTGCTGAATTGCAATAGAAGAATATGGGAACCCCCCCATAGGCTTTTCTTCTAAGTCTTTTGCTGAATTTCATTCGTACGATCGAACGTTCAATTTGTACAATTTTGGCGAATATTTGAGCGTTTTTTCCTGCGACTATTCTATCGTATGATTCTGGCGAATAGTCGAATATGCGCTCAAAACTGACGAATCTTCCACTCGATTTTGGCGTATATTTATTCGCCAGTCGAATTGGAGGGCTAATAGTCCTCGACAATTCGACCCTTAGCAAATCTGCGTGTAGGACCCAGGTACATACACCCAGGGCAGCGAAGGATAAGGGCGAGCAATTTGTACTATTGGGGGAGAAGATAGCAGCGGGATTTGATAAATTACATCTACATTTATTGTTTAGCAGCGATCCAACATTTCAGATTTTGAATATTATTTGAACATTCATAGATTCATTTTTTGGACCTGTCACCTACACATAAAAAGCGGAAAAGTCCTTTGCAAATGAAACATGAAACACAAATTCCTGTTATATATCTGAGCTGTCAATCAAATATTATCTGCCCCCCCTCTGCCTGAACAGCCAATAACTTTCACTTTCCATTCAGTAATTCCTACATTTCATTGCACCACTGACACACCAAATGGCCACAAAATGACTCCCGTCTGCATGCTGTGATTGTATAATCCCAAGGCTGAAGGAAATAACATTAAAATAATAAATATAGTGTAAGTAAAGTTTATTTTACTCAACTAACATGATAGAAAAGAATTTAGAATTTTTTAGATCATTAGATCATCCTCAACCAGTAGCTCACGAGTAACAAATTGCTCACCAACCCATTGGATGTTGCTCTCAGTGGCCTCAAAGCAGGAGCTTGTTTTTGAATTTCTGGCTTGGAGGTAAGTTTTAGTTGGATAAAACTCAGGTGTACTACTAATCAGAGTCTATTGTAGGCTGACAGTCCAATAGGGGCTATCAAATAGGCAATCACAGGCCGTATTTGGCTCCCCAGGGACTTTTTTCAATCTCATGTTGCTCCCCAACTCTTTTTACATTTGAATGTGGCTCATGGGTAAAAAAAGGTTGGGGACCCCTGCATTAAAGCATACGATTGGTATCCGAATGTTTGTGTACGACAAATAAAATCTGAATGTTTATGGCCAGCTTTATGCATGAAGTGGTGTTTTAGAAATGATTTTGTAGGAAACGCGGTGATCAGAAGGTGTGAGGTTTCATACTGGTTCTGTCGAGCCTCCAAGGGTTATTTATAAATGCAGTAAAAGTACAAATGTAATTTGCGATAAAACTGCGTTGGTGTGTGATTCTCTTAGTCTCCAGTACTTATTTACACAACGTGCTGAGGAACCCTAGAATTACTCCCAACATCAATAGGTACAACTGTGTATAAATCAGCAGAAGAAGGTCACAAAGGCACTTACTGTCCTGTCCAGAATTACAACCCGGCCTGTGTGATAATAAGGTTGTGCGTTATCTCCTCTTTGCTCTCTGTTTTTATCAGGTACTAATGGTAAAAATAACCAAGGGCCTGTATGAGTCTATAGCTACAACTGGTGTATGACTGTGTAACTGAGATCCTTCAACATCAACTTCATGAGAGTGCTGGTCCTTCATCTTCCATATACTGTGTATAAATAAACATCAGTACCAGACTTTGTATGTGGGATCACAAAACAACAAAGCAAAATGAGGGAAAACTTAAAATCAGGGGATGTAAAATGGGGGTTCTACTGTATATAAATAAACATCAGTACCAGACTTTGTATAAAGTCATAAGACATGTACATACAAAAGTGAATTTTATTGGCAAGCTAACAATTCAGCTGGGCTTCCGTATAAAATGTTCCAACTAAAACATTTAAAACATTTTTACAAGATTTACCTTGGATATACGTGTAGGTGTCACATGCTGACTGAGACTAAAGGTGGCCATACACGGGCAGATAAAAGCTGTGACAGACCGTGTCGGCAGCTTATCTGCGCGTGTGGGGGGCCCTCCGACTGGCTTTCCCGATCGATATCTGGCCGAAAGTCGGCCAGATGTTGATCGGGCAGGATTACAAATACCATCGGATCGCGGCCGCATCTGTTCGTTGATGCGGTCCCGCGATCCGACCGCCCGTATTGATCTGAACGTTGGGCCCTAGGGCCCACGATCGGATCAGCCCGATATCGCCCACCTCAATTTGGGCATATCGGGGAGAGATCCGCTTGTTTGGCAACATCGCCAAACGAGCGGATCTCTTCGTGTATGGCCACCTTAAATACATTCAATTGAGCATGGAAGCCATGTTGGTCTTGCAATTAGGAATAGACAAGATAAAACTCTCATGCATAGCTCATGGCAAAGTCTCTGCTAGAAGACAATGTGGCTACAATAGATCCCAGCTGATAAACTGCACTTTCCATTCACCTGCTGAGATGAAATTTCCAGTCTTTCCCAGAAACACAAGCACAGGGATTCCATACAGGTGGGAAACAACACATGAACATTGTGTGAAAATAACAACAATCCAAGGTTCAAAAAGCTTTTCTTTTGCCATGGAGGTGCTTCCCATTTAGCTGCAAAACATATTCATACAGACGGATATTTTATTTGTTTAAAAAGTCAACTCAATGGATTCAGTGTGAGGGAAACACATGTATGAATGTGGAATTCCACATTGGCTGATACATTAAGATGAAAGGATGAAGAAACATGTGAGGAGAAGCAAACAGAGCAAGATCCCTGCAGGCCAGTCATTATATACTTTACAGACCAGAGTTGAAGCCAAAACATACATCATGTTCTGCTTCCAAGCAAACCATGACTTCTCAGAAACATTGTTAGATCTCAACAGTGGAAATTACAAAGCAGCATCCATACAGCTCTGCTACATAACTTTTAATATTTTAGTTGTTTCTGAAACAACATAGGAAGGTACATATGTACTGCAATAAATGTTTGAATCTGGTCTTGTAACCTATAGCAACTATGTGTTGAAAACAAACATCTGATTAACTATTATGGGTAACTACTACTAGTGAAGCCTTAAAGTCTAGGGAAGAGGAAATAATCTGTGGAAAGTCTCAGTAATGAAGAAGATCTAGGAAAGTCCTGGAGGATAAGGGCTTAAGGGGAGATGTGACAACTAGTAGAACAATCTCTGAAACTGTAATCACCAGTAGATCCTTCCAGAGCACACAGTAGATCCACTTGATTAGAAGTTTTTATTCTATGATCAGGGCCCAAGAGGCATTTTGTGAGCTTGTGTAGGAATGTAGGTGGGGAAAAAGTCAGTCCGCTCCCGTCTTTATTTCTAAGACTAAGAGGAGCTCATACTCTTAGCATAGTGACCTTAAAACACTAAACAAAACCGGCCAAAGCTCAGTGGGTTTAGAGTACAGCCAGTGCAGTGGCTGATTAGGTCCCAAATACAAATCAGTTTTAATCTTATTGGGGATTATTGAATTGAGCCAGAGAAGTGGATTCACAAGAAAAACCCAGTGAGTGAGGAGACTTCGTCTCATTTGTATCCAAGGCAGGAGAGATCCTAAAAGATAACCCAGTTTTGCTTAAAAAAATGTAATTATAGATTGTATGCTGTGCTGCAAAGAGCTGGCCCCTTGAATAGAGTGCTGCTTGTTTGTGGCACGAGAGGCAATTAGCTTTGTGCCCCCTAATTTGTGATGAGAAAGTAATGGGGCATTTTCATACTACCCAGGGTTGCCACCTTTCCAGTTTTCACTGGACAGCTGGTTTTCAGAAGGACTGCCTGGGTCAAAATGCCTCCCCCAATAGCACAACTTTGCTCCCATGACATCCCCTCCATCCTCAGTCTAGAAAGGAGGACAGGGAAAGGTAGTAACCCTAATATCATCTCCTCTACTCCTCCCAACACTCATTCTCAATCTGGTGCTGCCTTCCCTGGGGTATAAGTGCTTCTTCCACTAAAGGCTGAGCTCTACTACTTGCACCCCAGGGGTCTGCAAATGACTCATTTACTATTCCTCAAGGGTCACACTTGATTTTCTTTTTAGATAAAAAAATTCAGCAAGTTTTAAAAGGCATGTTATTTTTTGAAAAACCCGATCATGTATTAAAAAACACAAGCAAGATGAAGAACTCATTTGAGTGCATTGATTTGGCCAAACCCAACCCTTCAGGAGTAATAAACATGTCCCTTCACATGTAATGAAGAAATGTACAGGGTACAGTGCAATTTCTTCAAATTATTATTATTAAATTCTCCATGATTCAAACCAGTATGTACGTTTCCATCTAGTTACATTGCGCAGAACTTTGACACTGTGCGTCCAGACCTCAAACGACTTTGTAAATGTTGAATTAGTCTACAACCTTCGTCTACTTATTGAAAAGGGGGGGAAAAACAAGCAATTGTGTAAATATTTCTGAACATGCCTGGCTGTTGGGAATTCCAAGAGATTTCAGCCAGCTTCAGGCGGTATGCATTTAATCATTTCTCTGCAGATATCTACAAGACATGAATGTTCACAGGATGTTTATAGGCGAGATAAGGCCGGGATGAAATCCTATTCCACTTTGGGACCTAACAAAAGTAGAGATTTGGAATTAAGTATCACTTTCTCTTAACAAACAAGGAAATAGAGGTCAGGAGGCCAATGTGCAACAAGGCTGGTCTCTTATCTGAAACATAAACACCACCACAGGGCATTCTGGCCAAATTAACTCTCTCCCCTGGATGGGACAGGAGCATTCCGACGGGGCTTAGTGAGGTCACTTTTATTTCTGGGCTGAAGGTATTTGGGGGATGAGTCAGTAGTAAAAAATCATGAAAACTCTCATCCTAATGGGCAAAGGTTATCAATGTTGGCAGCAAGACATCAATCACTCGTACACTTGCGGCTCAATGGGAAGCTGCTGACATTTCACAAAACATTCGCCTGTGACTGTGTTAGTGACCGGGGCTATGGTGGGAGCCATCAATCTCCTAATTATTGGTTCATGGGAGCACATAAACAGGACACATTTATATAAAAGATTTTGTACTGCTACAAATAGAATTATACATGGCTTCTTCTACTTTGCATATGGAGTTGTATGGTCAGCGCTACGAAACAAGTTGGCGCTATAGAAATACACGTTAATAAAATATATGGGTATGGAAAGACACCACCAAAGATACCAAGTCAAGCTGTAAAACAGGACTGTGCTAACAAGACTCCACCTTATCCCTAGATTGGCTACTTGTTTAGAAATAAAATAGGTATTTGGCACCCAAATGCTGAGAAGGAAAAATAAACCTTTTAATTATTGCTCTATTGGTTTATAAAAGTATTTCATGTGGTTCCAGTTAGAATTGTGTATGGATAGTTTGGTTTTGTTTATAAAGTGTCAGCAAGCTGTACAAGGGCACCTACTTCACAACTACTTACACAAGTACAAGCAGTAGAATAAACATTCAAACTAGGGGACATGGGGGCATTTACTACAACATCTCTTGATTGGCTGTATTAGTGCTTCCTTCCCTACGTTTAATTTTCCCAAACAAGTGTAACCCAGAGCTATGATTTCCAAAAACTATTTCAAATTTTGAGCCTGCAGGACAGTTTTCCACCACAGGTGGTGATATTTTGGATTATGTTTATATATATATATATAGTTTCTTCTTTCCAGAGTTTAAACTTGGATTTGTGGATCCATTGACAATCTGTGTTCACAATGCTTTCTGAAAGTATTCCTGATCCCATGCGGTGATTTCCACTACACAATCGTATCTGTTTTTAATGTGGTGCCGCCCAAGGGCTGAAAGATCACGGCCATCCAATATTGGCTTTCAGACTTGCCGACAGAGTTTCTTCTGGATTCTCTGAATCTTTGAATATTAATTCCTTGCAATGCAACTTAATTAGTTGAATTATTTGCCCATACAATGGTGACCCATCCCCATCTTTACTTCTGAAAGACCAAGCATAGTGCGATCTGCTCTTTTTATACCCAATCATGAAACTGATCTGTTGCCAGGGCCACCATTAGAAATCATGGTGCCCATACAACAATATTTGTGGGGCCCCAACCACCCTCAGCCCGCAAGCCCCACCCTAGACCCCGCCCACCCCACACTACAGTTAAAAGACTACACAGACATCAGCACTAAAAACAGTAAACCCCTCACACACAAGTTATAAAAAGTCATTGATGGTCAGGGCCCCCTATAAGTAAAAAAAACTGTGGTGCCAGTGCCCCCATAAAAGTTTTTTTTTTTTTTTTTTTT
>CM044439.1:1431528-1457020 GCA_024363595.1 Xenopus borealis
CTCTCTCTCTCTCTCTCTCTCTCTCTCTCTCTCTCTCTCTATCTATATATCTATCTATCTCTCTCTCTCTCTATCTATCTATCTATCTATCTATCTATAATCTATATATCTATATCTATAAGTATCTATCTATCTATCATACTGACAGCACCAACAGATCAGAATCAGAATGAAATCTCTTCCTCATACTTAATCAGCTTGGAGGTATTGAATTTTCTTTTGTGCTTTCTAACAGAAGTTTAGCTTTTCATGTTCCTGCTTCACAGTGTCTACAGTAACATTTAGTTTTTAGTGTCTGCAGAACAGTAAAATAAAGATTTTACAAGTCTCTGGAAAGGAACAACGCCAGGAGTTATATTTATATGACATTTCTGTATGAATTCTGCCTGAATATTTTTTTATGGGAGAAATCCATGACAAATCTGTCTTTCGATGGTTTTAAGCAGCAGCTTGTGCTGAATATATAGTGGAGATTTAATGCCGTTGTTTGTAGGGAAAGTATAGGAACCTCAGTGACTAACAGCAAATTTACCCCTTGACTTGACCCAAGCAGCTGAATTGCTCATAGACAACTGCATCTTCCTTATAATAATATGATGAAAGCTGATTGGCTGCAATGATAATTGTGGACTAATGAAACAGCTTGGGTGTGTAATTTAACACACGTCACCATAGAGTAATAGTATTTCTTATTAGTGTGAACAGTTGAGGATAACGTGTGAAGATATTACACATTTCTTAGTGAAATCAGGGAAATATCTGCTCCACCCTGTGGGAATGAGTGTCCCCCCCGGGCCAGCAGTCCTGCCCCATCCAAGAACATTTAAATGTTCCAACACCTGTGCGCTACAAATCCTTCCTCTGTGACTTCCGTGACCCAAAATAAACCTGACAATCCTTCCCATGTGTTGGCCGGATATAAAAAAGGCAGCGATGTCCAACATATAAAATTTACATTCAGATCCCACCCTGTAAGGTGGAACACAGTAAAAAGATATTTTATAGACACAGCGATGTAATTGTACGGCCCATCCTATGACTTATGTGGTCTGAGGTTTGGACTTATATCATTAGAGTTTCCTTTATTTTCCAAACTGCATTTCAAGGAGAAAAACAGACAGTGTGTCCTACCCAGGCTCGTTCTTTGTAAATGGATTTATCAGGAAAATAAATGTTCTAACCACTTAAAATGTGGGATATGGCAACGTTTATTTCATCAACCTCTTAATACATGAAAACAAAAAGCCCACAAGAATTAATTAGAGGGGGGCTGCACCATTCTCCATGCAAAGCAGAGCCACAGGCAAAGTGGTGCCCAATAACTTTTAGTAGTAATTGACCCTATTAACCCCTTAATGTGCTCTCCACCGTCACAGAACAGAAGGGAGCTGTATTTACACACTTAAAGGAGAATAAATTGGAGATCCTCATATTCTTCACAGTCACCAGTATAGCGTCTCCAATAATGTTTGTTACACAAATCTCATGGTTATTATCAATAAAACAGAACAAGGCTTCTCAGGCCAATAGGTTTCAGCCTCTTTCTTACCTTCCTTTCTCTTTTCACTATGTCTAATTCACAGACACAAGCAGAGCCGCCATTAGTGGGGGACAGAGGGGGACAAGTGTCCCGAGCCCGGGCCTGAAGGGGGGCCTGGCAGTGCTGCACTTTTCGAAAAAACCGGGCCCCCCTTAACCGCTCCAAAGCTTTGCCTCACTTACAAAGTCCCAATGCAGAATATGGAAGTGCGGAACATACCAAGTGCTGAACTTGTAAGGAGGGCCCTGGCTCCAATGTTTTTTTTTTTAAATAATTTTTGGGGCTCCAATTTTTTTAATTTTTAAGGGGGGTCTTGGCACCAATGTTTTTTAAAAAAAATATTTTTGGGGCCCCAATTTTATTTAATTTGCCCTGGTGCCATTTTTTTATTTCTTAACTTATAAGGGGGCCCTGACCATCAATATGTGTGTGGGGGGGTTATCTTTTTAGTGCTGATGTGTGTGATCTTTTAACTGTGATGTGGAGTGGGCAGGATCAGGGGTGGGGCTTGGATGCCAGGGTGGGTGAGGCCCCAAAAAAATGTTGTTGTACGGGGGCCTGGGATTTCTAATGTGGGCCCTGGATACAAGGGTAAGCCACAATGGAGATCATAGGGCCTATCTATACCTAGGATCCAGAGATACTTCCAGGGTATGGGCCCATTCATTAGCAGCTCCCCTACCACTGTCTCTCACCACCTACAGTGAGCTCCTTGGGTCTGACCCCATTCAGGTACCGCACAGCAGTGGCAAGCCTCGAACTTGTGGCAACATTCACACATCAACCAAAAAGGAAATGGCGCACTGCCCCCCCGTATATAATCTCTCTAGGGAAATCCTCTGTAAGTAGTGATGGGCGAATGTACCCAGTTTCGCTTCGCCGAAAAATTTGCGAATTTCCAGTAAAATTCGCGAATTTGCGAAAATATTTACGAAACGAATCGCAGCACATTTTTGACGCGTGTCGCGTCGTGTCGTTTCCGTCGCATCATTTTCAACCCGCGTCGCAACTCGCTTTTTTTAGCGAATTTTCGCCGGCGTTTTGCAAATTTATTCGCCAGCGGCGAATCGCGGGAATTCACAGCGAATTCGCCCCTGGTGAATAAATTCACCCATCACTATCTGTAAGTGCCACAGAGGAGAACCTGCTCTAGAACCTCCTCAAGGTTATCCCCAACCTACGTAGCAGCACCATAGTGGAACCAAAACAACATGTATTGCACAACAGATCTATAAATTTATATGCAATAAATGATAACCTGGGCTGCTGAAGCCTGGACTCGGTGACATTGGCACTATAGAAATACATGTTAATAATAATAATAATAATAATAATTACAGTAGATAGAAGGTGAGTGTCATAATGAGAGTAATCAAAGGATCAGTTATTCTTGGAAATGAAACAAAATCTGTATTTCATACATGAGTCTCCAGCTGAAGCTACTCTAGGATATTCCAAGTCCAATACAATAGAATCCAAAGCTCCACAGCCCAGGAAACAATAAACATCAAGAACCAAGTGCTGCTTTCATTATCTTCTGAAAAATAAGGAATGATTACACTTTTGCAGCTTTTGGAAATAATTAACTGCGACAATTTAACTTTTAAATTAGTTGGACATCAAAACATCTAAAGGAGTTTCCACAAAGGCAAGGTCTCCTTGTGACACTTGTGGGAAAATGAAGTTTTAATAAGTCTTCTGTCCTCTGGCCTTCTGCTTTCTTGATCTATTTCCTTGTGTAGTAATTATATTGTACGGATGTGTGACACAGTTATAATGCACTAAAGCTCGGCTGAAATATTCTATACAAACATCTGTGGTTCTTATGTCCAATTTCGTGCACACTCCAGCTTTGGAAACTGTGGTGAACAGACCTTCTATGGATTACTGAAGTGATGTGTCAGGGAACCTATAGAACCCATAGGGGTCATTGGGCTGCCACATATCACATGTTTATGTTGCCTTGTTTGCCTTCTGCCCCAGATCACTATGTTCATTCAGGCTCTTTCCACAACGAAGGTCCAAAGGGTTTTCTAAGGAAAACATCAACCAACTTAGGAACCGCTGCACTTTGCGTATGCCACATGCCATGGCACGTTCCCCAGATTAAATAAAGCCACTAATATCAAGAGACAGGCACTCCTGGCACACATTTAAAAAGGGTAAATTACAAGAATTATTTTTATAGTGTAGTTTTCATTTCTAAATGACATGAATAATTCATTCTTCCATGTAACATTTAATTCCTAACGCAAAAAGTGTATTTTTGTTGTAATATCGGTGTGTAGGTGCATATAACGCCATTTTGCCTTGTCATGTGCTTTCAGAAAGAGCCAGTACTGCACTATGGAACTGCTTTCAGATAAGCTACTGCTTCTCCTACTCAATGTAACTGAAGAAGTCACAGTGGGACTTGGATTTTTACTATAGGGGTTGCTATCTTGTGTCAGGGAGCTGTTATCTGTTTACCTTGGCATTGTTCTGCTGATGGGCTGCTGGGGGTGACGGGAGGGGGATAATATCACTCCAAATTTCAGTACAGCAGTAAAGAGTGACTAAAATGTATCAGAGCACAAGTCACGTGACTGAAGGCACCTGAGAAACTAACAACACATCTAGCCCCATGTCAGATTTCAAAATTAAATATAAAAAAATCTGTTTGCTCTATTGAATGTCAATGCTGGAGCAACACTTTTAATGGAAGCATTTAGAAAAACACATCTTTTCCTGTGACAGAATACCTTTTTCGGTTCGCCGAAAAATTCGTGAATTTCCAGTGAAATTCGCGAATTGGTGAAAAAATTCGCGAAACAAGTAGCTGGCGTTTTTATTCGCCAGCGGCGAATCACGGGAATTCGCTGGGAATTCACCCATCACTACCCTTTAACCTTGTGGATCAAGAGAATATTAGTTGCCCACAAACCTTAGGATTTTCATTTAGGGGAACTAAAGTAACTAATGTGTGTAGAGAGAATACTCTTGTTAAGATGCATCAGCCCCCTTGTCACTGCAATTATGGTGGAATTATGGGAAAAAAAACTCAAAATTTCACTTGCAGATGTACATGTGCCCTATGATCTCTTTTTGGCCACATAGACCACGCAGCTCCCCGCACACACCAACAAAAACAAAGTCTACTACTATATTGGGGTGGGTGAGGGTTGGAGACGTCACAATAACAGATGGAAGAATGTGAGTGGGAATATGACTTCTAAAAAAAAACAGTCTGTATCTTTTCTTCTTCTAAAAACACTCTTACCATCACATCAAAACGACTGTTTTATTATTACAGAGAAAATAAAAATAATAAAAATCATTTAATTATTAGATGAAAAAGCCCTCAATGGGATATGGCCTGCACGTAATGGTGGACAACAGATCCCTTATCTGTCCTAATGTAGTGAGTTATCAGAAACTACTAAACCTCGTAACAATATAAGGGTCACTAACTGCAAGAATTGGCTCCACCCCTAAGAGTGCTGGAAGCTCCCGAAATTCAACAGGCAAATGTGCCCTCGATTTAGCAGAAGAGGCGGGACAACATGAGTTTGGCACAATTATACTCAAGTGTAAGGAGAATATTTGGACTCAAGTACTTTATATAAATATTATCAATAAGCCCAACCTTTTGACTGCAGTCATAACTGACCCATTATGTCTTTAATCCAGGGGCGTAACTACAGAGGAAGCAAACCTTGTGGCCGCAGGGGGGTCTGGAGTTATAGGGGGCCCCATTAAGCCTTAATTAAAAGGATCCTGTCATGAGAAAAAACAAATTCAAAATGTATCAGTTAATAGGGTTGTTCCAGAAGAATTCTGCACTGAAATCCATTTCTCAAAAGAGCAAACAGATTGTTTTATATTTCATTTTGAAATCTGACATGGGGCTAGACATATTGTCAATTTCCCAGCTGCGCCTGATCATGTGACTTGTACTCTAACCCTAACCCTAATAAACTTCAGTCACTCTTTACTGCTGTACTGCAAGTTGGAGTGATATCACCCCCCTCCCTTTCCCCTACCCAGCAGCCTAACAACAGAACAATGGGAAGGTAACCAGATAACAGCTCCCTAACACAAGATAACAGCTGCCTGGTAGATCTAAGAACAACACTCAATAGTAAAATCCAGGTCCCACTGAGACACATTCAGTTACATTGAGAAGGAAAAACAACAGCCTGCCAGAAAGCAGTTCCCTCCTAAAGTGCTGGCACAAGTCACATGACCAGGGGCAGCTGGGAAATTGTCAAAATGTCTAGCCCCATGTCACATTTCAAAATGAAATATTAAAAAATCTGTTTGCTCTTTTGAGAAATGGATTTCAGTGCAAAATTCTACTGGAGCAGCACTATTAACTGATGTGTTTTTTAAAAAAAAAAAAAACATGTTTTTTCATGACAGTTTCCCTTTAATGAGCAATATCAACATATACTGGTAAAACAGGCCAACCTCTGGATGTTGGGGGAACTAAAATTTGTTTGCTGTGGGGACCAGTAACATCTAGTTACACCTCTGCTTCAACCAATCACTAACACAGAAATACTGAGCACTGAGTGGTTACTTGAAGCTCATGTAGAGCTGGATTAGTATTAACTGCAATAAGCACTGGTTCAATATAATGTAGGGGTGCTCCTGTTTCCTCCTTTTAACTATTCATCTAATAATTATATTGAGAAGATTGCATGTCTGTATCATGGAAACAAAGAAAATAAGGAAGCCGTGACCTTCTCCAAAAGTTCATTTAAAAGATGAAAAACGGGTAGTGATGGGCGAATCTCCAAAGATTCGCTTCACCGAAAAATTTGCGAATTTCCAGAGAAATTCGCGAAACGAGTCGCAGCACACTTTTGACGCGTGTCCCATCAACTTTGGCGCGTCGCGGGAGTTTCCGCCGGGCGTCGCGTCGTTTCCGCTGTGCGTCGCGTCGTTTTCGTCGAGCCGTGTCGTTTTCGCCGCACATTGCGTTGTTTTCGTCACATCGCGTCAAAAACTACGCACGGCTCGTTTTTTCCGGCGAATTTTCGCCAAGCAAAATTTCGCTGGCGATTCGCGAATTTATTCACCCATCACTAAAAAAGCCCAATGGATGCACAAGTATTTCTGTTTAAAGCACAAAGCCCGGCCACTTCAAACACAAACTTTATAGATGCTATTCTAACAAGTTTGCTCTGAAATTCAATTATCTTATGGCTGCAAGAAGCAACGCTCATAAAACTTCTAAAACAAATAAATTCCACCTGTTCTGGTAAAGCAAATAAAAACAAATTAACGAGGAGAGAAAAAAAAATGAAAAAAAAAACTAAATATTGGTTTCGCAGGAAATGAATAATTTGGCCACTGAGAGGAATTTAGTAAAGAAAATTCTGGCGGAATTAATGTTTATCAAAGTATTGCGTCTAGTGAAATGTTTACTGTCCCGTTGACCCGAGGAAGTTTAGGAGGAAGCGACTCCTTCGGACTTTTCAGCGTTAATAAAAACAAGCCTCGTGGCTCACATATCAGCTACTCAAATAAATCCAGGAGGCATAGGAAGCAATGTTTATAATGTTTAAGATTTTGAAACAATTGGAAATATACAAATCTCGAAAACAGAAATGTGATCCGCGAGCATGAGCGAGGGAGGAAAGGAGAGAGGTAAACTAGGGGTGAAGTGTTAGAGATCCAACACATACAGCTTGTTTTTTAGGCTCACATTCCTGTAAAAAAAAACAAGGATACAGGATTTCCCTTTTATAATACAGACACATCTAACTTTGAACAAGTTTCAGTTTGGGAGCTCGGTACTTCATCTGTAATTTGGTTCTGAACAGCAGCCGGTCAAGCAGGTTCTGTGTTCAAGGGATAATGTAATGCAGGTGCAACACTTGCTACTGGACTCATGGACTATACCAACAAGCGGGTAGCATGTACTAGTCACATATTTGATTTCCTAGACATGGGCAAACCTCTTACCCCCTCCAACTTCAAGGGTCAGCTCTATTTATTTATTAGGTTTTTGGTATAGCATTGAAACTGCACTTTGGATGGATTGTTCCTCATCAGTGAAGCTTACAATCTCAGAACATGTTAGGATCAATTCCATCAGACATAAATTGCCTGTATGTTTTTCACGTGTTAAGGAATTAAACCCACAAGTGCAGTGTTACCCCCCTGTGCTGGGGATGTGGTATAGTCATACTGGCTCATACATAAACATCCCCAGTGTCAGACAGGAGCCAACTAAAAAACAGTTGCCCACTTTCCAAGTGATGTCTTCCATTTTTCTTCCATAGTTACATAGTTAAATTGGGTTGAAAAAAAGAGAGAGTCCATCAAGTTCAACCCCTCCAAATGAAAACCCAGCAAACACACACACCCCTCCACTCTTTCACACAAACCATATATGCCCATAGCTATACTAACTGTAGAGTTTAGTATGACAATAGCCTTTGTATTATGTCTGTCCTGTAAATCATCCCCCTCTTATAGTCATTAACAGAATCAGCATCACAACATCACCCGGCAGTGCATTCCACAACCTCACTGTCCTCCTCACTGTGAAGAACCACCTACTCTGTTCCTTTAAATGAAAGTCCTTTTCTTCTAGTCTGAAGGGGTGGCCTCTGGTGATCCTCTTTATGGGTAATATTTGTCTTTAATCTCCTCTAATGTATTTAGTGTAATACAGAGAAAACAAGCCCAACCTGGACAGTCTCCCAGTCTCATAATTGAAGTGTCCCAGTCTCATCCCTCTAACCAGTTTAGTTGCACTTAGTCTCTGCACTCTCTCCAGCTCATTTATATCCCTCCTAAGGACTGGAGTCCAAAACTGCACTGCATACTCCAGATGAGGTCCTACTAGGGATCTTCCAACTTCTCTTTCTTTATTCCCTTAATCACTTCGCCTTACAGATGATATATATATAGAATGGGGAATGGCATAGACATACAAGACAAAGGGTTGGGTGGGAAGGAGGGCTCCTGATAGCTGAGTCCTCCTGGTATCCCGGTGGGACAGTCTGACGATGTTACAGTCTCATCAATGGTAAAATTAATTTTCCAAGATTTATTATACCCTTACCCTGGAAATAGATCGAATCTGAAAATACAACACCTAAAACCTGTTGAGGTCTTGTAGGAGTCAATGGCAGAGGTCCCTTGAACCATTTAAAGATGTTAATAGCCTTTATGATGTTTTTCAGTGGGTTTTTTCCAAAAAAACTCGAATGGTTTAAGTTTTTTCCCACAGAAAATCAATTCGAGTTTTTAGGTTTCCCAACTCGAACTCGAAGAACCAAGTTTTTTTCCATTTGAGTTTTTTCTTAAATAAGAAACCATTCAATTTGTGAGTTCATTTGAGGTATAAAAAAAACTCTTTGATAAATAACCCCCACAATTCCATTGCACAAAGCAGACAGCTATTCAGTTTCCAGCACTTGGAATCTGTGGGAACCTGGGGTTTTCTGGATAAGGGATCTTTCTGTAATTTGGATCATCATATTTTAAGTCTACTATTATTTAATCATTAATTCAACCCAATAGCATTGTTGTGCCACAAATAAGGATTGGTGCAGCTTAGTTACCTTCATTACTACAAAAATGTAATCATTTTCATAACTTGGACTGTACTGGGCTGGTCTTGCTGCAGGTAGTAGCTTTCTATATAATTAGTTTATGGGATAAGAGATCATTATATATATATATACATGGGATGTAATGAACACCTCAGGAAAGAAAAACACCCAACATCTAATAATACAGTAAAATACAGTTGTTTTCATTGTTACCTGTAAAATAACTAATTGCTGTAACCTACAACTAGATTGAGATGACCAATGTCTCATTAACTAGGAAGGTGGTTCAGAATGTAAGGAGCCTGGTGTGGTTTTACTGCCGGAGTAAAATACAATTGCAACATGGGCCAGTTGGGCCACCCAAGGAGAAAAGAGGTCAGTTGAGTTGAAAGTAAACACAGAGGTAACAGATGATGTTCAGCAGAACGGCTACTGTAAGATTTCAGTCTGATGAGTTCACTCATTCACAGCCTGATAATAAATGCTGAGAATGTACATTATGCAGGACCCGTTATACCTAGTGCCCAGAGACCTAGAAATAGAGATGATATCAATATATTGTGGTGCTAAACACTAGTTACATTACGTACACAATCACATTCATTTTTTACCAAGTTTTGTATTATGTGCCTTTTGTCTACTCAAGGAACAGCCTCGTTACTTCTGGATTTGACTGCTGGAAGTATATTATATACTATGGAAGATCTAGGTGTATGTTCTTCTCATGTCTACAAGTGCTTCCTACAAAAACATAGCCATAGTTTCAAGAATATCTAGGACAGTTAATATAGGTTGTATATTCACCCCAAATATAACCTGAACTGACTTTCAAGGTGGGCTTTCAGGCATATCTAGAAGGGCAAATGGACATTCTTCCTAATTCCCATCTTGACTGTCCTTCATTCCTGGCACTGCTCCAAGGCTTCTGATTTTCTTCATACAGTTGAAGACTGTATTAAACAGTAATACATACATATTAACTTTAAAATAGGTTGCAGAATAAATCTGTGAATAATAAAATAACAATAACAAATAATGAAGCAAAATTAATCAAAAATTAAATTCAAAGACATTGACAAGGTTAGATCACATTGGAATGAAACATCCATAGAACAATATAAAATAGAATTGATTTTTTTCCTTTCCTCTGGATTTAGTTTTTGAGAGAATATTTTCCATTTTGAGTCAAACTTTAAGCATTTATGTATATTATCAAACCTGTAATTCATTCGTATAAAGACCTTTCAATTCTAGAAATGCATCAGAATAGAACTAAGAATAGAACTAAGAATAGAACTAAGAATAGAACTAAGAATCCCATTTTTAAGTAATACTCTACAAGCCGATGCGAGTATCAATTTTAGATACTTTGAAATATGAGAAGAGCTCCAGTCGTTAGTTTTATATACCTTTGAAAGTAAAATTTTATTACTAGTCTCGCCTAAAAGAGCAGTGTGTGATGACAAAGACATATGTAGATTTATGTTTGTGTTTAAATGATTTTCAATATACTTTCAGAATCCCTTAATTATTGGACATTCCAAAAGTAAATGAGTCTAGAGAGGGAAAATTACATTTAGGACATTTACTAAGAAAAAGTAGAAATTAAAACCTTTATAGGAAAGATGAACCAATTTATAGTTTTGTTCTCTCCATATTTCAGATGCTATTGATTTATCAAAACTATTGATGGAATGAATGATATTTAGACCACTTTGTTGCAGTGGATTCCATTGGATGAGGTTTGGAATCCATATTGTTCCATAAGTTAGTTTGAATGAATCTAATTTTTAGATTGAATATATTTATTAAAAAAGGAAGCCAAGTAGTTATTATCCAATGCTTCTGTTTAATGCAGCCAACAAGTGTATCATTCAGACAGTGTGCAAGGAAGGATTATGGCACAGTTTTGGTTTTCTTTGTCTATAGGCTGAGAGAAGTCGATGGGTTCCCATTCATGTCTCTGCACCGGCTGGTATGAGTCGGCATTGTTGTTGTGCCAATATCCATGTATCTGAACACAGTCTGACTCCAGGACAGAGACACAGAGAAGGAAAAGCAGACACTTCTCTGCCTTAGACTAAAGTAGTGGCACCTGAATTTTCCACTGAGATGGTAACAATGCCATCCACCATACTACTATTGTCTAACTGCATTTATCTGCACTTCCATACTGTCTACCTCACTCAGGATGGTATATTTATTCCAAAGGACCGACTAGACTTATAAGATCATCCAGAATTCCATCTGTAACGTCCACCATCTCTCTGCAGAGGTAATGTACTAAGACCCTAGACACAAGTGCAAGAACACTAAAGGGTGCCCCACCCACCCCTCATGAGCCCCACCCACCCCTCATGAAAATAGCCCTACTGAATGCACTCAGCATTATAATCTTCAGCAGAAAGCAGGTCTCAGAGTTCTGTTTTGGAGTGCAATTTGCAAAGGTCATAAAACATAGTGGTTTACATGCATTTTTTGCACTTTGCAACCACCCCTGCCATTTATAAGTGATCCCTTACCCATGCATCTTCATCTAATATATCTCCACTAACTGATGCACCTTTATCAGTCAGTCCTTTTTATTCAAACTGTATTCTCTCCCAAGTATGCAAAGCTCATCACCAGCAATCTCAGCTCCTACTTCTTTTATCTGGGCTACCAAACAAGCCACAAATCATCTTAACTTACATACGGTTAATCTAAAAAATTGCAGCTATGAACTCCGAGTGAATGCCATGGGCTACACATTTCCTTTTTTTTTCAGTATTAAAGAAACCTCCTTTGAATTTATCTCTCAGAGCACACTGCAATCATCTATGAAGACTAGACTTCAAAGTGCACTTTAAGTAATTGGAATCATTATGTTCTTCCAGTAATTATGTTTATTCTGAATGGAATGACTAATTTATTAAAATACATCACAGCGCTCTAAAGTAGAACGTGATTGTCCAAAGGGCAAATGGATAACTGCATTTTGGAAACCATGAAAACAGAAGATCATCTAAGGCTTCCACCATACGAGCAAGGTCTAATAGGTACTCTTTAGTAAACAATAATATATATTTCTTTATGTTGATGCAAATGTTTATAGTGTTATTATTTATTAACATAAATATAAAGGTTTATTGCATAAATATACTCATTAGATATACCTTCTGTCCTTAAGAAGATGGAATAAAGCTCCATGAGAAGCCTAATGACCCTTGGAACCTCTGTGATCAGTCCTCAAGCCCAGATGAAAGGCAGGTAGATCAAATCTAATCCGTGTTTTGGCTTTTTCTTGAGTTGAGCTGAAAAAAAATGTAATTAAAATATAGTGGAATGCTGTTTAGTATTTCTTTTTTTTCATTTTTTGAGTTGACATCAGCTGTAAGGTGAGAAAAAGAAGACCCACTGAGTTCTTCAACTGCAATAAAAAAAAAAACCTTGAGTGGAGTCGAAATTAAGGATTTATTTTATTCTCCGTCTGTGCTTAATTAATATTTTAATGTGTGGCAAAGGAATAATTATTTATAGATGGAGTGTGTCAGAATATTATTAGATGGTGTTCACTGCTCCAGGGTCATAAAAAGAAACTATAGACTGGAAAATGTCACACTTATAGTAGGGAATCATTTAAGGGATTTTAAAACGATATGATTGAGGAAGCCATAATAGACAATATATTGATTTTCAGGAAAAGTTCTTTCCAACAATGGGCCAGATTCAATTCAGAGAGAAAATGTTTTACCACAAGAAAAATCATGGACGAGATGCAAATTGAGAGATGCAATTCAATTCAAAAAGTTTTTTTATGAATCATGAATCACATGATAAATCTCTTTCTCACTGAATTGAATCTGTCCTAATTTGAGAGGAATTTCATACTTGCTATTGTTTTCTGTATTCATTTTTGGGAAAATTTTTAATTTCAGGTAGTCTATTAAGTAAATAAAAAGCAATAAGAAAAACATGATCCTAAATTAAAAAAAAAACCCTGCCCCCATCCCCACAAAGATCGCCCTATCCCCAGTGTTACCCCTGGCAAATGCCCCCAAATCCATACTTACACCTCCATGCAGATTCAGGTGTTGGACTTCACGGGCACCATCTTCAGCTGCTTTTGGAATGAGACCAGCGCTTTGGGAATTCTCATCCGAAGATTCTGGTCTCATTCCGAAGATTCTGAAGGCACCCATTAAGTCCAATGCCTCAATCTACATGGAGGGGTAAATATGGACTTAGGGGCATTTGCCAGGGGTATCACTTAGGTTGGGGGGGGATGAGGGAGGGGGGTCTTGGTGGGGATGGGGGAAGGGTTTTTTTTAAATGTAGGGTTGAATTCTCCTTTAACCAGACTTTATGTAGGGAGCTAACTGGGGGAGAGAGAGTAATGCTTGAGATGTGGTGCATACAGGGTCGGACTGGGTTGGAGGGACACTGGGAAAACACTTGGTGGGCCTGTGGTTCTCATGGGCCCCACCAGCCCACATCCACCCCCTGCTTCTCTGCCCTGTGCCTCTTCCTCTGCCTGTCATGGCAAAAACAGCAAGCTTGCACGCTTTCACCCACACAGACACATGCGGCGTGAGGTGGCCTGGGGCAGATCCCTGGTGGGCCCCCAGCCCCCCAGTCTGATCCCTGGTGCATACACTTTTCTCCAGGATCCAGCTGACTGAGCTAAAAACCAGTTAATTGAGCCCAAAGTGAATGAAGTCTCTGTGGTGCGACCCTTCCACCCAGGTAACTAAATGTCCCAACTGACACCTATATACACATATTCACCTATATACACACACACATCTATATACACATATACATCTATATACACATATACACCTATATACACATATACATCTATATACACATATACACCTTTATACACATATACACACTTATAAACATATATACACCTATATACACATCTACACATATACATACCTATAAACATATATACACACCTATAAACATATATACACACCTATAAACATATATACACCTATATACACATATACGCCTATATACACATATACACACCTATAAACATATATACACACCTATAAACACCTATATACACATATACACACCTATAAACATATATACACACCTATATACACACCTATAAACATATACACACCTATATACCCATATGCACCTATATACACATATACACACCTATAAACATATATACACACCTATAAACATATATACACCTATATACACATATACACCTATATGCACATATACACACCTATAAACATATATTCAAACCTATATACACATATACACACCAATAAACATATATACACCTATATACACATATGCACCTATATACACATATACACCTATATACACATATACACACATATAAACATATATACACACACCTATAAACATATATACACCTATATACACATATACACCTATATACACATATACACACCTATATACACATATACACCTATATACACATATACACCTATATACACATATACACACCTATATACACATATACACCTATATACACATATACACACCTATAAACATATATACACACCTATAAACATATATACACCTATATACACATATACACACCTATAAACATATATACACACCTATATACACATATACACACCTATAAACATATATACACCTATATACATATATGCACCTATATACACATATACACCTATATGCACATATACACACCTATAAACATATATACACACCTATAAACATATATACACCTATATGCACATATACACACCTATAAACATATATACACACCTATATACACATATACACACCTATATACACATATACACACCTATAAACATATATACACCTATATACACATATACACACCTATAAACATATATACAAACCTATATACACATATACATACCTATAAACATATATACAAACCTATTTACACATATACACACCTATAAACATATATACACCCCTATATACACACCTATATACACATATACACCTATAAACATATATACACCTATATACAGTACACATATACACACCTATAAACATATATACACCTATATACATACCTATATACACATATACACCTATATATCTATATACACATATACATCTATATACACATATACACCTATAAACATATATACACCTATATACATACCTATATACACATATACAGCTATATACACCAACATGAACAACTAGGACTGGTGTTACATCATATATTCTGCATATTCTTTTCATTATTCATTTCCTCTTTTTTATCTATTACAGAGAACTAATGGATAATTGTTTTAACCTTGACCCCCCCCCCACCCCATAATGAAGATACTTTGTTTAAACAGAGATAATTGTGTAAATACAAACTTCTCTCTCTCTGACCAGCTGCTGTTGTTTATGAGATAAGGAGCTCATTATACAAAGTGCGTTTCAGTTTCGTTTCTTTTGCTACTTCCTCCTCTGACAGTTGCTCCCAAAAATTGAATGAGGCTCAGGGTCAGACTGGGTCAGCAGAACCCCAGGAAAAACCCAGGTGGGCCCAACGACCCAGATCTGCTCCCTGACCTCCTCTTCTGGCCTGAATGAATAGGGGTGGAGGGGAGTTGCAGCGGGGAGATGGGGAGGAGGGTTGTGGCGGGGGCCCCTGATGCTACAACTCCGGTGGGTCCCGGACTCCAAGTTTGATGCTGAGGAAGGTTTTATATTCAGTCTTTGCCCTGTTTAGTACAAGAAACGTTATCATACAAATGGCAGTGGATGTGCTCACAGCAGTCAGGCAATATATTCTTCAGAGACATTCAATGCAGGCGGTTTGACCTGTTTCAATTTCAAAGCTGAGGGTTTCAGAATAAGCCATTAAACGATGCAGGGTGATCCCGACCCCTTTCCCACCCCACGCTCAACGGATGGGCCAAATCCAAGAACTATTCTCTGCCAACTCCTTCTTATTTCCATTACAGACCCAAATATAATACCTAGAAAAGAGGCAATATAATGTACAGTATTACTGACAGCTGAGATATATAAATGCCTTTATGACAGATATGGATGTTTTAATAAAAAAATAATAATTTGTTTTTCATGTTTAACTGGAAAATTACTTTTATTAAACATTTGTGGGTGACAAGCCCTTTTAAAGTTGGCCTAATATATCAGGTTCTCTGGGGGGTCAGTGATCACCCTGTGAAATAACATTTTTCTTTAATTTGCTTTATTTTTCAAGTAAGCTTTGGTTACAAACCCATATTTTTGTTCAACCAAATTTAGTTGGAAAAAGTGGAAAACACTGCAGATGTGATTCAGGCTTCTAAAGATTTATTTTAGTGTGAGAAATAAAAGTCTGTGTTCTGCAAAGCGCATGTACTGGGCACTATAGTTACTCATGAACCTGCCTATCCACATATGTGCAATAAATGGGTTCCGCCTACTTTTATGAAACCAATTAAATGTGGCCCATAATTTAACAGCATCAGTTATTGCATAACATGGCTAGATACACAAATAATATACAATAACTACTAATAACTTGCAAAATGTACACAGGGGCAGATTTACTATTGGTCGAATTTCAAATTGAAATAAATTCGAAATTCGACTATGGGAATAGTTAAGGAATTAAAATCCTTTGAATTCAAATTTGAATTTGAAGGATTTTACCGCAATTCCATTGGTCGAACGATCGAATTATAAAAATTTGATTGAACGATCAAATCGTTCGAAACGATCAATTCGAACTATTTTAACCATTCGATCGAATTTTTATAATTCGATTAAAATTTGCCAAAAACGCTTTGGTAGGTTCAAACTGGCAAACTAGGAAGTCGAATTAAATCGGAAGTAATTTGATAGTTGAATATTCGAATGGATTTTTATTTGAATTATTTGAATCATTCGAATCTTCGAATTTACAGAATTCACTGGTCGAAGTCACCTAATTTGTATATTAGAAATTTGAATTAGAATATTTTTGAAAATGTGATCAAATGTCGAATCATTCATGTGAATACATGTGAATTTAGTATATCTGCCCCTTATTGATGACGCATTACTGAACAGAAAACTCTATTTATCAAAATGCAAAGTTGTGAATTTTTGAGTTTTTCTTAATTTGATTTTAATTTTGATTAAAAATGTGAACAACACTGGAACACAGAGAAACTGCACTCTGCTCATCATTGTCTACCATTTGAATAACTCAAACAAGAATTGACACTTTCATTTCACCCAAGACAACTCCCATTGATTTCTACAAGAACTCACCAGCTTTTAGATGCCAAATACTTACATCACAATCTTTTGAGTTTATTGTGCTTGATAAATTTCTAACATTCCAGTTTCTCAAATTCTAATTCAAGCGAGTTTTAGCACGAAAAAATAGTAATGCGGCTTAAGTTCAAGCAACCTGATTTGACTTCCAGTAGAGCTCAGAAAAGTCGCTCTTATAATAAACAATAGTCCTGTGTTCCCCCAACCATGACCAATTTTTAGTTCTTTTTTATTTCTACCTTTGGCCTATAGAACAGCTACAATATTTAATACTGTCTGCAGAAAATGTAGTGAAAGTGGAGCCTTGATGGTGGGTTGTTTTGTGGAACCAGGAGGCCAAGTCCTACAATGAAACACAGCCATATTGAACATCATTAAATTCACAGTTCTGACAATATTTTATCAGTGCTGAAAGAAAGCCTTTGTATTCCAAAATTTAAAACACAATTCCAAGAACAATGAAAAATAAAACATAGTAATCGGCCATTATCCCAAATGAAAGCTCATTAGAATGACGTTGCATACTAGGCAATGGCATACAACAAATGCACTGTAATGAAAACATTGCTTTATGAGATATCTATTGAGTTCGACATCTTTATAGCAAAATCAGAAGCACACCGTGTTTTACTGTGCTGTGGTTATTGGTGCTTAGATGCATCAGTTGAAGTTTCTGGACAAAACAAAGGCAAAAACAAAAAAAACATCTCCATTTCATAGTTAATAGTTTTAAAGTAGAGTTTTAATATACCTGTGCAGAGTGATGATCCAGTACAAAAGACAATAGAGACTTATTTCTACAGATAAACCAAGACCTGGATGAATGAGAATCTTCACAAATAAGACGTTGGACCAAACATCTTTTAATAGAAAGAGTCTAAAACAAAACATGTTTTTAACTGATACAGTAACAAAGAGCAGTTCATGTCCTATTGATAGAAGGCATGGTGGCATCATGGAAGTTTGCAGTTTAAGGAAACCAGATACCAGTAACATTCCCAGGAAGAATCAACATTCCTTAGATGCACAAATAAGATCATCACTGCTTTAGTGGATATGCAAGAAAATGTTTCTGTGTTGGGTAGTGTGATCTTTTTCTGTTTATTCCAGACAACAAATCAACAACACATTTCAATTAGAAAACTACGAAGATTAAATGGTGAAGGTATTCCATTACTATAAGATTAAATGGTATTCCATTACTATAAGCAGGACATTGACACCCACAGCCCTTACTTAACAAAAGGCAAAGATATGGTAAACCACTCTCAGATATCAATTCATTTGATTAGAGAGGTCCCCCAGTCATATTTAGATACCAAAGTCATGAGACTAACCCAATTATTCTTCTGGAAGACCTGGATATAATAAAACCTACAACACATAAGTATAATGGTAGAATTCCAAGAGGGAATCTATAGAAGAGGCCAACCATAAAAACTAGAGTGGAATTTCTTCTATGTATTTTGAATACACTTAAATACTTACAATGTGTAATTTAGTCAATGTACTTGCGGCAGATACTGTAGGTTGAGGTTTGGGATTCCAACCAACCAACATCTGGAAAAGTATGGCAGTATGGCCTAACTGCAAAAGCAGAATGACACATCTGTAAGAAATGGCAGATCCCTATTTTATGCTTTTTCCACGAAGGCTTCCACTACTACTCGATTATTGGGTTATTATGGCAAAATGTTTGTTTTTATGAATGAAAATACTGGGGTCCATAATCATAGATGATTCCCGCAGACAATCCTCTGCTCTTTGTTGCTTAGGGGGCAAATTTACTATTATTCCCCCCAAAAAAATTTGTTTATATTTTTTTAAAATTTTGTTTATATTTGATTAGCATTTGATTTTCGAATGTTAATCGAATAGTTCTAGGCTACCTTTTATTCGATATTTGATCATTGGACGATCGAATACAAACCTATTCGATCAGTCGAATAAATCATTCGACTGAACGAATAAATCATTCGATCATTTGAATGATTCGTACGATTTCAACGATCGAACACTTCGATCGTAGGAATCCTATTCGTCTCAGAAGCCTATGGGAGGGCTCCCATAGGCTTCTATTGCAATTCGGTAGGTCTAATCTGCCGAAGTAGGCAATTGAAGAAACTTAAAAAATAAAATCCTTCGCTGATCAAATGATCGAATGATCAAATATTCGTCCATTCGACTCTATTCGGATGTATTCAATCTTTCGACCATTCCCTATTCGATGATCGAATATGCCAAAATTCACATATTCGACCAAACGAAGAAATCCTACATTCGAATCCTTCACATGAATTTAGTACATCGGCCCCTTAGTATTTTTTGAGAAATTTCCTAAGAAAATATGTTGTGACAATGTGTCTGTTACAGATTTTATTGAGCCAATCTGTTGCTGTTTACAGCACTGCAGCCTGTTGGGTAATGACAGGGAACCAGAACCATGATGGCATGGGACTGATGGTATTGCAGCTCTTGAAGGACCCTCCAGGCACTTTGCTGATCATTCAAGTTGCACTGCCCCAGTAATATAGCAGAGTAGCTAGAAAAAAAATGCCACCCTGGCATCAAGGGCAACAAATATGCCGTCCTTCAATAACTGTCTGTTAGATTTACAGGTTAATTTATAAGAGGTCATAAGCATTCAAGTAAAGTCACTCTAAATGGACTCTGGGCTTGACTTGCCATCCATTGCTTAATACATGGAATGGGCTGGATGATCCATACTTTACAAACCTGTTGTTCTGAATGCAACCATATAATTTAGCCTTCTAGGTTCAAAAGGGAGCTAAGTGTTCCTCATGCCAAGCAATGACCTTCAGTGTCATCAACAGACAATTCCAGCACAAATGGCAGTGGGAATCCAGATTAATAGAAGGCGATGTAGGTTTATAAACCCTCCAGTTCTCAGAAATACATTTTCAATAGAATTGTTTGGTGGCCATTAAAGACCTTCAGTACAATGCAGATTAAAAAGTAGCAACTATCCACAGCCCACCAAAAGCCTTGCTGCTCCTATCACTCAAATATCTTAATGTCCTTGATAAACCTTCATTTCACAGGTGTGTTGGCAAAACATGCAGAATTTACATGGAAGCAAGTCCATACTTGTATTTACAGAGTCTTTTGGAAAACCTGCTACAGTCTTCTTACTTCAGCATGCAGATAGTCCACTTTTGTTAATAACATGTCAAATGTTATTTTGTCTTCTCTGATACTTGTGTGAATTTAATAATCTGAATGTGAAGGAAATTTAAGAACATATGAAAATCAACAATTCTTTTAAACCTTTCTATTCATAGTGAGGGACAGAAAATCCCAGTCACTGAAATTTCTCTTTTTTCCAATTAGCAATGTTTGATTTTGGGGAATCTGGTTGAGTTACCTTATGGTAAGAGTGAGAAGGAAGATGTATCAGTGAATGACCCTTTGTGTGTTTCAGCTGTGGGTGCTGGTGGGTCTATGATTGTTTCTCAATTAAACCCACCCAGTCACCAATCAATGTAAGTGGGTGCTGAGTTATGCTACTGCACAGTGTATGGGGGTGCTGCTTAATCTACTGAAGAGAAGAAGAAACTCACTGGCGCAACAAGGGAAATGCTAGTGGAGAAACCCTTGCTCATTTAATGCGGATGCAACGTTTCGGAGCACCGGTGGGGGCATATTGCGTGTATGGCCAGGGTATGCAAGGGTAATTTCTTTTTTCCTTTGATGCTTAATCTACCCATGCCAGTATAGGCTGGGGTAACCATTTCAAGTATGAGCTGTTAGCCCTGTACTTGTATGGCATGTGTATGGGGGTCACTGCAGCAATACAGGGTGGCCGGGTGCAGCATACTACAAGACTAATCCAAATATGCACAACTTAATTTAGTTGCCCATGCACACACAGCCTTTTATCCATTATTGTGTTTCCACTGATGAATCTTACTGGGCCTCCTGTCATTAAATATTACTGGTACCAGCAAATTTAATGGAGATCCACCTTACAATGGTGGCACCAGTTTTCAAACCCATAATAGTTAAGGACAGGTGCCATGGGGGTTTCTTTGCAGGCTCTTCATGTGCCATGAACCTTTCTACAGAAAAATAACAGTAGCAAATTTTGCTCATAAAAAGAGTCCAGGTTTGGCCATACTTCTACTTTTTATATCTGTAGAGTAGCAAAAAGTTGAAGTAATAACACAGTTCAGCTTTTGACTATATTTGGGCGCAAAACGTGTTTTAGCAGCCAGTAGGAGTGTCAGCTCTTGTGGAAGCACACATACAGTGTGTTACTCAGCATACTGTTACCTTTCATGTGCTGCGTGTATAGGGATACTATTCATCAAACATGCGTCTCTTTGTTGAGTGTTTCTTTAACGTTTGCTCTGCTTGTCTGCTGGGCCTGGCATTATCCGCTGATGCCTATCTGTGTTATGTTTAGCCATTTGATTGATGATGGTGACTGGTGCTTCATCTCATGCTGCTGATTTATGAATTCACACCTTAAAAAACTTCTGTGTAATCTGTGGGTTCCAGGCAATAGTTTATTTATGGAATTATTTTGTGCTTATTCTTTATTCTGTTTTTGCAAAAACCACATTCCATACTGACACTGAAAAATCCATAAAGACATAGTTGGACTGGGCCGGTAGGACTATACTGGTGGGTCCTGCCAACCCAAACCTTCTCATTGACTTTGGGGGGTGTATTAAGACTACTCTAAACCATGCTCTTCTGGTGACTTGCCCCAAACTGTCTGTTGGGTCTGTCAGGAATTTGGGTTAATAATATTGTGAGTAAAGTCTAATTTTGTTGCAATCCAAATAATCATCTTGACCCTGTGAAGTTATTTGAGGAATTAAAAGGCCTCACACCATGTCTACATAAACACTTAATAGCTAATTACACCATAATTATGGGCAGTATTTTTCTTCTGGCAAATTATAAGTGGTGTGTAATGTACTGAATGCCCAGAACTTTCTTTATCAGAACAATAAAAATCTTTGTATTTCCATACATTTTTATGGCGAATTAGGAAGGAACTTGGACAATTTTTTGTGCGGACAAGAACCCGGCTAAAGGATCTTGTACACGTGGTGGATGTTATGGTTATCTTTCTGCTTGGTGTTTGTATAGGGGTTCTGTATGTTGCCAACTTGTATTCAATTTGTTTATTAAAGGAGAAGGAAAGGCAGAATTGACTTGGGGGTGCCAAACATAAGGCACCCCAAGTGATTAAACTGATGTACCTCAAACCTGGGGCCGGTGCTCCTATCAGGCGAAATCTGCACCAGCTCTGGTTATAGAAGCGAACACCACGGAGATCAGTACTTCCTTATGTACGCTGATGTGCATTAGAAAGAGAAGCCGAACTTTAAAATCAGCTATTTTGTTCTAATGCGCATGCGTTAGTCTGGGGAAATGCGCATCTGGAAGTACTGATCTCCGTCGTGCTCGCTTCTATAACCCGGGGCCGGTGCAGATTTCGACCTGATTTAATCACTTGGGGGTGCCTTATGTTTTGCACCCCCAAGTAAATTCTGCCTTTCCTTGTCCTTTAATGACTTGAGGATGACACTATAAGCAATGCATTTTTCTTTTTGTTTTTTTGTTTGTCAATGACACAAACCAATGCAGGCCATTAAGTCCATCCTGGATTTTGGCCTTTGGGATTTAACTATATGCAGTCATATACTGTATCCCCTTAATGGGACTAAGTTAGGTAAGTACTTGCTGAGAAGGACCTGGGGTGAATTGTGTAGTGTAGCTTTGGTCTCCAGTGCTTAAAGAGGAAAAAAAGAAAGAACAAAGAAAAACAAGTTGATAAAGGTGTAAAAAGGTGTTGGTCATGAGGAAAAGTTGACCAAGTTGGGATTGGTTACACTGGATAGGACATGCTTCAGATGTCTGTACATATACCAACTGATCCAGAGACTAGTGACGTACACTGTAACTAAATTTTACTGGGACCCACAGCAAATTCAGTTCAGGGCCCCAAAACATTGGTAAATTGACCTTTTCTATCAAGAGATATCAAAATTGTCCTTTATTTAGGATGTTGCTGACCCCCTTACACTATATATATTATCCATAGACCCTACATGGACCTCAAAGAGCTTTGGTGCTTCTGTAGAACATGGGCAATGTCTCTGCAGAGTCAATCAAATACTGTAGATGGAACCTTTTATAGGAGAACTAAAGCTTAACTAAAGGAGTAAGAGAAAAATGGTGTACAGGTATGGAACCTGTTATCCAGAGTGCTCAGGATTAGGTGTATTCCAGATACGGGGTCTTTCTGTAATCTCCATACCTTACACCTACGTAAAAATGATTTATAGTAGATAAACCCAATAGGATTAATTATCTTAGTTGGGGACCAAGTACAAGGAATCTTTTGTACAGAGAAAAAGGGAGTCTTTTTATTTTTTAATGTGCCCCAAAGAAGCCCCATTTAATCAGCCCTGTTTATATGATAGACCAACCTCATTTTCTGCTTGATAAGTTAAGATGACCCTTAAGCTTAGCTCAAAGCCCCCTGATCATGTGCAGTGCCACTGACAATCCTAACGAGATCCAAGATGGGAAACTCCTGTGACAAGACCTGGATCATTACTACTATAGACATGCTGAACCCTTAGGCTGGTTCAATAAGAGCAGTAGACAAATGTAGGGCCCCATAATAATAATTATAAGCCATACCTGCAGTTGTGTTTCTCAAATCAGAGCGTTGGCCTTAAAGTTTGATTTTGGTAACTTGTATATGGAGGTAGTCTTTTCTTTTGTCTCTTCTTTAATTATTTTTTACACTATTTATTGTCTTTCTCCTGTCTGGAATGTAAAATGAGAATAACCAAATACAAAATAAATGTCATGTAAACTGGAAAAAAAATAATTCAAAAACTATTATACAAACAGTTAATATTAAGTGCACATAAACGAGGCAGCCTTAAAGCCATATATGAACGTATACTTCACATTAAGGGGCCTATTTATTAAACATCAATTTTTCTGGTCAAGGTTTTAATGGGAAAAAAACAGGAATTTTTAGAGATGTACTATACCCCAAAGATGCTCAATATCCGAATCCAAAAACATTCCATCTCAAACCATCAAGGTCATGTAGAAGTCAATGGCAGATGTTCATTGTACAATGTCATGATCTGCGCTGGTTTTCATACAATAATCTGAAAAGTTGGGGTGTCCAGAAAAATTTTGTACAAATTGAATATTTGCATGATTTTGTCAAGACTTTGCCCACTTGACTTTTTCAAGCTGATTTTGTGATAAATTAGTTCAACTTGTGTATGGGAGTTAGCTTGACTTTGTTTTAATGAAAAAATTAGATAAATTTGAGTTTTAGTAACGATCTCCCTAAGTTTCTCAGGTATGAATAAGAAATACAACCCTAGACTAGTTATTGCACCACTGGAGAGTTTTCTTGCACTGAGATTAGAAGCAAAGATACTTTTATTGAACTGTTTAAGTGAAAACAGGGCATTGAAGTCAATACATGTTGCTGTCAATGCAACTAGATGGGCGTATGTTTATAATGGGGCAGGGAATAGATACACGTTCACCATTACTTTTAGACAATTGTTTGCAATGTGCTGTCCATATGAAATCCTATAATAAGCAGGAATGTTAGAGAAGCCAATAAAGATTTAGTGGTTTTCAGTGTAATGAAGGGAGTTTGGTGCCCCGGTCTGTTTTTCATGACATAGTGAAAACTTCTGTATGTTTAACAATAGCCCAGGGACAATTTACTCTGTAATAAATTGTAAATAAGCCACGTTCAATAGCATTGACTTTTTCTTTCCCAGCCAGTTGGAAGGTTGAGTTTGCTGATGAGTCAGGTTCTCTGCGTGTCTTCACAGTATATAAATGCTGCAGCGTATAGAAGCATGTACAGTTATCTTAAATATGTACCCAAGGTACGCAAGTAGACTCTTAAATATGTATCCCAAGGTACGCAAGTAGACTCTTAAATATGTATCCCAAGGTACGCAAGTAGACTCTTAAATATGTATCCCATGGTAGGCAAGGAGACTCTTAAATATGTATCCCAAGGTACGCAAGGAGACTCTTAAATATGTATCCCAAGGTACAAAAGGAGACTCTTAAATATGAATCCCAAGGTACGCAAGGAGACTCTTAAATATGTATCCCA
>CM044439.1:1463142-1473492 GCA_024363595.1 Xenopus borealis
ACCCCAGCATTTCATGACACGGTGACCCCAGCATTTCATGACACGGTGACCCCAGCATTTAATGACACGGTGACCCCAGCATTTCATGACACGGTGACCCCAGCATTTCATGGTTCCTGGTCCCAGCTTTCCAAGACACATTGTCCCTAGAGAAATATGAAAGAGTGAGCGGGCCCATAAATGTATAACGTAGTGACCCATAGTGACCCAGTGCCTAGTAGTATGTTACACAGTGACCATATACAGTAGTAATTAAAGGCACAGTGACCTCAGTAATATATCACACAGTTGTTCCAGCATTTTAAGACAAAGAGGCCCAACCATTTCAGGACAGAGTAAACGCAACATTTTATAACTGTGACCACAAAGGCGTAAAAAAGAAATACATTAAACACTCAAAATGAATTATACAGTCATGATATGTGTTTGCTTCCCCTTTTTTTAGAATTTTCCACAGGTCTCTGTGCTCCATTTCAGAAAATGTTCTGGTCCAAACCTTGTTTGTTGTGGGTAACTACTAGGAGCAAGCTGTGCATGTTACTACATTTCTTGGTTTCTGTTGTGTCCTTTTGTTTTTTAATCTACACTGTATCTGTGATTGTAAGCTAATATCTTATATCATGTAGTACAGCAAAAAATATATTATCCCTGGGGGGGGAGATGTATTTGTGTCAGGCACAAAAGAGGGAAGGTTGTATGTTATTTAAGTCAAACTGCCAAACATTATTAATATCACTTGGAATAATGTCACAGGGAGGCAGGAATAAAAACCCATAAATATAAATCATTACAGTGCTGAAAGGCAAGGAGTACTGAAGAATATATATACTGTATATATAAATATATATATAGGATACAGTGTTTAGTTAACATTAGAATATCATGGAACTGCTGCAAGTAATCAGCTCATGGTTATGTCCGTCACATAACTCCTAGGTGGCTTTTAATAATAAAGGGGATAGAAGATCTCAACTCTGCATTACTCAGAGTATTAGTTTGAAATGTCTGGTTATTTAAAAGATTAGTTTGTGTCTTCTTCATGGTTCATGTGAGCTTAAACCATTCAAAAAATTCCATTCTGATTCAGTTTTGTGATTTCTATAAAGGTTCTCTGGTTGTGACTTCATAGAGGTCGAGTAGTTGTAGCTACTGTATTTGTTTCTCTCTGTAAGTCTCCATGAAATGCCAACCTGAAACCCTTTGATAAACGTGTAGGCTGAAATGTTTCCACCATTGTATGAGCAAAACAACTGTAATGTCATTGGTGGGTTTTTTCTCAAGTTATTGATTTTGGCCCTTGGCAGTTTAGGGCCCCACACCTAGAGGCACATGACACCAAACAAGTGGTGTATATCAATGTAAGCTGGAATGTATTCACTGTAAATATAATAAAGGCACTTACAGAAGGTGAACACTGAATAACAAGAGGGAGGATGAAGACAACACAAAACGGAGCAGGAAGGATATGGATGTATGAGGTCAATTAGACTTAATATGTTGGATATAAGTGATAGAGTGTGATAGGCTGATAACATTTTATTGAACATATAGGGGGGAATTCACAAAAGTGTCGGTAAAATAAATAACCCACAAGTGGAGGCTGACATATTAATAAAATGTCGTACAAACGGCAAATTCACAAAGGCAGATGTTACATCTCTGAATGTCTCGTAAGTCCGATAATTTTCTGAAATATCCTATATCTTTTCATCGTACAGACGACAATTTACACAACTTTTTAAAAGACATTTTACAAGACATTTTAAAGACATTTTAAAAGACAATTTGACCGACATTTTCATTTTGGAGAGCCTAATGTGTCGGAAAAATTGTCGGCAAAAAAAATGAGTTTACGAGTAATTCATAAAAATGTCGGGGGAAAGTGGAGAAGAAAAAAACACGCCCACTTTTCACTACACTTTTTCAAAAGTGTCGTATATGTCGGAAAATTAGCGGGGAAATGCTCTGTGAATTTGTTGTATGTTGCTAAGACATTTTAAAGACATTTTTTCCTTCCCGACACTTTTGTAAATTCCCCCAATAGAGTTGTTTTTAGTTACACTTTATGTGCATCAGCAGATGGCTTCACTATATTTACTTAGCCCTAAATAGATCAACCATTAGTGATGGGCGAATAAATTTGCGAAATGGCCATGAAAATTCGCCAGAGAAAATTCGCCCAGCATCAATTTCCGATTTTCACAAATTTTTTGTGAAAACTTTTCGAAATTCACAAATTTATAGTGAAATTGCTTGAAATTCACTAATTTATAGTGTAGTTCAAATCTCACAAATTTTTTGTGAAAACGGGTAAATTTCACGAACTTTTCACGAATTTTCAGATTTTAACATTTTCGCAAATTTTTCGCCATTTCGGTGAAGCGAAACACCCCAGATTCGCCCATCAACCATAGCTCTTTGTGTAAACCAATGAATTGTACAGAGATTAGGGAACCTTCAACTTCAATAGGAAATGTTAAAGCAGGAAGAGGATTGGCTGAAAGGAATGATCATTAAGTATATGATGGGTATAATATTGTGTTATCATATTATGTAATCACTCTACAGAGAAAATAACTTTATGGGAAAAGGTGATCATATAAATGTGCTGTGGATTAGGCCAAAGGAAAGAAGAGATTTGACAGGACAAAAGATGGTGGAAGGTATAATATTATGTTTTCATACAGTGAAACAATTCAATGACTTTATAGAAAGTGATATTATTCCCAAAGTTTGATTTGAACACTTCCTACATGCCTTGGTACATTTATCTTATAAGCCCAATCTTCAAGTTGGACCTTCAGGATAATATACAAGAGTCAACAGACATTCTTCCCAAATTTGACTCTAGTTAGCCTTCGACTAACACCCTAACCAAGACTCTCGGGGGGGGGGAGCCCCACAATTGGCACTATTTTCTTTAAGCATCAGCCTTACACAAAGGTGATCTACATACTAATGTTGAGGGTGCTAGATAAGCATGCCTTTAATTATAATCTCCTGTCTTGTTCCTTTTTAATAATATCAAGATCCCTTTCTTTCTTGTTGGAAACTACTTGTTTTTTCTATCACCCCATGACCACTCCAACTACAGACTTCCTACAACTCTCTTTAGTGGGGACATACAGTAATCTCTATGCATTATGTACATAATGTAAGGTATTTGTGGGGCTTTAATTCCCTTCATATTGTCTCTAGTGATCGGCGAATCTCCCGAAAAATCCGCGAAAAGAGTCGCGGCACACTTTTGACGCGCGTCACGTCAACTTCGGCGCGTTGCGTCATTTCCGAATCCGAATCCTGCTGAAAAGGCCGAATCCTGACCAAATCCCAAACCCAATCCTGGATTCGGTGCATCCCTAATTTAAAACATTAATATATAAGTAGGAAGAATTATACTGTGTGTCGACCACAGCTGAAAATTCTAAGCAGCCTGTTGTTTTTGAGTGGATTTTTTCATTTCCCTAACCTAATGGATAACTATATATGATATACCATTCTCCCTTAAATAATATTCTATCCTCAAAGACATCTTTAGAGAAAACTTACAATTACTGGATCAGGGGAGTAGACTTCCTAAATCAATCCAATGCTCTCCATGATCTGCCCTTTCCAAATTTATGATACCAATTGGCACAGAGAATGTTATGAGCATTGGAAAGAGGCATTTACATTCGAAAAACTGTCTTCATTTAATAACAGCCAGAAATACATATTAGGCCGAAGTTAATCATTTTAGCTGCCCCTTGTGTCCTTTCATAATTTATTGCATCTCACATCAGCTCACAGACTGAGTAAATCACTTTCTAATGCGGAAGTTACTTGTGAAATAGGCTTTTATCCAACTTTGCAAATGCTTTGAGATCTATGAATTACAAGTTCTTTTGCTGGTGGACAGTTAACTAGCAGTTCTTTTACCTTTCAGTTGTTAAACTAGAATTTTTGGCCTTATTTTGTGCCATGGGTTTTGTTGTGCTGGGGAGGGGGGGTCAAGTTTTTTTTACATGGGAACATAACATGAGAAAATATACCAATTAACTCATTTGAAAAATATGAAAAAAATATTCATTGACTCCAGTATTCAAGGCAAGATTTCAGAATGACCCAGTTTTTTTCTGTGTTTTTATGAATTTTTCAACAAAGTGAAATGGGTCAATTTCACTCTTCAATAACCTGCTTAACACTATCTTTAAAAAATGGTGCCAATTGCTCACAATACACAATTCCGTATTAAGTTCTAATGGGTTTCTACTAGTGATGGGCGAATCTCCCGAGATTCGCTTCGCCGAAAAATTCGCAAATTTCCAGAGAAATTTGCGAAACGAGTCGCGGGACGCTTTTGCCGTGCATCGCGTCAACTTTGGCGCATCGTGTTGTTTCCGACGCGCGTTGCGTCATTTTCGGAGCATCGCGTTATTTTCGGCGCGCAACTCGTTTTTCCGGCAAATTTTCGCCAAGCGAAATTTTGCTGACGATTCGCGGGAATTCGCCGCGAATTCGCCCCTGGTGAATAAATTCGCCCATCACTAGTTTCTACAAAAGGATCGTATGAAACATTATTAACATTATTAAGGCCGATTGATACATTTGCTGTTTTCTGCCAGCATATATACAAATACCCTTCTCAGACAAAACTTAATCGCATTCATTCATGAAAAAAACATTGTTCCACTTATTTTTAAAATTTCTACTTTTTTAAACAGCTCAAATTATAAAAGAGCTTGAATGTTGACAATACTATGGAAGCTCACCAAGTTTCAGTTGCCAAATTTTTGCTGTCTAAATTTTTTAAAAAAGAGTTTGAAAAACTAGAATTTGAAAATATTTACATTTTTGTGGATTTTGCTGAGAATTGCAAGGAAAGCTGACATTTTAATATTTATTCCTAAGAATTCTGTTAAAATGCACATCTATGCACTTACTTTATGAGATGAACTATTGTGGTAAAGCTTCCCAAAGTTAGGCAAATGTATATTTATTGAGGATCAACAAGAACAGTTTCAGCTAAACTTAGAATACTGTAGAAGTGTAGAGCTTTGAGGGAAAGCTCTTATCAATTAGTGCAGCTGTGAAGAACTATTCCAGGAGCAACATGACTTCAAGATCCAGTATCCGCCTTGCCAATGAAGCAGAACAAAACCTCACACTGATCATAACATGAGCAAAAAGTGAAAGCATGTGGCTACACCCAGAGAGTCATCCCAAATGTCCCTGCAGGGGTTTGCTTTGGTTTCAAAGGAAAAAAGATCAAAACAGGCAACCTAGAAATATTCCAATGATGCTACCAGGCCGGGTGTCTGAGAATAATATTGGACAAGATGAGGATCGTAGAGCTGCCAGCTTCTTCTGCTCGTGTTCAATCCTGACATCTGCATCCACATTCTCCTCGGCACATTCTCTACACTGCGCTAAAAAAAGACTCCAACATTAATTTGGAAGCAAATATTTGTTTAAGAAAATATTCTGCGTGTTTCACAAGGAATGGTGGCTGGGTAATTTATTTACATTCTTTTCCACTGTTTTTATGGGTTTTTTTCCAGCCTTGTCTACAATCCAGTGAATGTGAGAAAAATATCAATTTAAGAACGGGAATTGAAGTAATATCTTACTGAAATTGTTTAATTTTTACAAAGTTTAAATGCATTGAACCATTTTTGAGAACATTCGATCATTTTTTTGAAGACCCATAGACAATAATGGATTTTATCAAGTCTGGAGTTGACAACAGACATCAACACAAGCTAAATCAGGGCAGATCAGATCAGGCTGATAAGAATGGGTATGTTCCCTAAGCTGGCTAGCTGCTCATTTGGAGAGGTTGCCCACTGGCCTACTGTGATACCAGGAAAACTCCCAGTGGGCCCTCATGCTGTTAAAATTTAAGCCTATTTCATGGCCATTCCCTATTTCTAAAGGGAACACAGAGGCTAAATAGATGGAATAATAGATTATAGCATGTAAAGAAAAAAAACCTCAGAGAATAGAGGCTGAGTGAGGAGAGGAAGGATAATAGTACTGAGAGTTGGCCCCTTATCTAAGGTTTTTGGGTGGGCCCCTGGTCTAAGGTTTTTGGGTGGGCCCTTGGTGGCCCAGTCCGACACTGCCTGGCCCACAAACTAAACAATCATATTACTGACCTGTGCAGACCATGAGGAGATGGCTACACCCATGATGGTCCATGGTCTCAACCAAGACCAGATACTGGATTTGGAGGCCATCATTGTGGCCTCATTCATGAGCCAATAAGCTTTTGACTTGGACATGAGTCATTAGGCAATATATCATTACAATATATCACTGCTTATGCATTATATAGGTTCTTTGTTTATAAGAGGGGTAGGAACCATAAGTGTAAAGTATTAATCAAAGGAAGAAAGGGTTCAACACCCACTTGAAAGCTTGATGGGGAATGTTCAATGGCTTAACACAGTTTGGCTGGTCACACGGGCAGATTCTGGGAGATTTAGTTGCCTAGTTGACTCTTCTTCTCCCCGAACTTCCTTCCCGTGTCTTCCCATTCTGCTTCCCACTTTACTAAAAGTAAATCCCCCATCATGGCAGCCCTTTTGAATCCACATGACGAATGCCAGAGAGGTTTCAATAAATACAATTTGTGTGCGGTTTTTTTATACTGAAACCACTAGAGCCACCACATGCTACAGATTTCCTGGTATTGTACATTTAGCTGCGGTCCCAGTAGCTGATGCTGAGAAAACATTGCAGGCAAGGGCTGGAATAAAAGTCTAACAAAATCATGTTTCAAGTGTATCAAAGTGGAGTTAAAGGCAATTTGTGCAAATCTGGCCAAAAATAGCTTGCAACACCTTCCCCTTCAATCATATGTTGATTGCTATCACACACAGCTGTGTTGCGCAAACAGTTGTGAAACAATTTTAATGGCACAGATTTCTATAATAAGGCACTTTTTCTATGTGTCTTAAGCTCTCACCTTCAACAGCTGTCACTGTCTGAGTGCCAGTATTTACTTGCTGCCTGTGGGCTTTACAAGAAAGGGAGAGAATTAAAGGCTCATTTAGTGTAGGACTGCAAAGAGAAAAGTGTGAAAAATGTTTACAAATTGCCATCTCATGGCCACAACACAACATTCCTTCATTTTAGCATGATTGTGTCTGGATCAGAAAAGAATGATTTCTGCATGTGATCAAGTGTTCTGTGTCTATTAATACTCCACTGTGTGGTCTCGGGAGCTACTGTGACCTTTGAGGTTCCCCTGAGTTAACAGGGTTTCCCTGCATCCATAGGCGCCCTGCGATTCATCCAAATAGATTGTTGGGGTGCACTGGTGGCTTTAGATGCAAGTACCTTTAAAGAATGGAATTATCTTTGTGTGTCCACAAGTGTGGTTGCACTGCAGGAGCCCTAGGAAGGTCTGAACTGGGCATTAAGTTGAGGGCAATGGATGAAATTGACATCTGCGAGGGAAAGAGCAGAAACTGGGCAAAACATGAACTTGAATAAGGGTTGATTTATATTTTTTGTAGTCTTTTTGTCTAAATCCAGAGGAAGGAGTCAATTATTCTGAAATAAGAATGACTTGTCCATTAGGACAAAAGGAAGATCAAGCATTTCAAGGTGTCATGCACAGGTTAATTGGGTGTGCCACCAGGGCAAACAGATGGAGAATGTTCAAAGGGGTTAATACATTAGCGCTGCCTTTCTAATGTTTCTGGCCTACAAGGCATGTATGAAACAGCAGACTTGCCTGGTCCCTGAACTGACCATAATCCATTGACAGGACAGGATCAGCAGGGCACCATCCATCCAAACTTAGATACATACTTTTATTGGCATGTGAATGGTCAACTTCTGGTCCAAAAGGAGAAATATACTGAAATTGCAGATTGATTAAATGCATTCTAATACGAGCACTGCAGGAGAGTTGGTAATTGGGTGTATTGTAAGAAATACAGATATGGGTTAGCAGGTGCGTTAGAGGGTCATTGGGTCTGTTTGGGTCAAAATAGACGTTTATAGGGCAAATTCACTAAAGGGCAAATTTTCACCTGCAAAGTTTCTTCCAAGCTTTTCACCACTTCGCCAGGTGCAGATTCGCTACCACTATGCTAATTCAGTTCAGAAGTTGCGTCTCTGTAGCCTAATGCTGGCGAAGTTCCACTAGCGTTAATTCATCAGCGCAATCATTTCATTTGCTAGTGTTCATTTCTGCCTAGTGAAACTGTGTTAGTACACTTAGGTCTATTTGAATAGGTTGAGTGCATATAGGTCATATACAGTATATGTCTTTATTAGAGATGTTGGTACAAATGCTTGAAGTGGCCGCTTATTATTACAAATGTCCGAGGAAGCAAAATAAAGACAAAAGAGATCCTCTTATGTCCTAGACATGAACCCACCTTAAAGCAAATGTGGCATGTCCCTCAAATAGTTGGAAAAGAAATGTGAAAACAAAAATCTTTAATAGTTGCAACTTTTGAAGACTATCCCACTTTAATGTGAAAAAACGGCAACGTTGTTTAGAACTTTTGTGACTTTTTCGGCATACAGGTTATGATGTCATGGCATACCAGGTATAAGTTGGTGAAGGAAACTCTGCCGAAAGAGGTAACGTTCTGTAATATTCACACTGTGAATTAACAGAGAAACAATCTTATCACCTGAGCGAAAATTCGCTTGGCAATAGGGCAACTGCACTAGTGACGGCCTCTTTCGCTAGCGAATTGTCCTTTAGGCCTGTTAGCAAATTGCCGATGTCCCTGCAGATTTATGGCCAATTTCAGCTAGCGAAGGCCACTTCACCGTTTAGTTAATCTGCCCCTTTGTGTCCTTGACCCTGGGTTTGGATAACTTTACCTCTTGTATTCTCATGGAAGTTTATGATAAAGTCACTTCCAGTCCTCCGATAGCCACTGGGTAGAGAGTAGCCGGTAAAGGTGACATTGGTCAGATTGGCTAGGGCATGTGCATAAATCACGGTGGGGTCAGTTATGAGTATATTTTAGCATCCTCCATGTTTAGGGGAGACACTGCATCAAGACATACAGGTCTTTCCCTCCACTTCTGTTCTTAAGAATCTTAAGAACAAAATGTATATTTTTACAGCTGTTATAGTTTTTGCTTTCGACATGTCATAGATGGATATAGCGAAAGGCAATTGGGACACATCTGATAACTAGATTATGCGAAGGAAAGATGTATGTTTTCATTTTAGTTTTTTGTAAAGTACCAGAACACCAGGGTAATCTTTTCTTTTTCTTCAGAAAATCATAATTAAGGATAGGATTTTGGAGTAGAATACATGATAAAGGGAAATCATGGCCTCCCTGCAACTGATGGGGCAAAAAAAGTCATTGTCCATCTACTGTACCCTCATTCATACATAAATGGTGTGTTCAGCTATAGCTTGTTTAGGGAAATTACACACAACTAGATAATGGTGATTGCCCTGAATCTACTGGTGCAATTGAGGTTTGGCATATTTTTGCTTGGGAACACCATTTAGGGTATATTTTATAAGAATGTCTATTTGCCACCCTAAATATTCCTGAAAGCAAGTAGTCTGAGCATTGGGGCAAATGCTTTTAAACTGTCATATATTCTTAGAACTCTACCTGGATGATGATATGTTGTGTTCATATTTGTAACATAGTTAAAGGAACATGTCCCCCCACACACACACACACAAAGATGGAGCCTTGATGGGTTACATGCATGATTATGAGTACCCCAGTTCTGTTGATTGGTGCCCTTCAACACAGTTAAGCAGTAAGGGAGGCCTGACCACACGTTGGCCCATGATGGGTTTGCTTTGAGGCATTTGATCACCACCTGCTCTTTTATTGTCTCCCTCTTGCCCTACTGTATCTGTCTTGTCCTACTGTCTCCATCTTGTTCTACTGTCTCCATCTTGTTCTACTGTCTCCATCTTGTTCTACTGTTTCCATATTGTTCTACTATCTGCATCTTGCCATACTGTCTCCATCTTGCCCTATTGTCTCTATCTTGTCCTAGTGTCTCTGGCTTACCTTACTATCTCAATCTCTGCTATCTACATGTTGCCCTACTATTTCCATCTTTTTCTACTGTCTCCATGTTGTTCTACTGTCTCCATCTTGTCCTACTGTCTCCATCTTGTACTGTTGTCTCCATCTTGTCTTACTGTCTCCATCTTGTTCTACTGTCTCCATCTTGTTCTACTATGTGTCTGCATCTTAATCTAGTGCCACCATCTTCCACATGCTATCAACATATTGTACTTTTTTACCATCTTGTCCTACTGTCTCCATGTTGTACTGTTGTCTCCATCTTGTGCTACTGTCTCCAGCTTGTCCTACTGTCTCCATCTTGTCCTACTGTCTCCATCTTGTCCTA
>CM044439.1:1481880-1498377 GCA_024363595.1 Xenopus borealis
CCTACTGGTGAATAAAGCATTAGAGAGATTATTATATGACCCCCTTATATATATTTATACTTAGTTATAGAGTGTGGCAGGAGAGCTGGACCTGCTAAACTCTACTTGACTCTGAAGTAATATCACAGGCCCTGTACTGTTTCAGGGGTCTGTAAGAAATGTAACGTCTCTCCAAACATACTGGTAAGGATTTCTGTGACAACATAACAATTTCCTATTATGGACCCTGGAGAGATTTCACGGGTCTAACCCAAGCAGTAAGAGAAGTACAGAATGACATTTGTATCATGCAATAGGCAATTCGGGAATTTAATGCAATTGGCACTGCTACTGTGTCTCCTTTTCCCAGTATTACTGATTATAGTCAACAAGAGTCCAACGTTTTATACATTACATTTGCTTTTTCATCTCCCTGCAACCCCAAATGTATGCTATGGAGCAACTGAACCCTGGGGCCACTAGCTTTATTTTGGGTGGGAATCACAGTGATTGGGTTCATCAACTTATGGAACAAGATTGTCTATCACTAGAAGGTTCAAATACAACTGTAGACAATGTCCAGTTTGTATGCACCATCCCACTACTGTAGAGGCTGAATTGTGCTCACTACCAACAAAGGTGTAGGCCAGAGATTACACAGCAAGAGGTCCATTGGCTGCTCTGATCTATCACTACCATCAGAGTCTCTAATGGTCTGAATGGTTGCTAGACTTCAGTTCCTGGATCCTTGGAAGAGCTTATTCAAGGAATCTATACAGTATATTATCCATAAGCATTTACTTATACTGAACACCTACTGAAGAACTACTCAATGTGATCCATTCTCATCCATCAGAGACTGTTAAGAGTTTGTATATTGTGTTCATAATTTCCTTTATTCTGTGCCTTCCATTGCAAAGGGGAAATAATTGGTTTGTGCTGTTGACATCTGCTAAGCAACATTGGATTCCTTAGAGCCAAAGAAATGTTCATATTTATACTGCTTAATGCCCAAGCCTCTCTACTAGAAATACTTGAGGTGTTCCACTTCCCAGGCTTTTTTTTCCTAATCCCTTTTTCCTATTTGCTTGATCATGATGGATTATATTTCTATGAGAATAAATTGTGCCCAATCTTAAAACATTGGATTTGTTCCAAAAATATTTAGGTAGTAAAAGTTGGCATTACAAATGTTTGATGTTGTGACTTGAAATTCTAAACTGTTTATAACAGCCTCTTCCTCCTCCAAAGAAGGATATTATTTTGAAACGTATTTTATTTCTCTAAAACATCCTAATGCTGCTGAAACTGCGGATGCTTTCATACAAGAAATTGTCTTCATTGTCTCCCTGATTAAACATTTTGTTTTAAAGATAGTTGAGTGCTACATTCAACATAATATATCAGTGAGTTCTTCATATTTCATATCACCCATTGGCCAAATATATAAAAAAACTAATCAGATAATAGACGTAATGCCTAATTAAATGGAAAGGATGCTAGTGTCAGTGGCACTTAGCACTTCTGTATAATTATAATTCATCTCTTACATAAGAGAGGAAGCTCATCAAGTCAGAAGAAAAGCGGAATTAAGGAAAGCAGAAATTGTTTGATGGCAGTATCCCTTTAAAAAAACATCTCCACTTGCAAAAAATGAATGAAAACACACAAGCCTATAGGAGAATTTGATTGTGTGTAGTATGGGATGAAGCAAAGTTTATACTGTTAAGCAATAAAAACAAACCATTAAACTAAGCAAGCACTGTCAGGAAGTATAAAACTGTTCTTGAAACTTTGCAGTTACTATACAAAACCTTTCATAAACTCAGTTTCCTGATCTTCATTAAACATTAACATTAAGCTGCCATATGGCAATTAGTTACACTCCTGAAATCAATAAAATAAGCAGCTTGAAAATTATAAAGGCCTGTACAGTGAAAACAGCTTTAAATTTAATCTTAAGCTGTGTCAAAGAATGTTCACGTACGGGCTATATAACAAGTAATAAGTTAAAATAATTTAAATGATGATCAAATGCTGGAAATATACTTTCAAGCAAAAAAAGGCAGCTTTCAACATGGGTGACTGGCAAAGAAAGACATGGGGGCCTTATTTATTAAAGTGCAATTTTTTCTGATTATTTTAATCTAAAAAGTCAGACCAAACTAGAATCCAAGATTGGACCTTATTTATTTCCAAAAACTACAATTTAGTTGGATTGGGGACAAACACAAAAAAAAATAGCAAAAATCTTTTTTTTTTTCCCGAATTGCTTGTTTTTTTCGGGCTCTTTCCCAGAAAGCAAGAATTTTCCAGATTTTTGCTCAAAAAGTCCAATATTTTTTAATTTTTGGGCTAATTCCAGCATAGACCACATAAACTTCCAAATAGAATAGGGACCTCTCCCATTGACTTATATACAACCTCGATAGGTCTGATATGCCAGATTTGCGGATACTAACTTTTTCCATAAATCTCAAAAAAGTTTTTTTCACAAAAAATTTGTATTCACAGTAAAAAACCCAAATGTAAAATTTTTTTGGCATTCAGACTTTAATAAATAACCCCTTTAGTGTGTGGGGCCTATAAGCTTTGAAGGCAAAATAAATGAAGGAAGTCTGAAGACGCTTATCAGTTAAAAAAAATAGAAAGAGGTTTCCCACTGTACAATTAGGTCAAGTCAAGTTGCTCAATCATTGAAGAATCCACAGAGACAGCTACACCATCAGAAGAGGAAGAAACAGATACTAAAGTTGTGAAACTGACCAATAAAATTGATTAGCCGAAGGGCAGAGCAGTGCAGATAACATGAGGTAGTAGTTTCTCCAAAGGAAGTCCAGTGATAAAATGTTTCATGAGCTCAGGAATGTTTCAAGATGGAAATCTATTAGGAGCCTTTATCTTCTTTAAAAGCCACAAGTGGTTTGATTGCTTAACATATTTAATTGTTCTGAGAAGAATGCTACTTTAAGAAGTTTGCTCACCACCCCCCACTACTCCAAGGGGTGGAAGAAAGACAATGAATGCCAAGAAAACGGGACAGATAAAACGATATAGAGTTGACTGATTCTCAGACCTGTCCTTGGGTGCGGCACAGGGTTTAGATTATTGACACTAGTGATCTTGGACATAAATGGATGTTTGTGACAGATACTACCAGTGATTTTATAGGAATATTTCAAAAAACATGCTACTTGATTGAAACCAGAGGACAATCCTAGGTAACAACTCCCACGTAACTAAAGTTACAAATATTAAACTACTGAAATATATCACCATAACTTCCTGAAATAACACTATTCGTCTTGGACATGCTATTATGTATCCTATAAACCACCCTCCAAGAACATCACCATTATAACCACAGGTAACTGCCAAAATAAATAACTAGAGTAAATGATTAATACAAATTATGTACAAATTTTTAACACTGGTATGGTACTTAGATTAATGAAGCATTTCATTTGCAATTTGATTAGGATTTTGCATAAAATAGTGGCCTTGTAGTCAAATAGTTGTAGATAGTTTGTGTTAAGCCTAAAGCAGGCCAAGATCTTTGAGGCTGGCAATATAAGGCTGCCCTACGGCCAAATTATCATATCATAACAACATGGATACAGGCTGATGGACCTACCCAATCAGTAGCTTCCCGATTTTCAAGTTCCACATACATGGGAAGATACTCTGTCATCTTGGACTGAAGGGGCAGAAAAGGTATCCAAAATCAGCCTTTGTATGGCCACCTTAATGGACGTCATACTATGGGCAAAAAATTTGATAGAAATTAATTGGTTAGGGCCTACGTGGTTTAATACTGTTCTTTTCCTTAGTGACATAAACTTCTTCACCATGTAGCCACCAAGAATGTGAACCTGAAAATACAATATTCAAATCCTAGTTGTATTTGTCCTGGCAAGGTGACATACATAGGCAAAAAAAGCACAAGCACACCTGGCCTCTCACTGACTTGCGTACGGTGCCTGGGGTATAGGAGGACGGCCCCTCCAATGATCCATATATACACAAGGTAACTCCAGCACACATATCTTCTTAAGGGAATCTTCCTGTGTTTGTTTGACATTAAACACGGGAAGATTCCCTTAAGCAGATACGTGTGCTGGAGTTACCTTGTGTATATAAGGTGAAATACATGCCATGATTGGGCAGAATATCCGAAATTACTTGACCAAATCTGGGCATATATGGAAAGTTTAGGACAATGACTCTAGATAAAATGTTACCAAAGCCCCAAGGACAACACACAGAAGTGCCTGAGGGGAGTTCACCAGAAGCTGGGTAATCATTGCCTTTGGGGTAAACATGCCAGGATGACTTAAATCTTACGTATTTACGTTTTCTTTACGAGATGAGGTTGCCACTCAATGATATGTTTCATCATAAATAGGATAATTTACCCAGAAAAGTCCTGAATTGCCATAGACTGATCTCTGCTCTCTAGTGTTGACACAAAAAAAAATTTCACCAGAAATAGGATACTTTACCCAAAAAAGACCTGAAACCCTTTGCCGTAGGCTGATCTCTAATGTTTCAAAAAATCTGTCAAACCAAGGTCATGGCAAAACTGGATCTGTACTGATATTGTAAATATTGCCTAGAGTAGGATTATCCAACTGGATGGAAACCTGTGATGTGGCCCTCAATTTTTTTGGATCTCAGTCTGTTCAAGGACTTCACAGAGTTCTTTGTATGACATAATAATTTTAATAGAACCAGCAGTACACATAAAACATTGAACGCCAGTGGTATAGAGCATGATTTAATCTTAATTGCTTATTTAACTCAGGAAACAGACATTAATGGAAGCACCTGGTATTGATGTACTTTTCATCCTTGATTTACACAAGTTTCCTTTACTTTGGCATTTACAGTACTTAGTACAGTACTTAGTTAGTGTTTATGAACATATTGGAACAGGTCATGAAATGACCTCTGAAACCCTTTAATATTTTCATGGGGGGGTGCATTCTCCTGTGTGATGTTTGAGTGGTATTTCTCACACTAAAAAAAGATGATTTATAGGTACGAAGAGTCTGCATGGGAGATCCATGACTAGGATTATTTACAGCTTCATATATTATAGTTAGTGACCTATTCCTCATAGTCCTCTGTGATGACAGTAAGACACTATTGTTTTATTACAGGTCTAATGTTTCAACTAAGATAACAATTACAGCTTGTGCAAGTTTTGAGAGATGTATGACCTATCAGTAGAATATGCATCCCAAGTTCCTTCAGAAGATGAATAGAAAAAAACCGACTGAATATAATTAAATCTCAAAATACTAGGACATTTAGTCTATGTCAGGTCTAAGCAATGATATTCTGGGAACTTTTCAATATATCCTACTAGATCATTCTAAAAATAGGCAATGAAGGGAAATAAAGGAGGTCCTAACTGATCCCAATCTTCATATAATTGTAATTTTGGGGTTAAAAATCAAAAAACTCTACATCTACGATAGCCTCCAATCAGATATTTGCAGGGGCATAACTACAGAGCAAACAGACCCAGCAAGGGGACCCAAGAGGCATAGAGGGCACAGAGAAGCCCAAATAAAGGGCAATTTAAACATACAGTATATTGGTAAAACAGGACAACCTCTATCGATGTTGTGGGTCCTAAAATTAATTTACTATGGGTCCCAGTAACATTTGGGATCAGATGACCAGAATGATGACCTTCTTAATGTTTTTATGGGTTAGTAGAAATGGTGCAATCTGTTTAACATATGACATTACCATCCCTTACATTTATATTGAAAGATATGGAACGGACTTGAATTCTTAAGACATGGAGAACTTGCTTGGAGCACAGCCGCCAGGTTACCTGAATAAATATTGCTGTAAATACAACACACAACATAACGAATCGAACAGGATGGATCTGATCAGCAAAAAACACTTCAATTCAAACGTTCTGATTGTGATTTGCACAGTAACCATCTCCCAATTAAGGGGCTACAAGTTTATCCAAACAAAAGTAAAAATTTAAAAGGTCTTTGTGAGTCTGCCAGCGACAGATTTACTACACTTTCAACGTGTTTATTTGTGAAGTTCCAAATGTAGCATTTTTCCTGGAGTACAGATTTTGAACTTGTGGAACAGTATAGTAAAGGCTTATTCGGTCACTGGCATTCAAGGAAACTGGCAAACTTCAGTTTAAATGTCTTAATATAAAAGCAACATAGAGGATTAATGACCATTTCTGTGTTCAAACATAATACTAAGAAGTCAATTTGTAAATACAGAGAGCTTTTGTACATATGATTTCCAGCCCATTCCTCATCACCACGCCAAGTACAAAAAAAAGTCTTGCCACAAACACAAGTAGAGATCATGCAGTTACACATAACTGTGTCCTATAGCAGGAGAGCTTGAGTTCCAAGCCATGGCACATGGATATTCTTCAATAATGTCTACCATAGTAGACAAGGCTCAGTCAGATAGCAGGGAGGAATGCAGAATATATCAGGCAAGGACTCTTGTCAGCATCTACAGGAGGTCTTCAATAGATTAGAAAGTCATATTAGTCAAACGTGCTCACTTTATAACACCTACCTCATTGATCTACCTCTGGCCACCCTTAGTGGACTGGTACAAATGATGTTCAGTGGCGAGTGGATAATAAATTAATACAAACAATGCAGGCCACGTATTGACCTGTAGATGAATTCCCCAGAACTTGCTTGCTGGAACTCACCAAAGGAAATAGAAGACTACATAATGACTTACTTTAAGTAAGCAGTATCTGTAAAGGGCTAACTGGGACAATGTATCAGTAGTCAATTATCCCACCAGTAGTTATTTGAGTGTGGGTAGGCCCAGAGATAACCAAGATATGCACAGATAGCAAACAAAAAAATGTTACACACAGGTTATGTTCTAATCAGAATCAAACCAAGCACTTCTATTCACTGGTCCACCATAACAGAACTATTTAAAAAAAAAATGTCATGAGACAGATCCTCTGCAGTTTTAGGTCTACAAGCTATGTACTATGTACTATGTACTGATTGACATACACTCTCCATTTTTTACCTTGTTCAAGTGTTTAGGTGGGTCATAGTGCACACCCTTTGGAGCTTTCTCCATTAATTTGCCATTAGAATTAGGCCAGCTGACATCTCACCACCTTCCCATGGCATCATATTCCATTCATCAGGGCAGGGTCAATTTCTCAGACCCTGCTGAGTGGCAAGTGTGAAAGGTAGAGGAGGCACAGTATACCTGAACCTTTAGGTTTCTTACCCAATGAGATTAACGTTGAAGACAAGTTGCCACATGATCCAGCCCTTTCAGGAAAATGTATTATAATCAGTCATTAGGCAACTTTAGCCAATCCTTTCAAGGAAACCATTGGCAAAACTATTAATGTAACATACAGTTCTTCTTATGAAAATAAGGGATTTTCCAGGTAAAAATGTGCCATCTCTGAAATAATCAAGTGACTCTTCAGTAGCCTCTTCTCCTATATCATTCTGATAACAGCTTTGTGTCAAAGTCATTTATTTCAAAAGACAGTTGGGTCTAATAGTGTCAAGACAAAAGGAGTACAAACCAATGTATTCAAGTTCCGCCCCCCTCGATGACAAAGATCAGATTACATCTTTATATTCACTAGTTATCCTTTTTGCCAAAGACACTACAGTCCAGACAACTGTATATAGTGCAACCCAAATATGGAACGCCACTCGGCTGAAAGAGATTACAAGGATACTTTACAGTGCTTCCTAAGAGAACAGTTGACTCTAGAACATAAATATTAGCAGTCATATATTACTACTTACATACCACATTCCAACAAGCAGCCCATGATCTAAATTACTTCTTGTAATTTTATAGTTTTTGAAAAGTAGAGCTGTATGATGCAAGTTGTTTTCTTCCAGGAGGAAACAAAAACTCCATACACAATATATCTTACATTAACAGAATTTGAAGTCTGTATTTCTTCATTTATTGGTGAAATCTTGACATTTCGATTTTTTTTTTCTTTTTTAAACTGTTGTCCTTTAACACAAAAGTTATAAGGCAATAAAAGAGTGGTGACTGTGGTGAATACTCAAGAAGAAATTGTAACACAAGTCGTTAGTAGAGGAGAAAAAGGTTCAGTAGAAAAACAAAAAAAAAGCAGAAGGAAACAAACAAATCTTTAAGGGCTTAAAATATTTTAAATAAATTAAATAATTTTAAGAGATATTTGAGCTATTGCGGAATACGATCCCAGAAGCACTTGTGCATGTGATATTTAAATTTGTTAAATTTAAGAACATTTTATTTTAAATCATGTCATTTTCAGTGTTCTTCCCACCCAGCCAAGCTTTATTTCTTTTTTTTTTAATTCTTAAGAGGAAAACAAAAAGGGAAGAAAAAAAAAATTCTACTGGCCCGAATGAATTCTTAGACAAATTCTTTTTTTTTTTTTTTTTAAATAGCAATAGTTGCAGTTATGACGTGAATGAATTCCAATTCTAAATTTGCAAAGCAATGGACACTGGACTTCCTACATTATAAAAATGCATGTTAATTGCACAATATGGATGATTTACCAATGGACCAATGCATTATTTTTATAACTAATGACCTTAAAATTAGCTTTGTAGAAAATATAAAACTTGCCATATAACCAGCTGTGTATACATAACTTAAAAAACAGAAAAAAAAAAACATTGTATCTGCTTTCAGTAACATATTTACAAACCCTATATTTTCTCTGTTGATTACATATAAATACAAAAAAAAGCTATTTTTTCCCCTAAAAAAGTGGTTACAATGGAAAATAAATACAAAATAGGAATCTGACCATTATACTTCATGTGCTGGGTACAAACCCTTATAAAAATGTACAACTAAAAAGGAATATTTCTCTGATTAAAATATTTGCTTCCCAACCTCCTTGTAGACATAAATATATTTTCAAAATAATCGTTTCATCATTTTTCAAAGCATAAATATAGTCTCCAAAAGGAAATATTAAAGTGTCAGCTTTCGTTCACGTCTCTAGCTTGTGAGTACCCGCCTAACGGCATCCGCACCCCTCCACGACCATGTCTTGATAATTCTTTAATACTACTTTTTCATTCTCATCAAGATAGAGCATGGAGATGGCACTGAGTTCTGTGGGGACGCAACAAGCTTTGGGGATGTTTGTGTTGACAGAATTCACCAAAGTTTGTACGATCGCATGATTCGTAGAGTTTAAATGGTCTGCCAGTGGAAAAGGACATTCCCCTTGGCAGTAAAAGGCATGATACCCAGGTGGGGCAACAATCCAGTCATTCCAACCAACGTCACTGAAATCTACGTACAACGGATGCCTCCTGCAGCTCGATTTAAGGCGTTTACGTTGTTTGTGCCTAGCTTGCCTCTTTTGTCTTTTGTGAAGAGTATGTCCTTTGCCATCATGGCTAAAAGTTACCAACAATGGCCGTATCTGAGACCAGGTATCTTTATCTGGAGTTAAAGACCTACTAATCCTCACGTGCTTCTTGGGCACATTTTTGTCATTGTCCAAGTGTGTCACTTCAACAACAAACCCATGGTTAGGCTGTTTATGTGCAATCCACTGTGTAATTGCCGGCGTCACATCAAAACTTTCCCACTGGCTTTCGTTATGATGTACCAGTCTGGTGTCCAATAGTCTTACAACAGGGCCCCGGGAGGCAGCTGCTGCTGGCTTGACAATGTCATAAATATTAATCCGATGAAGTTTGCTGCCGTCACTCTCAAATGACTCTTGGACCTGTTCTCGAAAAATCCGTAGCTCGGCAGACGTGACCAGCTCCTCGTTTGGAATTGAAGAAAGGTTGAAGAAGAATCGTTGGATTGTTTTCTCACCAGACTCGTGAATTTCTTCCATGGATTCTATTTTCAAAAGGAAGAGAAAGTATTACAATTAAGAGGAAGGATTTTCTTATAGAAAATTATCTTACATTGCGTTTTACCATCTTCAACTACCAATTGCAACTGGTGGAAATGAGTTGACCAAGATTAAGTTGGCCATATACCTCAATATCCGCTAGTTTGAAAGGTTGCCAAATGTACAGATCTTTGCCAGATCTGACCTCCTATGTGCTAGGCCCAACCAGGCTGATAATACGTCAGACCACATCATGTATAGATTCAGTCCTTACCAGACAGGATTCCCAAACTTGTACCATAGATGTTCTCTGGCCAGATATCAGTAAGACAGGCCATTGGGAGGACCTAATACATAAGCCAATACATTGATGACAAACAAAACTATAATGTATGGTTATTTCCAAGCTGCAGGGGGTCAACTACACTGGGGGGCACCTACAGGCTGCTTCTTCTCATTTCAGACTGGCTGTACACCCACTGATGTAGACCTTTTATTAAGAACTCACAGTTGCTTGATTTACCCACTTAGTGCTGTATGGGATGATCACAAATCTTGGATCCAGTGCCTCCATAATAAATACAGGTCAATAGGGACTACAAATATTTTACATCATTATGCATTATATATTTTATCAATATAAGGAGGTTATGAATTAAATTTACCATTGCATCTGACATGGAAATATGAAATAGCAATGTACAGTTACGTTTTGATATCATGGCCCTTTATGAAGTCTCCTATGGTTATTTCTAAATAAATCCTCCTAAAAACGCCTATTAAAATATATTTTCAGTTAAAGGTAACCCTTTTTCTAATGGCATCCCCTTTATAAAATCCAAGTTTTCCTTACTTTTTGTAACTTTCTTGTTTCAGAACCTGCTTGCAGTTTCAGCACTATATAACGCACCATTGTTGCCCGACTTCCCACCACCGCACTATGAAATACATTTCTAGATGTGACAACACAAAGTGAGGGGATACTGTACATCATAATTCATTGGAGCAGATAAAGCCACCTGAAAAAAATGCTCATACCACACGTCTGTGTAATCGTAATACCCAAAAATGCAAAGATTATTCCATCATATATGTATTTCATGCCGACAGCTTTAAACCGGTTAAATGTTGCCTTTGGGTCAAGTCTTTGCAAAACTCCAAAGCAGAGACTCCACTATTTATTACTGAAGCGTTTACTCTCGTACCTAAAAGGTGCAGCAAACCACATGAAAGGAGCAGGTTTTTAATAAATATTTTTTGCCATCATTTTCTACAGAAAAAGTTGTTCCCTGTGGGGGAAGTGACCTCGTGGGCAATTTTTGTGAAACTCTTAGATTGTGGTCCATAGAGGATCAAGTAAAGCAGCAGTTTTTTTTTGCAAGCCCTCAGAATTTCACATGGATGGGCTTCTTCATAAACCTCCTATGGTTTTCCTGCAGCCACACCACATATAGGGGCAATAAATGATTTAGTTAAGATATAAACTGTAAAAGACTAAATATTTTCTAACACCGGAATCAAATAAAGGGATCCCAAAGATGTTGATTAATATTTTTTTGTTTAAATGAATAGCCTCTTTAACACCAAACTACAACCAGAAAGCCCTATTTATTTATTTATTATGGTTACTTATCTTTGTTTTTCTAAACGTGGGAGACATAATACACCCAGGCAATAACTAAGAAAGCTCTACATAAAATCCTAAAATCTGGGAGAAACAGCAATGCAAACAGCCTTAGGAAGCGGGGGAATTAGAGGAGCCGGTGGAAGGAGACATTACAGGACTTGGGCTCCTTGCAACAGAGAATTCTGCAAAATGTTTGGCACTTTCACCCCCTCTGGTTTGTTCACTTATTTGCAGATAAATGAGGTCAGGGGGCACACTGGGGTATTTCTTATAACGATCACCATTAAATACATTCCCCAAAAGCTCTTGCATGAAGGCTACAGAAGCTTTCATGACTGGGCGTAAGAATAAATTGCTGGGACTCTTTGCTATGTTCTTTGCCACAAGGTCCTACCACAACAACAGAGTTGCTGCATCTCTTATTTGTAACATCTATGTTGCATAAGATGCCAATGTGGCCAAGCCCAACATGATATGTTGTCCATCAGTGAATGAGAGAGCGTCCGTCTAGTCTAGTGATCCTTTCCTTGGAGCACAAAACAGACTCTTTATCTGCACATTTATAGGTTTCGGTGGGATCTACTGGAAACAGTCAGAGGAACTTGTTATGGCAGATGTAAGGTTATGCCAATACTGAGGGACCGCAATGAAAATGTCACTCAAGCACGGACAACCAAATATCATGTGTCCAAAACCTATAGGTGATGGAAATGGTCATCAACCATTGCCATGTCATTGCAGATTCCACAAAGATGGCACAAAAAAATTCAAAAAAAGTCACAATTTACATTGATAGCTTTTTGGCATGGACAATACAGACAACCCCCTGCTATGGTAGACCTGCTTAAAGTAAACAATTGCACTTGGTCTAGTGACCTTCCTCGTTATGTAAAGATTTCTTCACAAGTCCAGAAGAAAAAAAAAAACAAAGCAACTTACTGTAGTGGAAACACCATGAAAGGAAAAATTTATTGGCACCGCAGTAAAAAGTGCAATTAGGGGCACATTTAAGAAGTTCAACAAACACAACAGGAGGGCTTGTGGCTAGGAGTGCTGACTGCACTTTATAGTTAGTATTTGTATGTTTGTTGTATGGACCCTACTAGAATTACAGAACTGGAGTGATACAGCAAGTGAAGAGGGCCCTGCTCATTAGCGCTTGCAATCTGAAAGCATAAAGGTAATGTATGTGAAATGCCAGCTAAATGGACTCATGAATCAGGTAGCAGCAAACAGATGCCAGAGATCAAAATCATATAGGTCTGCCGCCATTAGAACATGGTCAGGTGACAACCTTGATCTGCGTCAAACTAGCCCAAGTGGACAAGATGTGGAGATCACAATAGGATACTTCTGTCTGCTAGATAATGGGCATTCCTACCCAGAGGTTTTTCCCTCAGTCTAATGACTCAGACGGTCTACACCCTGATGCAGAAACAAGTTGGTTGATCTACATTATATTATATAATATAATTATACATTATATTATATATACACACAACAGTCCCCCCAAGACTTTGAAACGTGTCACATATAGGTTACCCAACCTATTCATGTCCTACCCAGAATCAGGAACCTTACATAATAGAAGTGCTGGATCCTTAGAGAAAAAAACAACACTGAAGCCCCCCCCCTAAAATTGCTGTCCTGTGACTTGTTCTCGTTGCCTTTATGTGCCTAGTAAACGGAATAATCCTGTGCTAAAGAGCTTACAATCTACATTTTACAGAAATGGAGAAGCAACAAGACCTCTGGTTTAACCCAAGAGTCTTCTATACGAATTCCCATATACACAATATACACAGAAAAAAAACGTTTTCTTGACAAACGATCGAAACACAAATTTTGCAAAGTAAAAGGTCTATTATATCAATCAACAGTGGGGTTTCCAAAATAAATGAATGTTCCCGTTTTGCCAAGCCAGCAGGAGAGGGGAATTGCCCAAAAGTCAAAGTGCAAGCTAGCCAATACTTCAAACACTAGGTGGCGCCGTTTCATGGGCAACTATCGATTATTTTTGACTTGTGTGCAGTGGAGCGAGAACCATGTAGCACTTCTTATTACCTTCATGCAGATAAATACAAGTCTCCTTGTAGCAGGAGCCAAGTCCACATGTTTTTCATTTGCGGAAAAACAAAGTGAAAGGAAACCACTTATAAACAGGGAATATTTTCCCTTTAAAAAAGGCCTTTGAATGTGCCAAAATCTTCTGTACACACACGGAGGGAGTGGGCCTGGACTGGGAAAGAAAACACAGAGCTGGACCTCTGTCAAAGCCTTGACTAAGTATTCCTTGATATTGTTGCTCTTGCTGATTACAGAGCCTCGTTGGCTTTATCAATGGACCTCTGTTCACACACAACGTTGAAAGGCTTTTCCTTGCACGGGAAACACCTCACATGTCAGAGCATAGGAAGGGTTTTCGGGGGTCTCAAACAATAAATCACGAAGGCAATAAAATAATTAGACTGTTTGGAAAGCAGTAAATAAGTGGAAACACACAGGCAGTGTTCTCAAGCAGAGAGCCCTAGTGGTGTGTTGCTTTAAGTCCCTGGGAGATTAAGAGGGGGCTTTACACCTAATAAAACGTGTCTGTATGAAAGGCATTCCCCCCGCATCTCGCCCTCTCCATAATAATCATTTAATCTGCTTTTCCACAAGACGCACATGAGCCAAGCGGACAGCTGCTGTAAATCCATTATCAGCCTGTTTTGGGGAGATTTGTCTTCTATCCCTCCGCCAGAGCCTCCGAGATCTCACCGAAAGACAAGAAAGTCATTGTGAAAAACAAGACAATTACTCGCCCCGCCGATCTCTCACGGGGATTACATACGGATTAGACATTTCTACAAACAACCTCAGATCCACTGTAAATTAGGGGATTTAGAATTAAAAAACGAAATCTATCTGTGGGAGATTCGGCTTGAAACGCTAACAAGGAACCTGGGACCAGACACCCTTCAGCATTAAGGAAAATCAGAAGAGAGAGGTCCTTCATCAGCTTTGAAGAAAGTGCCCAAGTTGAGCTCGTGGAAGAGACACGGAAAAGCGATTAGGAATTGGGTCTGAGCAGAATTAATCCCCAGCAAAGCACTTTACAATGAAGACGCATCAAGTGCAAACAACGTTGGCTGTGGTGGACAACCAATGAAAGAAAGGTCAACCAGAAGAAGAGACTATAGAACACATAAGGCTTTAAATATCAAGTGAAACTTAGATTTATCACATACTGGAGTCAACGAGAGGTAAAGATAAACAGGGGCAACTACAGAGGAAGCAGACCATGTGGCTGTAGGGGGGGCGCAGGAGGGATAGGGGCCCCACAAGGTCCTAATTCAAAGTTACATGGGGTTGAAAAAAGACAAAGTCCATCAAGTTCAACCCCTTCAAATGAAAACCCAGCATACACACACCCCTCCGTACCTTCACATAAACCATATATGCCCATATACTAACTGTAGAGTTTAGTATGACAATAGCCTTTGATATTATGTGTGTCCTGTAAATCATCCCCCTCTTATAGTCATTAACAGAATCACAACATCACCCGGCAGTGCATTCCACAACCTCACTGTCCTCACTGTGAAGAACCACCTACTCTGTTCCTTTAAATGAAAGTCCTTTTCTTCTAGTCTGAAGGGGTGGCCTCTGGTGCGGATCCTCTTTATGGGTAATATTTGTCTATAATGTCCTCTAATGTATTTAGTGTAAAGTGGAATCATGTTCCAGAGAAAACAACCCCAATCTTTCAATAGATATTGGTAAAACCGCTCAACTTCTAGACATTTTGGGGGCCTGAAAAACAACTTTATTTGGGGCCCAGTAATATAGAGTTAGACCACTGAAGATAAGGAGAACATTGACTTGGGAGTAGGTCTGGACAGTGCTACTGCCATGTTCCCAGCTAATATCTAGATTGGAAACACTCTTGTATCTATAGAGACAAGTTTGGAGCAATTCCCTCATTGGTGTCCAGTGCTTGAAGTCTGCCCACGTTCTGCCGTCCAACCTGTGTCCATATATAGACATGTGTCCTCTCATGTTTTAGCCCTTCTCTTACCAACCCAGAGGATATCCCTGAACGCATACAAACATATACGGAATGCAAGGCCCCCAGCTTCATCATAAGCATATTAGAGGTCACCCTGGAGCTTCATAACTTAAAGTCTTTGCCTGGCCATGGAACTCATAGCAACGTCAGTAACCATTACAATGAATAAAAACCATAAATATATCCATATCAACTGGGATTAAGTTACGGAAACCTTCAAAGATAATAGAAGTCACCTTGAAGTCCCAAGACTTGTAGTAAACCCTCAACTCTATGTGGTCACCTCCTAGTGACATCTAAAGGAACATCGGGTGCCCAATAAATTCAACAGTAGAGGAATCTAAATGCCAAGACTTGATCCGTGGGGCAGAGTTAGTAGAAATCCCATTGGCCTTCCCTTACCTTCATGGTGAAAGCTCCTCACTGTGTTTGCCCGGCTAGCTGCCCGCTCCATGTGGTAGTCCATGGCAGAAATTCCTTGTTCAGTGGCCAAGTGACCCGAGTGCAGGTGGTACAAGTCCAGCATGTAGGGTGGGATCACAACATTTTGGCCAGGCGTCGGCCGCCTCTTCAAGCCAAACATATTGAGAAGCCGAAGCTCAAACTGGTTGAGGACTGGCTGGGACTGCTGCGGAGACGAGCGAGCGGATTCAGAGTACTTGCGCTTGCCTTCCTCTGGGATCAGCCCGGTGCAGCCGCTCAGCAAGATCTGGTAAAACAGCAGCAGGAGCAGAGAGTGGATCCCAGCGACCATTGTCAACCTGCAAGAAACACACACAGAGCGTTACACAGAAATCCTACAACAATGAAACATAAGTACAATGGACAAACGACCAATCAGATGTTTGCTTCCATTATACCGACTGCACCGTGCAAACAAAACGCAACTGCTGATTGGCTGCTGTAGGATAAGGAAAGGGCTGTACCCCTGTAACATTGGAGGAGTGACTGGGGGGGGGGGGG
>CM044439.1:1501237-1521497 GCA_024363595.1 Xenopus borealis
GTGGGACAGTGTGTGAGTGGGACAGTGTGTGAGTGTGAGTGGGACAGTGTGTGAGTGTGAGTGGGAAGGTGAATGGCAGGTGAGTGTGTGTGTAGGTGGTCGGGGGTCGGGGGTCGCAGGAGGAAGAATCGTGGGAGTGTGAGATCCCGCGTGTAAATGTGAGGATTGTATGAGATGAGTCTTTCAGTGTCTGGGGGTCGGCGGGAGAGAGTCGGGTCGCAGTTGTACCTGAGAGTTTGTGTCTGATGATGGTTTTCTCGTCTCCGCGTGTTTCCTCCTCATCACTCGAGTCTTGTTACTCCCCGCGGAGTCTCCAGGCGGATCAGACACAAGTGTGCGTCTAGTCGCAGCCCCGCGCGTCTCTTCCTGCTCATAGCGACTGATCCTCAGCAGCGGCGCATGATCTGAGCGCGGACATTAGCGGAGAAACTTCCTCTCTCTCTGCGGCTCCTTCGCTTTTTGTTTCTCTGCTGATGTCATCGGCCTCTCCGCCAATCACCAGCCTCCGGCTCTCACACACAGACCTGAGCCATGAGCTGATCTATAGAATGCACGCGCCCCCTGCTGGAGCCCGAGAGTATTGCAGCCGCTCTTCTTCCCTCTGCTTCTCAATGGCCCAAAACCCAAATATCACCGACCCCAACAGACAATAGGGGTCGCAGGGACTGGGCAGTGTATTAAACATTCTCAGCCCACATTGTGACTTCCCTGTAAATCCCCACACACACAAGTAATAAAAAGCCATTGATGCTCAGGGCCCCTAATACATTTAAAGGAAAACTATACCCCCAGAACAATGTAGGTCTCTATAAACAGATATTGCATAAAACAACTCATATGTAAAACCCTGCTTCATGTAAATAAACCATTTCCATAATAATACACTTTTTTAGTAGCATGTGCCATTGGGTAATCATAAATCTGTTGCTCAAAAATTCATTTTCAGGGTATAGTTTTCCTTTAAAACAAAAAAACTGTGGCACCGCCTCCCCCCCATAAAAGTTTTTTTTTTTTTTCAATTGGTACTAGGGCCTGATACAAATTAAGAAAAACATTGGAGCCCGAGAGTATATAGAGTATATTTAAAAAAAAAAAAACATTGTTTGCAGCGGTCTATAGAGTATTAAAATAATACATTGGTGGCCAGGGGTACAAAAAATAAAAACACACATTGCGGTGCCCCCAAGAATTCTGGAAATATAAAGAGAGACAAAAAAGCTGACACGTGTAACGCACACGTTTTTCTGGCCACGCCCCCTAACTGCCACCTTCATTTTACACATTTTCACAGGTTATGAAAGTTTAACATGTTTCTGTGGTTTTTTTTCCCCCCATTATCACAGTTTCGCTAATGAAGGTGAATTGCCCTTTAAGAGCTGAGTCTGACTTTTCCCAAGGGACTTGGAAAAGGACTTTCATTTAAAGGAACAGAGTAGGTGGTTCTTCACAGTGAGGACAGTGAGGTTGTGGAATGCACTGCCGGGTGATGTTGTGATGCTCATTCTGTTAATGACTATAAGAGGGGGATAATTTACAGGACAGACATAATACAAAGGCTATTGTCATACTAAACTCTACAGTTAGTATATGGGTATATATAATGTATGTGAGTATATGGAGGGGTGTGTGTGTGTGTGTATTGAAATTCATTTCTCAAAAGAGCAAACAGATTTTTTAATATTTCATTTTGAAATCTGACATGGAGCTAGACATTTTGTCAATTTCCCAGCTGCCCCAAGTCACTTCAGTCACTCTTTACTGCAAGTTGCAGTGATATCACCCCCTCCCTTCCCCCCCAGCAGCCTAACAACAGAACAATGGGAAGGTAACCAGATAACAGCTCCCTAACACAAGATAACAGCTGCCTGGTAGATCTAAGAACAACACTCAATAGTAAAATCCAGGTCCCACTGAGACACATTCAGTTACATTGAGAAGGAAAAACAACAGCCTGCCAGAAAGCAGTTCCCTCCTAAAGTGCTGGCACAAGTCACATGACCAGGGGCAGCTGGGAAATTGACAAAATGTCTAGCCCCATGTCAGATTTCAAAACTGAATCTAAAAAAATCTGTTTGCTCTTTTGAGAAATGGATTTCAGTGCAGAAGTCTACTGGAGCAGCACTATTAACTGATGTGTTTTGAAAAAAACATGTTTTCCCATGACAGTTTCCCTTTAACTATGTTACTATGTAACTAAATCTAAATTGTTAGGGTTGCTGTCAAGGGGGGGGGGGGATATTTCAAAAAGTGTTGCACAGCCCCCCTTAAGGCCTGTGGCCAGTACATGAGTACCCCTGTGCCCCCCTGATGGTGGTCCTGACTGTAACTCTCTGTGCCCAGTTCTGCTTCATGGTGGGGGAGACGTGGGTGACTCTATGGGTGCCCTTTGTTCTGCAAAGAAAAAACAGCTTCTCTATATTTTTATCATTTTCTCTATTAATAACACTGGAACTAAGGGCTCCCGGCAGCTCTCGGGCCGCTGATTCTGGAAACATTATCACTGATTCCATCCAGAAAGTCTCATATGGAGGGGGGTGGGGGGCCCCTCTGCACGTCGCGTGCCAGTGCCCATCCCCCTCTAGTTACATTAGTGCTGGGGGGCAAAGCTGGAGGGCACTCAACTTCTCTGCCTCTCCTACCCCCTAGTCCAGTCCCGTCACGCGGCATTTTTTCGCACTCACCTATTGGCCGCCTGACTAACCTGACCCGGCCCTATATTTGTACCAGCCCCCCGAAAACCCCTTCCCTCCCTGTAATTTCTCTTTCAGATGCTCAGGCTGGGGGGGGGCAGGTTTAGGAGGGGCAGGAGGGGCAGACCCTGTAATAATGGGTGGGAATAATCAGGGGTCTGTTGCCATGAAGCAGGTTAAAAAACTTGTGTCACAAAACAACTCAGCGGCGCAGCAAAAAGCCTCTCCTGGTCACTTCAATAGACAAATATCAGTTGTTTTAAACCATAAATTCATCTCTTCTAGTGACAAACAACATAATTGCCCCCTGTGCTCCAGCAATGCAGCCCCCCCGGACCCCCTCTGGCACAGGGAAGGGAAGCACTGGGGGTGCAAGGGCCCAATAAATAGAGATCACCTTTCATTAAGTACAATATTCTGGGTTGATGTGCCCTTTAATAATGTTTAACGCAATCTCTTGTGACCCTGTATTCCCACTGGAGCCAAATTATTAAAGGGACATAGATGTGTGCTTAAAGGGGTGCTTCACCTATAACCTAACTTTCAGTGTGTCATTAGCAACTTTTCAATTGGTTTTTATAGTTTTTGAATGATTTGCCTTCTTCTAAATCTTTCAACTCTTTCCAACTTTTAAAATGAGGGGCAGGATGGACTAGGGAGTTTCCCTTTAAACTGCAATTCCTGCTCCACTTTGATCCCGTCAGACTCAGACATTTACAAATTAAAGGGAAACTGTCATCAGTTAATAATGCTGCTCCAGAAGAATTCTGCACTGAAATCCATTTAATAAAAGAGCAAACAGATTTTTTAATATTCAGCTTTGAAATCTGACATGGGGCTAGACATTTTGTCAATTTCCCTGCTGCCCTGGTCATGTGACTTGTGCCAGCACTTTAGGAGGGAACTGCTTTCTGGCAGGCTGTTGTTTTTCCTTCTCAATGTAACTGAATAGTACGCAGTGGGACATGGATTTTACTATTGAGTGTTGTTCTTAGATCTACCAGGCAGCTGTTATCTTGTGTTAGGGAGCTGTTATCTGGTTACCTTCCCATTGTTCTGTTGTTAGGCTGCTGGGGGGGGGGATATCAGTCTAACTTGCAGTACAGCAGTAAAGAGTGATTGAAGTTTATCAGACTACAAGTCACATGACCAGGGGCAGCTGGGAAATTGACAATATGTCTAGCCCCATGTCAGATTTCAAAATGAAATATAAAAAAATCTGTTTGCTCTTTTGAGAAATGGATGTCAATGCAGAATTCTTCTGGAACAGCTGTTTTGAAAAAAAAAATTCCCATGACAGTTTCCCTTTAAATTCTATTGTTTTTTCAAGAAATAATAATAACGGTCAGGTTGTCTGTGCCGCTAAATGTCTCGCCTGCTTTATGGCCACGGAAAAGATTTCTGCGCGTGAAACCCAGTGAATATCTATTGCTGACGTCATCATTCGCTCCGCGGCTCGCAATAAAAAAGCGGCATCATGGGAGATTCCAGTAGAAATCACTGAAGTCATTTCGGCTACTGGTCGATACGATGAGACAAAGCTGGGATTCATATTTGGCATCTGATCTGGAAAAAAACGTAAACTTCTTTCCAAATATTCCCAGCGTAGCCCCGGATTTCATTAAAGTTTCCTTGTGTTTTATTCAGTTGCACAAAGTATTGCTCCTGTCTCTTTATTTTATACTTATTTTATACTTATTTTATACTTAGTTTATACTTAGTTTATACTTCTGAAATACTCGCCTGGTCTTTGCACAAAACTAAATGTTCTACCAGGTCTCATCAGGGTCAAATATCTGCACCCCCCCTTCACTTTCTACTCACCAAACTCAAACATTGATCTTATTCCCTTCATATCGTCTCATTTCTATTGTTTTGCTTTAAGTGACTGTAAAACAAAGTGAAGTGATATCCGATATTATATCATCATCCAGAGTCCTGTTATCCAGAAAGCTTCCAATGATGGGAACAACGTCTCCCATAGACTCATTTTTTATACAAATAATCCATATTTTTTTAAATTATTTAATAATAAAACAGTAGTTTGTACTTGATCCCAACTAAGATATAATTAATCCTTATTGGAAGCAAAACCAGCCTATTGGCTTTATTTCATGTTTATAGGATTTTCTAGTAGACTTAAGGTATGAAGATCCAAATTACAGAAAGATCTGTTATCTGGAAAACCCCAGGTCCCGAGCATTCTGGATAACAGGTCCCATACCTGTAATAATAAAACAGTAGCTTGTACTTGATCCCAACTAAGATATAATTAATCCTTATTGGAAGCAAAACCAGCCTATTGGCTTTATTTCATGTTTATATGATTTTCTAGTAGACTTAAGGTATGAAGATCCAAATTACAGAAAGATCCATTATCCAGAAAACCCCAGGTCCCAAGCATTCTGGATAACAGGTTTCATACCTGTAATAATAAAACAGTAGCTTTTACTTGATCCCAACTAAGATATAATTAATCCTTATTGGAAGCAAAACCAGCCTATTGGCTTTATTTCATGTTTATATGATTTTCTAGTAGACTTAAGGTATGAAGACCCACATTATCCAGAAAACCCCAGGTTCTGAACATTCTGGATAACAGGTCCCATACCTGTAATAATAAAACAGTAGCTTGTACTTGATCCCAACTAAGATATAATTAATCCTTATTGGAAGCAAAACCAGACTATTGGCTTTATTTCATGTTTATATAATTTTCTAGTAGACTTAAGGTATGAAGATCCAAATCATGGAAAGATCCATTATCCAGAAAACCCAAATCCTGAGCATTCTGGATAACAGATCCCATACCTGTAATAATAAAACAGTAACTTGTACTTGATCCCAACTAAGATATAATTAATCCTTATTGGAAGCAAAACCAGCCTATTGGCTTTATTTCATGTTTATATGATTTTCTAGTAGACTTAAGGTATGAACATCCAAATTATGGAAAGATTCCTTATCCAGAAAACCCCAGGTCCTGAGCATTCTGGATAACAGGTCCCATACCTGTAATAATAAAACAGTAGCTTGTACTTGATCCCAACTAAGATATAATTAATCCTTATTGGAAGCAAAACCAGCCTATTGGCTTTATTTCATGTTTATATGATTTTCTAGTAGACTTAAGGTATGAAGATTCACATTATGTAAATATCCATAATATGGAAAACCCCAGGTCCTGAGCATTCTGGAGAACAGGTCCCATACCTATATTATAATTACTGATTGTTCCATAAAATGGAAAAATCATACTCTATGGGACTTATGAAAAATAAGTTTTTTTTTTCAGTTTTTTTTTTTTTAATCTTCATAAATATCTGTAAAGAAAGAGATGACTTTTTACCTTGAAAAAAAAAGTAAGAAATTGAGCTTAAATGAAGATCTAAAGGGCTCTTGCATTAATAAACTAGAAATCAATATTTCCATTATATAGAGGTCTGGGATTTAATATCCAGGAATGCTCGGGAGTCAGGACCTGTAATTTGAATCTCTAGACCTTAAGTCTGCTAAAAATGACTTAAACATGGAATAAACCCAAATGTTTTGCCACCAATATGGATTAATGCAGCTTAGAGAAAGCATTTGCACCCTGTATAGACTCTGGCAGTGATCCCCAACCAATTGCCCCCCCAAAATGTTTCTCCCCAACCACTTGGATGTTGCTCCCAGGAGTCTCAAATCAGGTGATTATTTTTGAATTCCAGGCTTGGAGGCAAGTTTTGTGTTTAAGAAACAAGTTGTACTGCCAAGCAGAGTCTCCTATAACTGCCAGTCCCACCAAATTGCCATTCACAACCCTTATTTACTTGTGTTGCTCCTCAACTCTTTTTACATTTGAATGTGGCTCATGGGTAAAAAGGGTCGGTGACCCCCAGTCTAGAGCCAAGTGTACAAGTCATGGGCATCTTCTCTAGGGAAATGGTTGGGTTTTCCGGTTCAAGCATTGGGTCAGATCCAGGAAGAGAGGAAATCTTATCTCATGGTTTATGCCATGAAAACTTGGTAGAAGCCCATGAGAACGTTTGAACTGGGAAATCACTTTTTCTCATGTAAATTAAAGAGCACCTCTCATAATAAAATTGTTTGAGGTTGTTGGAGGTAACAAAGCTATATTTGTCATCTCCCGGTGCAGAGGTCCATATCAGGACTCACAAATAACAAGGTATATCTCAGGGAACACACATGCACATAGCGAACAATCCAGTAGACTTATTGCTTACTATGCACGTGTGTCTGACCAAACATTGGGTGTTCCCTCTTGGTGCAGGTCTCAAGAAGCATTTTCTGATCAAAATGGTATTGTTCCCCCCAACTGGAGTGATGGCTCTGTTAACACATGACTCCAATGGAGGAAACAATTTTACTATGACAGGTGTCCCTTAAATCTGGACCTGAAATGTCAGTATAATTGTGTCAATACTGGAAAACCAACAGATCAGTTTAGATTCCAATGGCACCACTATAAAACCAACATCAACCAGTCAAATGTTATTGGAACTGAACAAGTCTAACTATGGATTGGGTTAAGGATGAATCCATAATGGCATGTTGCAGTTATGTCAGGAATTAAATCCACACGAGTTGATCCCACAGATTAGAGGGGCCCTGGGGTTTTAAACAAACCCAACACAGACTCCAAACCGTAGAAAAGTCAAATCAGAAAGGACAGGAGAATAAACAGATTGTGGTTAAGGTGGGGAGTCAGAGGTCAAGCAGGAACAGTTGTAGTTCAGGGTGAGGTCAGTCCAGGCAACGTGTAGGCCAATGGAAACAGGAAGTAATTAAGGATGGAACAGGGTCAGTTGGGGCTGCAGACAGGAAGTAATCAAGGTCAGGGTAGTGTTGGCCCAGACAGGACAATAGTCAGGTCAGTGAGCGGCGGCAACACGGAGACAAAACATTCTCTTTGCTTACAGAATCTAAGACCTATAAATTCCCTCCAGATGAAATAGCAATAGAAAAACCTCATGCATTGTATGGCTGATATCGGCATGTCAGACAGTTGTCTCGATATCCTTACGGAGCCTTCAGATTTCTGGCTTTAACCTTTTTACCTTAGCTCAGCTGTAGGATGGACATCTTATCTTATTTGCCATAGCATTATCAGGTCCAGTTTTGTCTTTTCTAACTTTGATGAAGCTTATACTGAATGAAGTTAAATACACACGCAGATTTCAATAAACCATGTAGGCCAACTCAAGGAAGAAGGTTTGTCCCACCCAGTTAAGACCTTTGTTTCATTCCTCAATGATATTCATTTCCAAGCTATTGGCTTCATGATCATGGCCACAGTATTGGCCTTGGTTGGGGCCCCTTGTCAAGGTGGGAATAAAAATGTACAGAGACAGATTTAGTATGAGCTTTTGTACAATTATCAACACACTTCTGCCCAAACCAGTCAATGAGCATCAAATGAATATGCAGGAAGTTTAAAAAATAATAAAAACAATGTCAATATTGCTAATTTTGTTCTAGGGTTGATTCCGATTGAGTCAGCTTTATGTTCTTCATTGGGTGTGCATGGGATCCCTTTTGGTGCCCCAGTTTCCTTGAACAGCCCAAATGTATATGGAGGAAAATTCCTTGATTCTCTTCACACTTGTATAAGATTTTTGGGGGTATATTTATCAAATAAGTATATTTGTGGGCTGAAGTTTCTGAAATAGGAACCTTTGCTGAGTCAAGGCTTGTTATTTAATAAACTCAAATTGTTTCCAACAAACTTGACCAAACTCAAAAAATGTGGTTCTGGAAAAGTCTTAATACAATAGTGGGAAAATTCTAATCGTACAATTTTTTCAGATTTGACTCCACAATCGCTCAACTTTTTTGAGATATCGCCCAAAAACCACATTATACGGATTATCACCCGAAACCCAGCACAGACAACAATATCTTCAAATTGTAAAAAGGTCATCTCTCATTGGGGTAGATTCATCAAAGATTGAAGTGAAGAGCGAAGTTCCGCCACTAGAGGGAAATTCCGCAGCTCTCCATTCATTTCTATGGGATTTTGAAAGGCGTATTTATCAAAGGGTGAAATTTCACTTCACCCATTGATAAATAGGCCTTTCAAAATCCCATAGAAATTAACTGAGAGCTGCGGAATTTCCCTCTAGTGGCGGAACTTCACTCTTTGATGAATCTCCCCCATTGACTTCTACAGGACCTCGACAGGTTTGAGGAGGAGTATTTTCAGATTCCCATTTTTTGCTGCTTTTGGGCTTGATAAATCTAGAAAAAAATCAAATTTTTTCCTTCTAAAAATTCAAGTTTTTGGCATTAAAAAACTCAACCTCGACCTTTGATTAATAACCTCCAAGGAGTCATGGGAATGATGGGAGGTCTCTGTAATGTGCCTCAGAGATAAATAATGGATAATAACAATAAAAATACCCTGGATAGTTCTTTTCACTGTTATTTCTATAACTCATACAAATGACTAGATATTGACTTTGATGAGCCTATTAAAATTAAACAGAAAAAAATGATTTACTGAGAGTTGGTGGGACATTTCTTTCCATGAATCCTTCTTATTGGCCACTGATTTCACAAACAGAACGACCAAAGCTATGGCAATTTTTTTTAAAAAAAAAGTTTTAAATGAACTTTATACCTTGAAATCTGTATACAATTTTTCTCCAAACGTGTAGTCATCATCATGAACTTAAGAAACAGGACTCTTGATGAAACAACAAGCTCATTGTCTACTCTAATTATTTACCTGTGTTAATGGGTCCTCTTTGAGTCTAATCTATTCATTTCTTAATATGATCACTGAAAAAAAGGACAGTTACATTGGATCAAGTTTTTTACTCAAACATGATGAATCCAATATTTCCCAAAAAAACTCACTAAAAGAGAAGGAAAGATATGTTTCAAAAAGGTATTGTGTAAATATTTAGCCAGTAAACACAATAAATTGCAACGGTGCTAAAGTATGGTGTTAGAGTTCAGAGCACTCGCCTGACCTGTAACACTGACAGGAGGTGTCAATTCAAAGCAGTTTAATTCTGATAAACCTGATGCCCTGATCTACTTTGATAAATGTGTCAGTTTGATTAACAATTTCCTATTAGTAGTGTGAAGTGCAAGAAGTGTGAAAAACTGAAAAAAGAATAGGATTCTGCCCCATAATGTTACATTCTAGGGTGAGAAATGGCAAGACAAGGAGTGGAAAGGCAAAACGAAAAGTTTTTTTTGTAGTTACTTTTTGATTAATCTCATTTTTATTATTGACTGTCCCGTCTAGAGAGGCTCAAAGTTTAAGCAACCAACCTCATTTCCAACCCCATTTATCAACATTCTCATTTTAAAGGTTTGGTTTTATAGGTTTTTGGAAACAGAAATAGTAACATAGTAAGTTTGGATGAAAAAGACACACTTCCATCAAGTTAAACCTTTAAAGCCTATATATACCCTGCCTAATCACTAGTTGATCAGAGGAAGGCAAGATCTCCATTTGAAGCCAATTTGAGGGGAAAAAATTCCTTCCTGACTCCAAGATGCAATGGGACCAGTCCCTGGATCAACTTGTACTATGAGCTTCTATATCCCTGTATTCCCTCACTTGCTAAACACCATCCAACCCCTTCTTATACCTATCTAATGTATCAGCCTGTACCACTGATTCACTTCCCTCCCTGTAACACCCCTTTCCCTCCTTTCCTCTAATCTCATTGGCTCCCTCCTGTCTGCTGGGAGGAGCTACTGGTGAATAAAGCATCCAACCCCTTCTTATACCTATCTAATGTATCAGCCTGTACCACTGATTCAGGGAGACAATTCCACATCTTCACAGCTCTCACTGTAACAAACCCCTTCCCAATATTTAGGTGGAACCTCTTTTCTTCTAATCGGAATGGGTGACCTTGTGTCAGCTGGAAGGACCTACTGGTGAATAAAACATTAGAGAGATTATTATATGATCCCCTTATATATTTATACATAGTTATCATATCACCCCTTAAGCACCTCTTCTCCAGAGTGAACATCCCCAATTTGGCCAGTCTTTCCTCATAGCTAAGATTTTCCCTTTACCAGCTTAGTTGCCCTTCTCTGTCCCCTCTCTAATACAATAATGTCCTGTTTGAGTGATGGAGACAAAACTGTAGGACATATTCTAGATGTGGCCTTACAAGTGCTCTATACAGTGGGACCCCCTCCTCCCGTGACTCTATGTTTAATACAAGACCTTATTGGCCCTTGATGCTGCTGACTGGCATTACTTGCTACAGACAAGTTTATCATCTACAAGGACTCCAAGCTCCGTCTCCATTATGGATTTTCCTAGTGTAAAGGTGTTAATGTGTTGAGTCTTCTGATGTTTGGTGCTCATCTATAAAAGCTTTATATTTGGGAGTGAAATTCATTCAGAATTCTGAATGGTTAGCAATGAAGTCTAGAGAACTGTTCTCTCTTTTGCAGAATTGTTGGTTTTCATGAGAAAAGCAAAGGACTGAGTGTGGGCTTGGAACCTGTGATTGTGGGAGAGACACTTCTTAGCAGCAGAAGAACCATGACTGTGTGACAATCCCTAATCTTTAACAAGGGAGAAGTATAAGAACCATAATACTTACTGACTGACAGGTGTCACAGAAGCAACAAATTAATAAACCCGTTTACGAGCGCTGGAAAATAAAGAATAATGATATTGCAATTTGTTTGAATAATTTGTTTATGATAAATAATAACTTTCTCTTCCAAGAAGAAGCACATTGGACAAGTTCTATCCCGACTGAAAAGCAATAAAATCTAATTCACTATAAATACCTGGGAGTGCTGTCAACACCCTAACTAAATGAAGGATCTAATAAGCATGTGGATGCTCTCAGATGTATATGTCTAGCTTTATCGATCGGATTACTTGAGATCATTTACTAGACTTCTGATGTGATAGGGTTGCATTGTTCTTCACCTGGTGACTGTCACATCGTCACATTGGGAGTTAAAACAGGGTTGCCCAACTCTATGGTTGTAGGAGGTTTTGTATGAGTAGAGTGAAAATATGACTTCCCTGGGTCCCTGCTGCCAGTCCTGTGCCAACTCACCCTACTATCAAGGATCAAGGAAGCTACATCCTATAGGGCAGTGATCCCCAACCAGTAGCTCGTGAGTAACATGTTGCTCTCCAACCCCTTGGATGTTCTTCTCAGTGGCCTCAGAGCAGGTTCATAACTTTTAAGTCCCAAGCTTGGAGGCAAGTTTTGCTGCATAAAAACCAGGTGTATTGCCAAACCAAGCCTCAGTGTAGGTGACAATCCACATAGGGGCTACTAAATGGCCAATCACAGCTCTTATTTGGCACCCCAAGAACATGTTCCATGATTGTGTTGCTCCCCAACTCCTTTTACCTCTGAATGTTGCTCACGGGTTCAAAAGGTTGGGGATCCCTGCTATAAGGGATCATCAGCAAACCTTGGACCCTGGCCTAAAAGTACATTTCAGGAATATTTTTTAAAGTTATTTGAAAGTGGGGCACATATGGGATCCCTTGCTCTGTTGCATAAGTTGTTATTCTCAAGAGGTCATACAAAATGCGCCAAAATGTGCATTGCAATTGATAAAACTGTATATATCAGTCGCATTCTTTGTAGATGCCCATAACCTTCTTCTTAGTTATAATGAAAGATAATCCATGGACTGTAATGAATAGAATTTATTGACAATATTTAATTGGTGCAAAATAACCTACTGTCTGTGTATAGGTTTTATTGGGCATTTATAGGACAGAATAATGTGAAAAGTAAATCCTGCTAACATATAGGATAAGTATGTGATGAGTATTTGGCAGCATTCATATAGGGTTTCTCAGTAGGCAGAAACCATGGATCTCCCTCCAGTCAAGCTTCTGCTTTCACCCTGGGCCCCTTCTTTTGACTTGGGCCCCTTCTTTTGACTTGTGCCCCCAGAGGTGCCAGGACGAGGACATCGGCTTCAGATCTTTTAAGCGTTATTCTTTTATCTTCACAGGGATTGGCTTAGGGCTGCTTATTAGCAATTTTCATTGGCAACGTTTTATTAGAAATAAAGATCAAAGGCTTCAATTAACATGACTGGAGGGATCCATCGTTGTTATAAACAAAGTCTTCAGTTTCGCTGGTTACTCAACCCAGTAGAGTTGTCTTTGTCTGTGTTGCTTCCAGCACAATGACATTTGCTTAAGGTTTAACCTAATCGTTGCTGACTTACTACTAAAAGGCTTCAAATCTGGGCACAAATCAGTCCTCTTCTGGGGTTTTCAACACATTTAGGCTGCCAAGTCTCATGCTTAGAAAGCAGCAGTCACATCTGGTTTAGCCGAGTGTCTTCTTAGATGTGGGTTTAGTTCTATGTGAATGGACACTGCCTCTTATATATGAAAAAGTCAGTAGCAAAACAGCTGGAAATGTTATTTTTTTTATGTCTATTGACTTCTTCTCTACAGTGGGGCATTTTATATAGTAGTTTTTAAAGCATTCTGTGATTGGCTATAGGTTGGATCCAACCATAACATTTTCCATGTGGAATAATAGTTATGAGCAAAGGAAGGAAATTATTATCTTATTGGTGTCCCTAAAATTAAATCTCTAAGCAAAACCTCACTCTTGGTCTACATTGGACTGGGGGGGGGGGCTCCATGGCTGCCACTTCAGGGCCCCCACACCCCCCACAGGCCACTGCCCAAACTGCAGGGCCTCTCAACCTCAACACCCCCACCAGCACAATCGCAACCTCCTGGCGCCCCCAACCAGAGTTCTCTTTTTTTTTACTCTTCTCTGGGCCAGGCTGGGGGTTTACGGTGTAAGGGGGTAACACACAATATTTCATGAGGGGAGTGGGTCTGGGTAAGCAGGGCCCACCAGATTTGACAAATCCTTGATTCGTACAGTTTTCAGAACGTGTTTGAGGTGTCCCAATATTTTTCGGGACATGGTGATCGGTCATTCAGTCAATCGGACAGGTTAGAAAATGTAATAAAAAATATCTCTAATATCTCTGCATATAATGCCGATCTGATGACTTTCAATGGATATAAACTTCCGTACAATTGTTGTCAGCGCAGAACATTGATCTGTACTTTTATTTAAACTGAAGGTCAGTGTCAGATCAGGAGATGGGGACCTACTGTCGTTCATCCGATATTGCAGGTAAATCTATGGCCATCTTTTAGCTCTTACTTTATGAAGACAACTGTCTAGATAAAAACTGTGAAACTTAGGGTAATCATTTGTTGTAAGAATATTCTATGACTAGCGATGACTGCAATTTTTTGCTTTGCATAAACGTTCTCAAAACCACAAAAGAATTCTCAAGAAAAATGAAATCTTTCACGGAAATGCTCGGAAGCCAACGATTAGGTGAAATTTTGTTGTGGTTAAAACACTTGCTTATCTGTAGCCTTACATTAATAGAGGAGCTCCTTTCCCCTACGCTAGAATTATTTGCCACTGACAAAGCCACAATTTGTGCCACAAATTTCACCTATTGACTACAATCACACGGACTAAAGTAAGTTGCACTATGTACTTTATTTACATCTGACTGTTTCTGTTTGGAATTGTTAAAAACACATGGATATGAATGAGGCCTAAGCTCTAGAACACAACAATTGTGTGTGCCATGTTTTTATACCATAAATAATGTTGCGTGAGATTCCAGAAACGACCTTCTATTGGCCCAGCGCCGGCATCTTTTTCACAGGACAAAAACACCAAACATTGTTGTTCTAATACACAGGAACATCCAAAGACATGAAGCGGCATTGATTAGTGTGAATTTGAACATCACTCTCATACTTCTAGGAGAATTAAAATGAGGGCCTTTTGGACCCAAATCAGCCTTGTGGGCTTTTTAGCACCTCCGGGCTCCCAAGGTTCTCGCTTAGGAAGCAGCACCACAGACACATATGAAAATCTACATGTTCTTGAGCAAAGTCACTGCTAAGATGTGGTTTCCTTGTGTGAGAATGGACTCTGCTGTCTGAGTTGAATTATTTTCTTTGATTATTTTGGCATTTGAAAATCACAGTTGTCACAATGATAGCGGGTTCTCTGGTGGTAAATAGAGGCTCACAGAAATGAATAATGTACTGTGTGGATGGGACTTTCAGTCAACTGTAAAAAAAGAAAAGAAGAAAAGTCAGAAATTAAATTTGCTTAGTATCAGGTTATGCATCTCCACTAGTGATGGGTGAATTTATTCACCAGGGGCGAATTCACAAAAAATTTGTGAAACCGGCTGATGCGCGTCAAAAACGTGCCGTGACTTGTTTCGTGGATTTTTTCGCTAGAAATTCTCAAATTTTCCAGCAAAGCAAAACGGGGTAGATTCGCCCATCACTAATCTCCACTATGGTACATGCTGGAGCCATGAGCAACTAGACTTAGAGGCCAATGAGCCTGTACATTAGAGGGCATTATTTTCATCATCTATGCATATTTTTCTTCCGAGGTTTTAGGCAAAGTATTTTATTTTCTTTATTTTCTACCACCAATGAAAAAAACTGTCTATTGACAAAGTTTGTGTCTTACTGATGAAAATCAGAAGGAAAATTAGTATTCATAGAGCCACATGATCTCCTGAAAATATGTGCAATGTTTGTCAAACTCATTCTTGAAGCTTGCTTGGAATTCTGGTGAGGCCTTCATAGACTTTTTGTCCCATGTGCCAGTATGTTTCCTTTATCAATCACAAACTAGGGTCAAAATTATCTAAATCTAAGTAACAATGGACTGTGGGCGCCAAAATATCTAGAGCAGTGATCCCCAGCCAGAGACTTGAAACATGTTGCTCAGCAACACATTGAATTTTGCTCCCAGTTGCATCAAAGCAGGTGATTATTTTTGAATTCCTGGCTTAGAGGCAAGTTTTGGTTTCATAAAAAACCATATGTACTGCCAAAGAGAATCTCATGTAAGACTGCCAGCCCACATAGGGGGTCCTATTTATCAATCATATCCCATATGTAGCACCCCCATGAACTTTGTGCTTGCTCTTGTTGATTGAATGTGACTCACAGGTAAAAAAAAATGGGTGAAAAGGGGAGAAAATTGGGATGAACATATAGTCTCTGCGCTGATCATGACCAGGTCATAATTAAATTCAGCAGGAGTGATAAAGTCACAGCCCCTGTGCAGCCCTTGTTTAGTATGATAAGCGGCTTAGCCTTGAGTAAACCCCTCATGCACACAATACATTAAGAACAATTTATTCAACAGGAACAGTGGGTTTGGTTAGAGCAAATAAGGACATATGGCAACTCCACTCACTGATAATATAGAATAAAAGAGAGACCTGCCATAGAATGAGGATTGTCATTGACCTTAATTAGATGATCTGTAGTAGGAGAGCCCCAATCCCATGGACATCTTGTTGGCCAGCACATAATCTATGTGATCTGACCATCAATGGTTTCTTTTTTCACCCAACTAAAATTGTGGCTAGGGATAAGTGAGCTTTTCCACGTGGTACAACTGAAAAAATAGTGTTTTCTCAAAAACTGTGCCAGAATTTCTCCATTTTGTTGGAAAAAAATATGCAACTGGCTTAATCAATCAAACCCCAGCCTTAATATTTGCCGCTTATTTGCACTCCAGAGAGAATGCTGCGTACACTATAGTGCGTTATTAATGGGGATTTAATAATATTAAGCCACGCTACTACCTGTAGGTAATGTCAGGTGATTTCTATCAAACAGGGATAATAAAGGGGCAGTAAAAACAATATACTGCTATAATAAGATGTGATAGAGAATGAGAAACACCAACTACCTGCAACTGCAATTGCTCTGTAGAGCGACACTATGGGAACCACTGCTGACCAGGCCCGGACTGACAATCTGTGGGTTCTGGCAAATGCCAGAGGGGCTGCTATAAGGTCCCATAGAAAGTCAGTATTTAGTGGTCTGATGGGGGCTATTTGGGCCTCTGTGTGGACTGATTGGGCCTCTATGAACCTGAAATGCCAGGGCCTATTTTGATTCTCAGTCCAGACCTGCTGCTGACCATCACTCTTGCTTGGATGGCTCTGGCCAAGATATTAAAGCTAAAGTAGTGCAGATATGTGGAAGTGAATGGGTTAATGCTGTCAGACCCACCAGAGCTCCTGTGTGATTATCCTAAAAACATACAATGTTAAAGGATTAAAAATAAATAGCAGAGTCCAGGTAATTAGTATTGTTGCCATAATCTTGTGTTCCTGATGAAGTGATAGTTCAGTGGCACTCTATAGGTGTTGGTCTACCCAGTGGGGAGCAGCTCAGAGCAGCAGGTGAGGATATAATCTGACCACAATCTACACCATGTTCCTTTATTCCATCCCAAGGGTTTGTTTGGAGTTTAATCACAGGACATGGTCTGAACAATAACATTATACACATTCACAGGGAAGAAATCCCCTCTGCCTGAGAATAGCTTTTCTTGCTGAGCTGCAGGGTGGTGCATGGATCTGATGGATGCAAATATAGGGGCAGGCTTACTAACATTGGAGATAAATATCTGGATACATTTCTGGAGATGTTTCTCCAATCAGCAATTAGATTTCAACAGCCATCTAAAAGTTAGGAAACAAAAGCATTGATTTGATGTGTTGCTTTGGGCAACATCTCCAGAAATCTCTACAGATACTGTATTTATATCCAATGTTAGTAAACCCCCCAAATGCTCGATAGTTTATACCCCCAACTTGTTGGATCTTTTCAAACAGATATCAGATATTCTAACTGTGAACTTTATGAGTATATATGACATTCTTAGCCTGTTCCCTGTACAATAGCTGTAAATTATTCAGGAAAATGTGTTTGGGACAAGGTAGGTACAACTCGTTGAGTTCTCACAAAGTGATTGGTTCACAACACCTCTTGGGCCATTTTGTGTCTTGTTTTGTTTTTTTAATTATTGCGTTCAATAATGACTTCATATTAAATTGAAGCATTTCAAGTATGAATTGTTTTGGATTTTAAGTATTTCTTCAATTAGAAAATATTTCTTAAATCAGGAGAAATATTGAAATTTGGCCAACCATTGCGGCTTAGGTTTGGGTGCTGGTCAGACTAGGAAAGTACAGCCCTCCACTGCTCCTGAACTTTCTATGTCTTGATGATGAAGGTACAGGTCAAGTCCTGCAAAGGCAACATTTTGGGTCAGGTGCAGGGCTTGAGTTTTTCCTGACCCATACATCATTAGTTTGCACCTGTTCTTGGTGTCAGAGCAATATCAGATAATATTCACTAGTCTACTAATTCAAATAAATCTTCTGATGGTTCTTAGTGGTTACTAGGCCATGTCTTAGGCACAACAGATGCACTAAATGTTTATTTTCTGCTGTAAAATCCAGTAAACTTGTGGCCTCCAATAATGACTATTTACAGACTCTGTCGCTTTCCCTCTTCTAAATAACTACATGAAGATCTTCTCTTCAGCCTGATCCCAACTACACCCAACCTCTGCTTAGGATTTTCATCTACTACACCACTCTGTCATATAATCCACATCGACAAATACAAGAGAACATGAATCAGATGAAAGTTGAGAGTAGGACTGGCCAGATATGGGATGACTTTGATGTAGTTGTTCAGCTTAAATATATTGTAATATATGGACAAACAATCCCTGTTTTGTTTAAAGGGGAAGGCATATTTAGTAGCTTAAGGCACAAAATGTTTCAATGTCCAATATACTGGTAATAGGTAGAACACCGAGGATCTCTTGTATTTGCTGATGGGTATTTTGTGGTACACCCCCACTTAATGTTTTTAAAAATTAGTTGTGAGCACAACTTTCCCTTGTTTGTTCTATCGTGTAATCCAAACACTGGGTCCTTGGAAAATTGTCTAAGCTGGTGCACAAGTCCCAAACGCAAGAAGATAAGCGTGAATATGAACATCTTTGGGCATTCTATTGTTCAACAACAAAGCAAATACAAACTGTACCCAAATATATCTTGAACTCAGTGCAACCAAAAGCAAATTGGGCACGCTCCCTAAAACCAATTAGAAATAAACAAGGTTTAAAAGTAAGGTAGAAAATGGCTGAAACTGTCAAAATCCTTTTAGAGTTGGTCCCAGGCTCAACAACATTCCCTGCTGCCATAGGAATTATATAATTTCAAGGAACCTCATATTAAAAAACAGAGCCAAAAAATAGCCTAGGAGTGACAGATGGTATCTACCCCCGGAAGCGCCAAGCTTTATTCCCTCACTGCTCGTGGCACATGAGGTTTGCGGGGATTTATTCCAAAACAAATCTTTGATGTTCTGACATTCAGGAAAATAAGAGCGGTTCCTTCAGTTTGCACGAAGAGAGAAGCCACTTCATTAAAGATGTCACGCAGTATATACATATTAGGGAAATATTAGTGGAAACACTATTAAATGGCATAGAAACACATTCCATCTTAGCATTATGCCCCAGAATTCATGGAATGGAAAAACACATACCTTCCATTTATGTTGGATACCTCAAATGAAATGCCCCAACATGATGGATAATAGAAGGTGTTGGAGTCTATGGAGACAAGGCAAGCAATAGGGTTTCTCCCATAAAGAATATGTTTGTTTAAAGTTTCTTAGCTCAGCTTACCCGTAGTGAGATCCAGCATCTCTCCTTCCAGTAGCAGCTCTCGAGGGAAGCACGAAACGCGTAGTCTTCTCACCAACCCACTGTCTATTACTCACATGGTGTGCATAATAAAGCCGTATCGTTATTAAACTATGTGAGTCTCTTGAAAATCTTCTGGCTAGCGCCGTGGAGCGGGGACTCAGAAGAGAAATTTCTTACACTCATATTTGTAAGGCCTAGTAAGGGAGTTTTCTTTCATAAATACTTCTTCTTTAAAGATGACCACAGCAGCACTTCAATACAGAAAGGGGGTTCTGGGCGTACTCCAAAGTTAAAGGGAAACTGTCATGGGAAAACATGTTTTTTTTTTAAAAACGCATCAGTTAATAGTGCTGCTCCAGTAGACTTCTGCACTGAAATCCATTTCTCAAAAGAACTGATTTTTTTTATATTCAGTTTGTATGTAACTGAATGTGTCTCAGTGGGACCTGGATTTTACTATTGAGTGTTGTTCTTAGATCTACCAGGCAGCTGTTATCTTGTGTTAGGGAGCTGTTATCTGGTTACCTTCCCATTGTTCTGTTGTTAGGCTGCTGGGTGGAGGGAAGGGAGGGGGCGATATCACTCCAACTTGCAGTACAGCAGTAAAGAGTGATTGAAGTTTATCAGAGCACAAGTCACATGACTTGGGGCAGCTGGGAAATTGACAATGTGTCTAGCCCCCATGTCAGATTTCAAAAAGAAATATAAAAAAAAATCTGTTTGCTCTTGTGAGAAATGGATTTCAATGCAGAATTCTTCTGGAGCAGCACTATTAACTGATGCATTTTGGAAAAAAAAAAAAATCCCATGACAGGATCCCTTTAAGTAACAATAAAGGAAAATTCTTTCATACTTACCGTAATTTTCTTTTCCTGGACTGAAGCATGGCAGTAGGCACTAATGGGTTAATCCCCTCGCACAGCAGAAGGACAGGAAATGCAATTAAAAACCCCTTCCCAACCCCCTTACCCCATCTCTAAACCT